>JAJJMC010003557.1:3943755-4200284 GCA_023531435.1 Papaver californicum
TTGATAATTGTCTTCTCTTGATCATATTTTGCAAGTGAACCCTAATTCCGCAATTGTTGGTTCTGACTGCATGAATTCTTCACTGTTTTTACTGTACCGTTGCTAAGCTTCAACCAGGTATGCTAGGGTTCATAACAGCTTTCTTGGCACTAGTATGTATATATTAGCATATATTTGCATATCAGTACTAGATATATATACATAAAGTAGTGTTATACCTTGTACGGTTGTTAAGTTGTTTATGCAAATGTTATTTAAACCCGTTGTAGATGTATAACAATCACGGAGATGATGGTGCTACTTCTTCTAGCCGCAAGGAAAACAAACATTTGGATATTATTTCTCTAGATGATGTTCCCAGTATCTGTGAAGAGTTCTTTAATGGTGTTATCGTAGAGGCTGCTGCTCCTGATTATGTTGGTAGTTTTATTCTGAGTATTAATAGTGCTTCTCGGCCTCAAAGTGTTCATCTAGTGGGCCTTATCAGGTGTTGTTTTCAAAGAAGGGAGTACATGCCTTCATTTTTTGACTTTAAGACATCTCAATCCCCTTTATTTGAATGGGAAGGATGGTCTAAAGTTATGTTGAAGAATCCTCAGGTGAAGCTAGTTTTAGAGAATGCTAAGATATTTCATGTCGTGCGAGTATCTGAGACTTATAAAATCAATAAATACACGAAGGGTCTTCTTGTATTTTTTTCACGTTGGTAAGGTCTAACTCATTCGGCGGCCTGTACTTGGGGTGAGCTAACAATCACTTTGGAGGATGTAGCCGTTCTGCTGCAATTGCCAGTTATTGGTAGCATCCCTGAATTGTCTGATCAGGAGAAGAAGTATGGAAAACACCTTGTTCAGAAGATGACGGAATTGCATAAGTCTCGTCGTTGCAACAGTAAGAACTATACATATTGGACTAATTACTGGTGGAATGGCAGTACGAGCTTTGACGGTCTTGCTGTTGATCATCCTCTTTGTATTGATGTATTCCTTGTACTTTGGCTTTCCAAAGACGTATTCAAAGACTCTCCTGGAGGTCAAACGAAGCCCCCACTTGTTCCTTTTGATGTTATGCTTGCTAGTGGAAGGACTCTTCCTCTTGGTAATTTATTTCTTTGTACTTTGTATACTCATTATATATTTTTACTCATGACATGGAGATTTCCAATAGTTATGCCAAGATAGAATCTTTTATCCATGTTATGTTCATGCAAGCCTGGCTTTGGGAGCATTTTCCTGAGTATGCACCAAAGACCCGACCCACTTTTCCAAGTGAAGAGACGAAGTATGCTAGAATACTTCATTGGAGTAAGAAGAAACTTAGCCTTATCAGTTTGATGGATAATGAAAAAAAAGTGAATTTTAGACCTTGGAGTTTGGAGTTGTCTCAGGTGATTCCATCAGGGACTTTTGTTGAGAGGACCGACATTGTCTTACACTCTGGTCCCAGCGGTGAAAGTAATATTGCCAGTATTGGTGAAGCTACTTTCATGAATAATTGTATCCCAGGATTCGTCCTTGCCGTCTATTTTGATAGTTGCGTCGTTCAGTGTTATAATATTGATAAAGCATCTCGACAGATGGGTTTTGATCAGTCTATTCCTAGTTATCGCACTGCAATGCCTTCTATAGATGTGCTTCAAAGATCTGAGGGTGCTCACAGTATTCCTGGTCGAACATTACTTTTTTCCAAGCTAGTAGAGAATGACATGTTACCAATGAGTATGCTGATTTCTTGAATGCACAACTTATTCTTCTAAAGAATTTCATGTTGAGTAGTCCCTCTGATGTCCGTGGTGAACCCTCTGAAAAGGAGTTGGCAGCTTAACCGAACTTGAGAATTATTTCTGAGTAGAAATGCGACTTGATCATCATCTTGACACAGGTATCTCAACCCATCCTTCATTTAGTTACCATCTTTTATCTAGTAATTAAGTGTTTTAATTTCACCTCTTGCAGTCATGGTTCCAATAACACTTCGTAGCGAATGCTACACTTCAATCTGGAACGAAGAGGCCACATGTGATTATGCCTGGGAGTGGAGACGTTCCTTTGAAGAAAGTAAGTGTATTGTATTTCCTCCCAGTCTCCTTTATGTATAACGTATATTTGTACATTACTCTGATGAGCATGTTTATATAGCCTGGGAGTGTAATTTGTCAGAGTCACTTGAGCGTTCAACCCTTTGAATTTGGCGTCCCAGCTATTCCTGGTGCTTCAGTTGCTTATGTTGTGATTAAAGCCTTCTTTAGGAATTTCTGAATAACAATTATGTATCTTGCTGAATTCGATGAACTCTGATTCTTATGAATAACCATTATGCTTAGATGATTGGAAATATAAATACTTCGACGTTAGAATGCACCGTTGTAGTTGGAATCTTTGAAGAAGATAAAGATAACAAGGTCTCGAGAAATCATCCCATACTAAAGTAATCGAAGATCCCGTGGTTGAGAATGAAGAACTTGGTGGTGAATCATATTATGAGGCGCGCTCTACTCCTAATGACTCATTGCAACTCCAAGTTCCATTTATTGTTCTAGAATCATAATGAAATAATTATAGCCCTTAAATCCCAAAACATGTAAAACCATTCATGATTTTATGTGGAGTTTTTGGCGATTTTCGTTGTCGAAAAATTCAGATTCAGGTCTTCTTGCCGTAATATATGTATAATCTTCATCCGGAGTCGGAATGAGGTGTTTGACCTTTCATTATTTGTACAAAAGATAAATATAACTTATGCAAAAAGAATTTCTGAATTTGGAGCTCATTTGCTAGGTGAAAAATACCTGACACCGAGCGTCCAGAACTTTCCAGGCAGAATTCTGTAGGTTTTCAGCCATTATGTAGTCGACCGTTTTGTCTTCCCTTATTAGATCGCTTCTTCGATTATCGTTTCCTTTTAGCATGTTGTAGTCGACATATATATGAATCATTTGGTATTTAAATCACCCCAAAATTCCTTACCAATTAGCGCCAGTTCCAGTTCTTCTGAAGGGTAGTGTAAAAACGTTTTTGTCAGCGTCTTTGCAAAACAAACCGTATCTCTTCTAAACCATATGCCATGATCCAAAAAACATTTAATGAATGTTTAGGTTTCTAATAGATATACTTTATGAATTTCATGAGTTGTGCTTCAATTCCTTATGCTTGAGACATAATTTCTATAATGTCTCTACTTTTTAGGGGGGGAACTAGCTGGACCAGAGAGACGAATTTGCAGGTGAAGAATTAGGGGTTACCATGAGTCATGGCGCAGATGATATATCTTTTCCACTTCGAAATCATGGGCAAGTTGTTCTGGATGTGACTGTTAAAGAAAACACTCTGGGTGAACCGTTGTACAGAATGTTGACATGATGGAGACTGTACCGGTTGAATATCCGAACACTGGGGTTTATTTTGAGTTCAAGTTTGATAGGACTCGAATTGATTATGTGCCCATTGGTGGCTTCACTGTCCCGTACGCCCACGCTAAGTTGTATGCTAAAGAATAGAATAAGTTCATTCATTTCTTCGTAGGGTAACCCCAAGAATTACCGTACTCTGGAGAATGGTGTGACTATGTTACTGCCAACTGTGCATGATATGATTTATCTTCCTCGTAGAGAAGTATATGAGATAGTACTTCAAGAATGGAAAGATGTTTTGGACACGGCTGAAAGGGCTAAGCTTAATATAGCATGGCTTCGTCGTCATTTCGAAGTTACTGAGAAGCATATGCAAGATAGAGGTATGACTCCAAGCTTGGAGACAATGACCAGGCTAAATATGAAGTTGAGAGGTTGTCTCGGGAGTTGAAGCTTGCAACTGAGATTTTTGGAAGGTTGGAAAAGGCGTATTTTGAAGGTGTTGAACCAATTTCCAAGGAACTTTTCAAGTTTTATATGTTTTCTGAGACATATGATTTTTTGTGGTTTTATTCTGGGATTTTTTTTTGAATAGGTAGGGAATTTTTTGAATGTTTTTCAAGGATATTTTTTGAAGGAACTATTGATTTTCTTGCTTAATAAATTTAAATCCTAAGTATGAATGCAAGATGTTGCAAACATTTTGGAGGAATTACAAATATTGCATGAAACATGTAAATATTGTGAGATGGTAGTAGCATATTTTTTAAGCATTGTGAGCTATAAGCCACTTACCATGCATGACCACCCCTTCTGGCTTGTCAGTATTGACAAGTTTGTAGTAACCGCCGATCATGGTTCTGATGACAAGATACGGTTCTTCTTCAGGAGAGGCTGTGATCTTCTCTACTGTGTCTTCGACATGGAAGGCATCGGGTTCAGGCCCCTTAACTTCATAACATGTCTTCTGAGTGCCTGGGTTGTTAGCCTTTTTATCCCAGTAGAGACAACCCATAATCATTTGATAAAATTTTAAAAAGGATCATCTTCCCATTCACATCGCCAAGTCAGAGTAGGGTTGATATCCGGGTCAAGTCCCCAAGCTTTGATGTGAAGTGGGATTGTTGGTCGCAAAGAAGTTGGTTGAGCGTGACTTATTTGTGTGTGGAACCTTTGGACATATGAAGTTGCGTCATCTTTTGGAAATTGCCCTACGTTCAGCTTCATTATACTATGAAACTCGTCTGATAGGTCGTCCTCAGAATTTGCTGGCTTTTTTGAGAGTCTTGGAGGTACTGATGCTGGCGAGGGGAATACACTTGTTTCTTATTTGTTGTTGTGGATCCAAGGGCATCCCAGAATCATATCGTAATCTGAATCTTCTTTGACAATATGAACTTTGTATGTGTTTGGGTGTCACCCGTTTTTACTTCAAGAGTGATGTAGCCATAAGCACTCCTAGACTTCCCTTTAGCATTCTTAATCACTGTTGGCGAATGTATGGCTTTGTGCCTGGAAATTCCCGCAGCTCTCAGAGTCTTGATATTAATGATATTGACATCAGTGCCTGTATTAATTAGGGTTTTCGAACTTGGTGTCCTTGTGGTAAGCAGTGGTGAGAAGTCCCCAACTAGGTTTTTCATTATGTTTGACGACTATGTCTTCTGGAGTGGTTTTGGAGAAGTCAGTAGGTTTCTCGGTGAAGAGTAGACGCTTTCCCGATACAACGCGATTGAGAGCAGTGAAAATATATTTGCATTGTGTCTTCGATAGGTAGAGAAGTTCACATACGCGTTGCATCATGGATTGGACATTTCTCTTGACAGAATCTCCAGAAAGAGTGAAACTCCTAACAGGTAGAGGATCTTTGCGAACACCTTCAGTCCCAAAGCATAGCTCTCCTGAGTCGACTTTTTCTTTGAATATGTGTCTCAAGCCATTGCATTTGCTAGTAGGATGGTTGACGAACCTGTGGAAGTGACAGTATTTTGGATTTGACATATCCTCTTCAGTAGGTGGTTGTCGCATGGGTGGTAACTTGATAGATCCATTATGTACCCATAGTTCTAAAACATCGAGGACCTCTTCCATGGAAATGGGAAATTAAGGATTGTTAGGTATGTCTTGTTCCGTTTTGAATGAAGCGGAGCTTCGGATGAGCCTTGTCCTTGAATTGGTGTTGGTGCTTCCGCCAGAGCTCATGCAGTGTGCTTAGCCTGTGATACTGATTGGGGTGCTGCTTTTCTCTTGCACTAATATAAAAATGGCTTTTCATCATGGTAAATTACAGTGACCAAAGGTCTATGGTAGGTAGTTCATTTTTGAAAAATCGTGTCCAAAGCCTGCGAGGCCAAAAGTATGTCATTTGGTCACGGTAAATTTTGTGACTACTTTGTATGTTTCACCTTGGCCACAATTTCTTTAGTCACGTATTTTTATTTGACATCTTGATCATTATACAATATTGTCACAGATCTATCATTCATTAGCCACGTACTCAGTTTCATACCGTGACAAGTTTGTGCTTTAGACACGGAATATTTAAATTCTTCGGGACCAAATTTGCTCATTAGTCACGGAAAATATTTCACACCGTGACTGATTTGTGTAATTGTTACGGATCTAAAATACTCACCATGTCAAACCCAAGTTACCTCAATGTAGGGATACTGAGATGTTTGGCACAATTTTGAGAATAATATTGTGCCCCAGAAAAGTTCTTAAAAGAAATAACAACCAATAAATTGAATTTTTATTACAAATCAAATATTATATCCATGACCTGAAATTCCATAAACGTGTATATAGCTTAATGTCAACAAGAATGAACAACAAAGAAATGGTGAATCCCTATTTACAATGCTGGTAGTACTAGTAATGTCCAGTGTATACTATTACCCAATATCTAATCACAGAAGTGGTGACAAATGTGCAGACATTCACTCCTAACATAGGGTCTGGCACTTCCAAGTCAGTCTTGCTGAAAGCATGCAGTATAGTGATCAAAGCTTCACGGGCGAGGTTTCTTTATCCAAAGAGAACTCAGTGATATCATAGGATTAGATCAACGAAATACCTTTACGTGAATATACTTAGTTAGTGCGTTCAAGTCTCTGAGTGCATTTAAGTCTTTGATATCATATGTGTAGTAGCACAAAATTACATCTAGCACATGGCAAGTGTGCCAACCACTAGTGTGCACCAATGTATCTCGTGACTTAGTGCACGATAGTTGTACAGCCTGTCACAGGCTTAGGTTAGCTACAACTTGTCAGTTGTGTCAGGTCTGTATATAAAGACTGATCACACTCTATGCGTGTAAGATATTCCATTTTACTGATAATAACAAAACTCGAGATACTTGTCTCATCTTCTTCCATGGTATCAGAGCAGATTTGTTGATCTTTTTTTCTGCTTCCAAATTTCTTCATCCTGCATTCTCTGATTTTCTTCCATTAAAAGTTCTCCAAGTCTTACATGATTCAAGATTTTCAAGAACAAGCTTCTGCCATAGATACACAAAGAATGGAGACTCAGAACTCAATATCCAAAATCTCATTAAACCAACTCAACAATTTCATCACAATTAAGCTCAAGGATGATAACTACATCATCTGGAAAAATCTAATGTTACCAGTAATCAAGAAGTTCAGGACTCAAAAGTTTCTTAATGGCACAAATCCATGTCCTGTTCAATACACCTCCAAGAAGAATCAAGAAAATGACATTGAAAATCCTCTATATACAGAATGGGTAGATGAAGATGCTACTATAATGATGTGGATACATTCAACCATTTCTGATTCAGTCATCTGCTACTTCTCCAGATCTACTTCTTCAAGTCATTTGTGGAGCAGTTTAGAAGAAAGATTCTCCAGATCTTCCTCCACCCACTCTATACAACTTAGAACCAAGCTTTTAGCTATCAAGCAAGGAGATAAATCAGTACCAACTCTAATCAATGAAATCAAATCCCTAGCAGACCAATTAGCAGCAGCAGGAGAGGTCATTTCTGACAATGAATTAGTAGTTGTCACTCTTTCTGCTCTCAACTCAGAATACATTCCCTTTGCTACTGCAATGAGACACAGAAGTCCTCCAATTACCTCTATTGAGTTACATAACAACTTGCTCAGTGAAGAAGCAGTTATCAGTGAAAGAACCAAGTCTCTAATAATTGAAAATAAGACAAGAGCATTTGCTGCTCAATCTTACAATTCAAGATTCAATAACAGACAATCAACTCCAACTTTCAGTGGACAACATTCTCAATTTGTGAGACCAAGAAAATTCTATAATATTCAACATGAAAGGTCTTCCAATTATTCTTCTCATCTCAATCCAACCAAAACAAATTCTGACTCTCAACATTCATCTTCAACAGCAGTTATTGTCTGTCATATTTGTGGCAGGTCTGGTCATGGAGCTCTAGAATGTAGGAACAGACTAAACTTCTCCTACCAGAACAATCACACACCACATCACTTAACTGCCATGCTAGCATATGCCAATATTCTAGGAGAAAATCCATGGTATGCAGATACTGGAGCAAACAGTGAGGCTGAGATATAAGACATATCTTCATATAATGGTACAGATGAAATACAAGCAGCTGATGGAGAAGGTATGCCTGTTACTCACACTGGCTCATCAATAAAAACTACTCATTCTTATGAATTCATTCTTAATGATATTCATCTTGCACCAACAACAAATCAAAACCTTCTTTCTGTCCATAAGTTCACTAGTGACAATAATTGCACAATAACTTTTGACTCTAATGGATTCTGTGAAGGACAAAGCAACTGGGAAGACTCTTTTGCAAGGTCCACATAAAAATGGACTATATCCCATCAAATTTCTACATCCAGCAGCAAATAAGGCTCTCTCAACTGCCATCAATAATGCATCTCCAGAAGTCTGGCACAAGAGGTTGGTACATTCTTCTTTCCAAACTAAGCAGCAAGTGCACAAAAATATCTCAAACAAAAATGTCATTACTAAACCAATCTTTTGTAGTGACTGTCAGCTAGGCAGAAATCACAAACTACCATTCCAAATATCAGCACATACTAGAACAACACCATTATCTCTTCTACATTTAGACCTATGGGGTCCTTGTCCTATTCAATCAACTTGTGTATATAAGTACTATGTCAATATAATTGATGACCATTCTAAATTCTGTTGGATTTATCCTCTATGTGACAAATCAGACTTCAAAATAATTTTTTACATGTTTAAATCACAAGTAGAGCTACAACTGAACACAAAAATACAGGCTATCAGAACTGATGGTGGAGGTGAGTTTGTCAATAAAGATTTATCATCTTTTCTAAAAGCTTGGGGCATCATTCATGAAATATCATGCCCACATACACCAGAACAAAATGGCATAACAAAGTCTAAACATAGACATCTTGTTGATATTGGCAGAACCTATCTTATACAAGCTGGAATATCAGGTAATTTCTGGATTGAAACATTTAGCACTGCTAATTATACCATAAACAGGTTACCAATAAGGACTTTAAACTTCAAATCCCCATTTGAAGTCCTATTCAATCAAAAACCTGACTATAGCTTCTTAAGATCATTTGGATGTCAGTGTTTTCCATGGATTAAGCCATATACTAAACACAAGCTTGCACCTAGAAGCGCAACCTGTATTTTTATTGGCTATAGCAGCTGTCACAAAGGCTACAGATGTATGGATGTAAAAACTGGAAGGATATTTGTTTCAAGGCATGTGGTGTTCAATGAGAAGATATATCCTTTGAATACATCTACAAATTCTGAGAAGTTCAACACTGCCTCAATCACTGCTGATACTTTTGGCACAGCAACAATGACACTAACCTCTACAGATCTAATGCCATCTGCTACACTAGAAACATCACTCTCCACAGCTGCACAACAAACTCCAATCAAATCTACATCATCTGACAGAGGCCATCTAATGACAACAAGAATCAAGCTTGGGATATTCAAGAAAAAGGTATTTAGTACTAAACATTCACTGTCCACTGCCTTTCTTTCACAAATACCACCAGCAATTCCAACTTGTGTTAGTCAAGCCAAGAAAGACCCCCACTGGACTGAAGCACTCAATGCAGAGTACAATGCACTACAGACTGCAGGAACATGGTCCATTGTACCACCAGCACCCAATCAAAATCTGGTGGGATGCAAGTGGGTATTCAAACTGAAATACAACCCAAATGGAACTGTTGAAAGGAACAAGGCAAGACTAGTAGCTAAAGGATTTCACCAAAAAACAGGCATTGACTACTCTGACACATTCAGTCCAGTGGAAAAACCAACAACAATAAGACTGATCCTACCCCTAGCAGTCAATAATAGGTGGCCAGTTCTCCAATTAGATGTCAGCAATGCATTCTTGCATGGTGACTTATCTGAGGATGTTTATATGACTCAACCACCAGGGTTTGAAGATAAAGCAAATCCAACATATGTGTGCAAGCTGCACAAATCACTGTATGGACTTAAACAAGCACCTAGGGCCTGGTATGACAAGCTAGTTACAGTAATTCTATCCTATGGCTTCCAATTATCCACAGCAGATCCTTATTTGTTTGTCCAACAACAAGGCTCCAGAATGACAGTGCTATTTTATGTTGATGACATTATACTGACAGGTACATCCTCTTCCTACTGCACCAACCTAATCTCAAATTTAAAGAATCATTTTCCAATTAAGAACCTAGGATCACTAATTACTTCTTAGGATTAGAGGTGAAAAGAAGTAAGTCAGGGATACTCTTAACTTAATTGCCGGTGCAAAGGTATGCTCTTCACCTGTGCCAGTTGGATCTCACCTAGTTGAAGCAGATGGGGAGGCTCTAGCTGATGCAACAACATTCAGGTCCATGGTAGGGGCTCTACAGTATTTGACATGGACTAGACCAGACATAAGCTATTCTGTTAATCAGGTCTGCCAGTTCATGCATAAACCAACAACTGCACACTTAATTGCCGCCAAAAGGATACTAAGGTATATCAAAGGAACTCTTGATTATGGTCTACTAATTCAAAAAGGCAGTAGTCATTTGAATGGGTTCAGTGATGCAGACTGGGCTGGAGATACAGTTACCAGGAGGAGTACAGGGGGGTACTGTGTTTTCTTTGGCAATGCACCTATCTCATGGTCCAGCAAACGTCAAACCACTGTGGCCAGATCTTCAACTGAAGCAGAGTTTAGGAGTCTGGCTAACTCAGCTGCAGAAATACTATGGGTGTGCAAACTCCTAAAAGACCTATAGGTGCATATGTCTATGCCACCAACTATGTATTGTGACAATATAAGTGCAATCTCATTTTCTCAAACCCAGTTTTTCACACCCGCATGAAGCACATGTCCATCGATTATAACTTTGTCCGAGAACTTGTTCAAGCAAAAACTCTGTGCATCAACTACATTTCAACCAACAGCCAAACAACTGACATTTTTACAAAAGGGCTAGCAGGACCAAGATATTCATTTCTAAGGGACAAGCTTCAAGTGTTTCAACAGTCAACACTACTAGCTTGAGGGGGGCTAGTAGCACACAATTACATCTAGCACATGGCAAGTGTGCCAACCACTAGTGTGCACCAATGTATCTCATGACTTAGTGCACGATAGTTGCACACCTGTCACAGGCTTAGGTTAGCTACAACTTGTCAGTTGTGTCAGGTCTGTATATAAAGACTGATCACACTCTATGCGTGTAAGATATTCCATTTTACTGATAATAACAAAACTCTGATGAGATACTTGTCTCATCTTCTTCCAATGTGTGGCATCTCCATTAGCATCTTGGTGTGCCTTGAATTGAAAGCATATTGTCTCTGCATATCTATAAGGAAAGTATTTTGATAAAGTACATTCAACAAAGAACCTACCACCATGAGACTCATAAGTCAACAACTTCTGGAGCCATCCTGTAAAATATGGGAATACTTCTTAATTCAAATTGTGTACATCATTGAAGAAAAAAGAAAAAGGAAGAAACAATAGATTTTCATTGAGAAAAAACTTAGAAGGGAAAAAAAAATAAACTGACCAGCATGGAGTTCATACAGAAGTATTCCTTGAGCATTGCCTGTAACCCTTGTCAAACATACAAGCTGACACACCCAAATCCTCAAGATTCCCTATTCCATCGATACCAATCAGTATGTTTCTATCCTGCATAGATCCGTTCCATGATTTTAATTGATCACCCCAAATAAATCACTAAGGGAGAACATACATATCCTATACATTTCTAGTAAAAAACGATACACTTAAACGTGATAAACAAACCTTGAGGTCACGTATATGCCATATTAATACGTGACAACCCAGCATAATGTATTCACGATATTTAAATCCATATTATATACGTCACTCTTATCTAGTTTAGATGTGCCTTGCTGAAGCAATCGAGACGACCTCTCCAGTGCGTCGAAATGATGAAAACTCAAATCAGTAATGCAGGAAGATTTACCAATCTATCCAAATTTAAATAGAGATGTGCAAAATATTAAATCACGAGACATGACTGTTTTGCCAGATCTTGATTAGTTTCCAGAAGTAAAAAATAAACTGACCTTGGATAGTGGCTAATATTAATCGAAGAATCGTCAACATGTTAAGCACAATATTTTCCAAGACACTTAAAAGTACCTGCCCTTATTTGAAAAGATCTTCGTTGCTTTTCTTTACCGCTCACAAAATAATTTGGATTAACTTTCGTTTTCTACAAGTTTTTATAAATTTAATTGTACAGACGTACATGAATATATCTAATATAGAAAATGGAGAGGAAAAAGAAAAGAAAATAAGACATACCAGGGGTTGATATACACCTAGATGGCTACTAGCACTTACCCTTCATTGCCCTTGATCTTTGATGCTTATTTACATTGCAGAAAGTAAAGTAAAGGTCAACATCATATGTTTATGATGTCAATTATATAGACAGAGATCATATGTTATGAAAGCAACCTAGATTTTATAACTTATTAGCAGCACCATGAAATCTGATCTTACCTAGCAATATTGTCACTCCACCAAAAGAGGCTTTTTCTTACACAAATATGTGTAACTTCTTATTTAATGTTACACTTATAAGTGTTGATATATATTGGTGTTCTTTTTTTGTTACAACTCTAGTGTTCATACTAATAAATTGACTTAAATTAATTTAGATCACAGTTATGTCTGTAACAAGTATGTCATATCTATAATGTAACATATTTACCAATAAATAAGAAAAAAATATAATTATTATTTTCCCTTACTGGGAATTCTTGCAACCAGGTTCACCGTTGTATATAATCACCTATTTTTACAAGAAAGTTCAAGTTCCAGATTCACGGTATAGACATGCATTGTATATTACATTGACAGATAATGCATACTTCATAGAAAAGAAACAATGCAATCATATCCAGAAGAACTAAAATTCAGCAAATATAATTATGATGCTTCTACAATAACACCGAACAATCAAATTTATCCAAGTGCTTAATTCTTATATTAGTTTACAACATAGAGGGTAAAAATGAAGCCTGAGTTCGCGTTATACCCTTGAAGCCTGCTGTCATGACACTATCAAGAACACCACCATCATTATTCTCATGCCGACCAATTCCATCACCTTTGATTCCCAAGCAACGAAGCACTACCTCAATGGAGATGGAAACATTAATCTACCCAGATAACAGGAAGAGAAGCGTCACCAACTTGGAAAGAGAAACTCAGGAATTAAATGCTTCCAAAATCACAAAAGGGAATTAGACTAATGATAGGAACATTTTTGTGTCTATATTGCGCCCGAATATCTGCTTCGATAGTACTCGATTTTACACTTATTATGTCTTTTTATGTCTTTGTAGGTATTTTTGAGAAATAAACATTTGCTGAAAAATTGGCTCGAAAAGTGTTAAAGGCACCCGAGAAAAGTGATAAAGGCACCCACATTTTGGATTGGGGGCACCCCTTCTTTGAATTTTGAAACCGAAAATGGCGGGAAATTTTGCTTCACGAAGAGAAGATTGTTGTGAACATGTTTTACGTGATTCTTGGGATTTTTGGACTTTTAATTTGACCCAAAAGCAAGTAGAGATGAAAACAAGATTAAACACGTGAAGAAACAGAGATTAAAGCCGGAAAAACTGCTTCAAATCCGAGTGGTAGCCGGAGAAGGAAAATTCACGCTGTAACAAGATCAAACACGTATTCAAGTTGGATTTGGACTCTTCTTTGAGTCCTTATCAATTAAGGAAGATCCCTAGGGTTAGCAAAGCCTATAAATAGCAAAGAGAATCGAAGAGAAAAAGGGAGAGAACCACCGGAAAAAGTATACAGACAACACCACTTTTCTGCTGCTGCTCACGTGAAGAAGAAGGTGAAGAACAAACAGCTCTAGCGAACTGTCGTTCATTATCGCTGGAACTGTCGCTATTTTTCAGCTGCTTCAACAGTTGTCTTCATCAGCTACACATATTATCTGTCCTTCTTTCATGTACCTTGTTTTGCTCCTGTAACACGCTGAACCACCTCACTGTAACGCTTATAAGCGTATCAAATCGGCTGTGTTATTTCTATTAAGCCATTGTAAACACTTTTTGAGCAATGAAAGATTGTTTTGAGCATATTTTCTCTACAATGAGCTAATCACCATCACTGGGACGACGGAGGAAGCTTTTTCTCTAATAATTAAGTGGTATGTATTTAATTAATTTATTTATGCAATTTATTTATGATTAATTGCCTTGATTGAAAATTGATTTAAAAGATTTTTATTAAGCAATTGTGATTCCGTTAGATGGTGCATCCCTCGGATTAGGTCCATAGATGCTCCATGCTTGTGTTATACAGTTGTTGTTTTGAAAATCTATTTTCGCAATGCTTTAGAATCAAAATAAAATATTTTAATTACATGATTAAAATTACTATAACTTGATTTATTGGTTAAAAGTGGAATCCTGAATCCTAGTTCTTCCCCATATTTTTAAAAGTCATCTTTATTTAATCTATTTTATTTTCTTTAATTAAAATTAGGTCTGAAATTAAATCTTCACAAGTCTGAGAATCGAACCTCTTTTTACCACTATATTTTATCACATCAATTTTTGGCGCCGCCGACGCGGACTTGTTTTTAGGTGTAGGGTTTTAGATTTATTTTTAGATTTTTATTTTTAGTTTTATTATTTTACTTTGTTCTATTTTACGTTTCTTTTGGTATTTCTCTTTTTGCTACAGGTTGGATTTTGGATCGAAAAGAAAGTACGCCAAAGATTTGGAATTAAAGCTAAAGACTAGGAGTTAAAAGATAAAGCTTAAAGAACGAAAAAGAAGACGAAGATTTTTATTAATTAGATTTTATTTTATTTGTTTTTTTTTTGAAAATTGTATTAGGAATTTGTATTATTTCTGTAATTTTTTTTTATTTTGGACACTTTTTGGACATTATTTTTGGGACTTTGAACACTTTATTTATTTTTAAACCCTACGAAAGGGTATTATTTGAATATAAACTGCTACAGGGAAGGACGACAATTACGATATTGTCTCGGCTCCTCGGGTTCGCAAACTGACACAGGAGTCGGTGGCCCGAGTCGACTACAACCGAATCATCCCCCGTCTGGTACGGGAGGTAAGACTCGATCAACCCACGAGTCCCCTGCAAGTGGGTTTACTGTATTCCTTCGCATGCATATATGTTGAGGAACTAAAAACGGACTTACTTTTCTAGTAAAGGGCAAGAACTGGCCATACAAGATAAGGACTCGGATTTCATCACCGTTTCCTTCTTGCCCGCTTTAGGAACACGTAACCAAACGCGAACCTAAAACCTTACAATTTTGACTAGAAAGAGACCTATAGGGTATCGAGCTTATTGGAAAATCGTTCAAAAGGACTGTACAGGTTACTTTATTAGCCTAACTTGAAGTTCAGGAAGATTATTTTAAGTTGATTAGAGCCGCCTTGTAACCCAGGGAAAAGTGCCAAAGAGACAGGGTTATCAAAGCTCCTTAGAGCTTATCCTGTTTCTCTTCGACTTAATCTAATTCGGATCGTTCTGAGAGGTTTGCTAAAATTGTAACCAGTTGCCTTTAGAAAGAATAGAAGCTGGTCTAGAAACAATCTAAGTGGAACCATCATGCTTTTTGTTTGCTAGATTCAATAGGTTTGATTTGGTTGAGTCGGCCTTGCTTGTGTATGTTTAGAACCCCTTCCGGTAGGATTTATTTTTAGAGTTTATTTTTGTATATATTAGGAAGTTTTTTTTAGAAAATGTCGAACTGGTATTTTGAGGACCAATACAATGAATATCCGACTGAATTTTAAAATAGACATTATCCATACTATCAACATTGTGTGGATAGTAATCGGGATCACCACCAACCTTTTGGAGGCTATTACTCATACCAAGGTGATCCCAATTACTATTCATACATACACCCGTCTTATGAACATGAACACGAGCAGTTACGACCTAGAAATCTTGATGATCTAGTTGTTTCTCTAAAAGAATCCGTCAAGGAGTTGGCTGAGAGTACAAAAAGGTTTGGATTGAGTGTGACAGGAACAAATAGTAGTCCAAATCCTTCTCTAGAAGAATCACACGAGCAGTTGCAATCTAGTACTCCCCATGATGATTTGAGTTCGTTATCTTGGAGGGATGCCCTAAAGCAGAGGCAATGTAGTACCCCCCATGAACCTAGTATACCTCTAGAAGAATCACTCAAGAAGTTATCTGAGGCAACACATGAGCTTAAATTAAGTATGGGGGTGACAATTAGTAGCCCAACTCGTACTCTAGAAGACACCCTCAAGCTGATAGATGAGAATAACAAGCAGATGATTGAGGATAAAAATAGGCTCGTATTAAGTATGAATGAAAATTCTGCAAGGAACAATATTGCTCAATATAATCTTAATTCCCAATATGGTGCTACCCTTGATAGTTATTCACCTCCTCAAGAGGACGAGGATAGAATTGGTAACACTACTTATTTAGACGAGGTTAAAACATCTTCATATTATTATGATGATGAGGATAGTATTGGTGAAGAACTTGAAATATACAGGCAGAGTGATCAAGAAATTGTCACTCCAGTTGTGCTTCACGATGATAGTGTTATTTCTAGTTCAAATTCAAATAATTTTAATGATTATTCACCTATTCAAAAGGAAGAGGATTTGACTAGAGATATCACTGTTTTAGACGATGTAGAACTCTCTTGTTTTGAAACCGATAATAGTTTAGAGGAACGGGTTTATCCTGAGAATACTATTTTAGAGTCCAACGATTTAGAAACAATAGTTGTAGATAACCAAGATAGACCCGTAGAGATTTTAAATATGAGTGAGGATGCACCACTTGATTATAACTTAGAAGAAGCAATTGACAATTTTCGAGAATCTGATGATCTAGAAATTAAGGAAATTGTTACTAGTCTATCTAGAGACACCCAAAATTCTAAGTTTGGGGGTGATTATCAGAAAGCATTTGTTTTCAAGTGCAAAGAAAAAAAAGGGAGAACTGCACGTACCATACCATCAGCTGACGTTTTGAGACATCTTCTTCACTAACTGAAGAATAAAGCTCGCCAATGTCGTGTAGGAAATGGCATCTGGATACATATATTCTCCAGTTGGCAAATATAACATGGTTGTTTCATGTAATTCGATGTACACAGGCTCCAATAGTTCAATTATGTAATTTTCGAATGAAGTCAATCATAGTTCTTTTCCTAGTTAGGAACTAAAAAATGTTCAATTATGCGATGCTAATGATGATTTTATCATTTCTTTTGATACTGCAATTGCTCCATCCATCCGCAGAAATCTCTGCATTCTCCAAGTCTATTTTTAAATCTAGAGTCATCAGCATTCACTTTATAGCAGTAATCTCAATAACATTTTTTTAAAATACCTGTAACATCAACACTTGATATTGAATATTATAAATGCATACTACATCATTTTTCTGGTATGCAAAATTTCTATCGTATGAAATGTTTACAAGAACTATTTACTCGAGAATAAACGACATTGGAGCAGTACAGTTTTCTATTGCTTAAAAATATTTCAAATTTCCTTAAAATATACTCCCTTCGTTTCTAGAAAAGTATTACTATCACTTTTTCAATTTAATCTATTTTTAGGTTAAAATAAAAAAGTGATAGTAACACTTTTGTTGAAACAGAGGGAGTATTTGTAAAAAAAGTCATAGACTTTATTGCTGAACTTAACAAACCAACTGAGTCGATATGCATCAAAGTATTTTATAATTACTCAATTATCAAAATCTTTTATCACCACCGCCAAAGAATAAAAATAAATAAAAAATTAATATAAAAACCCTAGAGTTAGAATTACAACAAAATACAAATTCATAAGAAACGAAACTCCAAACCACTTCCCAATAATTGTAAGGAACAACCAAAAAACGTCACTACTTACAAAAACTTATCATGATATAATCCTCTTTGCTAACTTGTCTAACTTCTCAGAAACAAGAATCAACTTTAATTAATGTATTGATTTCTAAACCTTGATCGTTTCTACAAACCAACTATGTTATCTAAGTGGAACACTAAAGAGCTATTACTGTAGGATTTAACACTTGCAGGGATGTAGTCATTCACTACTTCCCACTCTATATGGTAAAAATAATGGTCTGATTTCTACAATTCATATGACGCACCAATGAATGCATTACATAGTTATCTATGACTTCAATTTTATCAAAGGAAAAGGATCGATGATTTTTAATGACTGAATCTTTCAATTAATAATAAATTCTCATTTAATAAAAAATCATTTTTAATTAAAACAACCACAAGTGAAAACTCACTTTAGCATTCAGCCGTTATATGTGAATCAATAATACACATGCAACAAAAGGGAAGTGTTTAACATACTCCATACTGAAATACTGCCGACCATTTCATGAACACAAAACCTTCCGAAGAATACGAAAAATGTCAAGTACATTTACTTCCCTCCAACAACAATATTTGAAACAACCTAATCATCTTCAAGGGATGTATATACAACATCACTCTTTTCCAGAAGGAACAACAATGGGTTCCTTGACAATCATCCAAATTCAAATTGAAATATAATCCAAATTCAATCCAAGAATCCTTTGTTACGAGAAGTTAAACAAAGTAGCATTCAATACTTAAATGGTATTTAGACAAATAATAAAAGAGGGAAATCATATTTGAAAAAAAAAACACCATATGGAAGCAAAGCCAGATTCATGGGCAACCATACGGTTCTTGAGATTAATAAAAACTGCTGCATCTGAGGCTGCATCTGCTGCTGTTGCTGCTCTTATAAAGAATGCTAGTGAAATATAAAACCCCAATTTAGTTTCAAAACAAAATTAATTTCATCGACATCATAAACCCTAGAAAAAATAGATCTCCAAACTAAACCTTCTAGTTAATCCGGAAGAAACCAGATTAACATACCCCATCTCAAATCCGATACGGGACTACATATAGATGGAAATAGATAAGACTTATAGGGAGATATAGAAACCTTGGAGTTGCAGGAGAAGAAAGTTGGTTTCTATTTTTTCTTCTACATGTACGGTTAAGCTTTGGAAGAAAAAATACAAGGTGAGAAAAAAGTGAGAGGCTTTTAGGTTTTTTCTTTATGAAATAATTTTACTGATATCAAAAAATAAAAAAATTAATTAAAATATAACTCAGAATAATATTTTTCGAGTCCATTAAAAAGACACAGTTAAAAATGTGACATAATTATATAAAAATAAAATATGAATTAATGTAACACTTCATTGTATTATATCACATTAATATGAGTAACATGTTTTGTTACTCGTATTGGTGTGACACTTCAGTGTTATAAATTATTGAACTTGGTGTAGCGTGTCCATACAGCTATTTATACACAGTAAGTTATTGGTTAATAGCCCATCTAATAACTTCGCAATTCAATATCACTAATACGAGTTCCAAATTCCATACGAGCAGATCCAATACTGCCAACTTCATCCATAAAAACTATTGGAAGTGCCTGTAAAGAAGCCAGAAATCACAAGTTAATAAAATTAGATGGTATGATTGGCAGTTGTAGATAAACAAGTAAAAGAAGATATGAACTTGATTATATGTGCAAATAGAATGCAGATAAATCAGGAGGGAAGATTCAGGGCTTACCGCGATAGTTATGGACATCGATAGTTATGGACATCGAGGGAGATTTCACTATAACCAGTTTCAAACTAAACCCCCGAAAAACCGTGTAAGAGACCACACTGTTTAGATTCTTTATCACCAGCATCAAAACATAATTTAGTAACTCATAAGAATAATTTTTTATCTAAGAGAAGAAATTGCAGCAAAGGATAAAATCTCTTATCTAAAGATGATATGAGATTCTTGAGCAAAGATATTGCAGTTGGTGTTCGTGTAATCGTGTGGCTTTCAAAACTGTTCTGGCTAGAAAGGGAGGATAAGATGAGATAAATCAGGAGGTGGAGTAGTGCCATCGGTTGTGGGGAACCTCGGAAACTTAAAAATGTATACTGTCTGAATTTATACACGCGTCAAAACGACCTTGTGTCCAAAAAAAACAAAAAACTGTCACGAATTTACATTTATCCGGGACTAGCACAGATTTAGTCATGTTTATAGGTTGAACCGTGATGAGGATAACCGTGACCAAAACTCATAATTGTACTAGTGTTGGCTCATTCATCAGTGATAACACCTATGGAGTGCTAGGTAGAATGTTATTTGTTCCAGACGTCTTCTTCCACGAGTGTCTCCATGATTTTCTTCTCTGGCGGGTCGTATCCTTTCTAATAAGGCTGGAGCAGTTGTTGTTGATCACTTGGCGGACTCATGTAGCTCAGAGAAGGTTTGAAATCGTAAATTTTTTAATAAGACACGATAAACAGGAAATCATACCATTAATGCAAAGCTCCACCAATTGTTGCTCAGTCAAGTTCTGGTCATGGCAGTCGAGAGCTTGTGTTATGAACCTTTTTCCGTACTCGTTGGGATGCTCGTTGTTCCTCTGAAAAATTCTTCCCAGATCCGAAAGAGTAATTTCTTTAGAGACAAAGAAATAATTTTTATAAAAGACATCAACCATTTAAGACCAACTATGGATACTGTTGGGAGCGAGATTGTTGTACCAAGTGTATGCTCTTTCCGTAAGAGATTTCGAGAATTCTTTGAGCTGTAATACTTAATTATATTCATGAACTCCTAGGGATTCCAAGAATCGAGAAACATGTTCTCAAACGTTCCCGGTGTCGTCGTACAATGAGAATGGAGGAGACGAATATCCGCTCGGCAGTGCAACCCTCTGAATTTTTATGTTGGGTAAGGGGGTTGGTGTTCATGGAACGAAGACGAATTTTCCTTTCCACGGTTTCGCATGAGCCTTTCCAGGTCTTCACGAGTGACAAAGTTTTGTTGTGGTTGAATCCTTTTTGATGCACGGTCGTTGATGATCTGTATTTCATCATCCTCTTGTGCATTATCTTTTGACGTGTTAGCACCGCCGGAAGTTGCGTTCTTGACTTGCTCCGTTTGACGACGACGCTGCTCTGATGTTAACTGCTCCTTTAAATCCTTAAGGAAGGTAAAAACTTTTTTCTGAGTTGTGTCCATGGCTATTTGAGTTTCATCCAAGGTATATTGTCACTTCATTAAATATGATATGGTTGGTGATGCCTTCTCCTTTCCTTTGACACTTTTAGTGGTGCCGAGAGGAGTTTTGGTGCTTTCGGTGGTGATGTTCTGAGGAATGGTTGCTAGGGTTCCACCACTGGAATTACTAGTATTAGTAACAACTGTTGAACTTAAATTGGGATTAGTTGCTGAACCTGACCTAAGATCCACCAGCTTTTGAATAATTGAATTTTTCTACCGAGAGGTTGATCTCCGGATGTGGTCGTCAACTGTTTGTACCTTGCTCTTAAGAAAAACAATGTACTATAGAAGTACTTTTTAGGTTCGAGGATCAAAATCGTATAAAACAAATCAAATAAGTAGGATATTTGTATTTGTTCTGCTTCGGTTACAAAGAGAGGAGATGGGTTGATCTTAGGGGAGGGAAGCAAAGGAAGTTGAAGAAATTGTGTGTAGAATTGTGGTGGAAATATAACAGATTTTGAGAATGATTTTCTATCTTTTCTCTATATGTCACTTGTTTCCTCCGGTTGTATTGTTCTCCGTGTTTTGAAAGTGGCTAAGCAGCCTATTTATAATAGTTGGTACCACACACTTTCCTTGTAAAGTAGTGGTAGTTGTGGGGAAATTGAGAAGTGGAAGTAGTGGGAATAACCGTCCACTTTTGTCATGGGAAGTTTCTGGAAACTTCTAGAGCATGACTCCAGTATCTCTTCTACCGCTCCAACTTACCACTTACTTTATAACTTCCTTGTCATAAGATAATCCTACACATATACTTTCGCAAAGCGCCAGACCAAATCCCATGTTTTATCCCCCCATTGTAATATGGTTCGATGTCTCGTAAGATTTAGTGGGATCATGGCTTCAAAGCCATGAGCCTTGTTGTAAAATAATGTTTCTGGTAGACTTCATGTTAATTTTGTCATAGTAATGACTTCAATAATACTGCTAGATCGAGCAAATAATAATGCTAGCTTGAGCATGGTGCTAGCTTGAGCGAATGATAGTGCTAGCTTGAGCATGGTGCTAGCTTGAGCGAATAATGGTGCTAGCTTGAGCATATAAATATTGTAGCAGTAATGGAATGTGGGACCCGACAGTATTGTGTGGCAATGACGCGTGGGACCTTACAGTGGAGCAAGAGACGCAGCAGTAGAGGTTGGCGCATGGAGCTGGGGCGTTGCACGGAGCGTCGGACACAACATGGGGCTTGGCGCGTACGGAGTGTTGGAGCTTGGCGCTGCACAGAGTGTTGGAGCCTAGCGCTACAGGAGTGTTGGAGCTTGGCGCTTCACGGAGCGTGGGATGCATGGTGCATTAGAGTTAAATGGGGCATTGGCGCTTCATGGAGTGTTGGAGCTTGGCGCTGCACGGAGCGTGGGATGCATGGTGCATTAGAGTTGCATGGGGCATTGGCGCGTACGGAGCTTGGGTTGCACAGAGCTTGGCGCTGCACGGAGCGTTGCAACAGAAGCAACGTTAGCGTTGTTGGCAGCGTGTGCGCTGCAACCAACGTTGTCATGGCACCACCTCCTTTATCCCCTTGGTCATACTCCTCCATGTCTTTGTAGCTTCGTTGTTTTGGTAGCTTCGTGACTTTGATTGACTTTATTATTTTGGTTGACTTTGTCTTTTTTATTATTCTGACACATTTGTGTTGGAGACATGGCTAGGGCTTACTAAAGCCTGTACTGGTTGTTGCCAGGGATGTAGCCTATATTCTATTATTTATTGACATTGGCTAGTGTCATGACCATGACTATGGTCCATTTAGAGCTTCTCAATCTTGTGAGGTTTAATTGTTGGTATTTATGCCTAACTTTTATGCAGTGCATACAAAACAGCTTCAAGAGATTCAGCCGTGAAAGTTTGCAATCTTGAAATTATACTCGATGCGGCTCTGCAATTAAATAGTATGCATCTAATTAGCGCTTTTATTCAAATATTGTGTTTTCTTTATTATGAATATTCGTGATTTTGTATAACCAGCACGTTCTGTTTTATACAAGTAATTTACATGGACGCACATGAAATAACGAGGTTTTTGCTGCACAAAGCTCTGAAATTTCTCTGGTGCATATATATGCTAAGAGATACAGGGCTAGTTTATCCAGGAGCCGAATACGCATTTTCAATTCTCTTGCGGAATGTAAGATAACAATAATGTTCGTCATTCTGATACTTGTCAGAAATTATTGTATACTTACTTCATGCTTCTGCAGCTAGGCGAAAAGCAGTATTATAAAGGGGAATATTACATTTTTCTCCCTTGTCAAAAACTTACCATCAACACTTGGATGCAAATTAATCCAACAAAACTTTTGAAGCACACAATTTTAACCCCAAATTAGGTAACTTTTGGAAGTTTAGGTGTCTATAAACAGCCTCTAAGTCGGGTGAATGATCTTGTGAGATAGATTCATCTATGGAATTAGAAAAATAATCCACACAATCATCCACAGGGTCATCTATATATTCTGTCTGGAACAGAGAGTCACTACAAAACTGATCATCATCATTATATAACCTATAGCATTCCAGAACTCACAATCTTTGATCCAAACTAAGCGATCTGTGTTTATAATACTTTTTATATATAGTTTAATGTGATTCTTGACTTACCATATGTGAAAAATCAACTTTATAGTATTGGGGTTGATACTCATCGGAAAAACTACTCATATCGAAATGACGTGGATTGGAACTTCCATACCTGAGATGATTATAAGCAAGAACTTCCTTATGTCGTGACTCATACATATATTCCCCAAGTGTCATCTTAGATGACGTCTTCTGAGAAGGAGTCATCATCCTCAGAAAAGTACCTGAAAAGAAATACTAAGATAAAAAAAACAAGTAAAAGGAAAAAAGAAATCCTAAAAAATAAAATATAAATAAATAAATAAAATATAACCTAAACTACGATTAGAAAATCAAAATACTAATTACAATATTCCACAACCGCTCCCCGGCAGCGACGTCAAAAATTGATAAGACTTTAAAATACCTATTTATAATAACCGCAATCGCACATCGTGTAACCAGTAGACAATGGTTAATAGGGGTCGAACCCACAGGGAACGCTGGAAAATACCGCAATTAATATTTCTAATAAACTAACCAAAGAAAATATTTTTTTGGATTATCAGAATTGAGAATGAAATAATAAAACTAATTACACTAAAATTATAGAGTAGTGGAGTCGGTAACAAAGGAATCCGATTTCAACCGATCTAATCATATAAACTCAATCAATCTCTATAATGTATTTTCTAAATTACTCGAGACAAATATTGAAATTCATCTCATGTCTCGGAAAATAATGCATTAAAATCCTAAATTATTGGTTCACCGATATAACTTCCTGCGCTTCTAAAATAGCAATTCTAAACGTTATTTATCAATCCTAAAATATACACCGTCAAAGAATTTAACCTAAGCACTGTATATCAATTTAAAAGCATAAACAATCAAGAAAATCACATGAACAATCAGATACCAAGTTATATGAAGTGAAATTATTAATCAATTAATTCATTGCGAAAAATATAATTACAGAATTAATACGAACTTATATGATCAAATTTGGTTTCCACCCAAAACCCTAGTTACTAATTATTAGAACATGGCAAAAGATTTTTTAAATCCAATAAAATAAATTACAAGAGAATAAAAAATTAAACTGTCGTCGTCGTCACCCAGTAACAATCTTCTTCTTCTTTTGGATTTAGCCTCGAAGCCTTCAGGCAGTACCGCCTCCTTCTCCTTCCCATCAGTTCGTTATTCTAGGAATTACTAGTTAATCAATTCTAGAGAACACGTTTAGTGTGTAGTCCATCCATTAGGCATGAATTAACCGCTAGTCCAAAATCATATTTTTGGACCAAAAAAATTATCTCCAGGTCCACAGCACGAGTAAGAGGTGTTTTACGATTTTTGTAAATTCCAAAACTACCCTGTTGTTCATTAGATAAGATTAGAAGCACATATCAAATTTATTTTGTTATGTTCGTACAAATATGTTTTTTTCTTTCTCACTTATGTTGTTGCTCTAACAATTTAGGTTTTCATCTTTGAAGATCGATTTTGTTGTTGCTCTAACAATTTAGGTTTTTGTCTTTGAAGATCGATTTTGGTTCCAGGTATGTTCTGTATTCACAATCTCTATATGATTTCATCTTTGTTTTTATTTTTTTCAACTCAATCGTGATGATCAACTCGATTTCATGATTTTTTTTGTTTTTTTAATTCTTTTCTTTCTCGATTTCTATGATCAACACTGTATGATTATTTTTGACTCTTGTTCGTGTTTTAGGGTTTCTTCTATTTTTTTGAATCTGTTTTTATAATCGTGCTATTAGGTTGATTAGATCATCGTATTATTTTATTCACCTTTTATTTCATCATGATTTTGAGTTTGTTTACTTTAATTTTTCTTTAAAATCATGTTTTTTTTTGTTCTTTTAGAGATTTTACATTTTCCTACAGAACATATCAATCTGTATTTTTGGATCATCTACTATATTTCTTTCAGTGCATATTTTCCTTCAGTACATATCAATTGGGATCATACATTTTTTTATTTCAATGAATTTTTTCTTTCAGTACATACTAATATGTATTGTGGGGTCATACATTTTTTCCTTCAATACATATTTTTCTTTAGTACATATCAACATGTACTTTTTGATAAATATGTACTGTGAGATCATACGCTTTTTCCTTCAGTACATATTTTCCTTCATACATATCAATATGTACAATTTGGATCAATATGTATTATGGGGTCATACACTTTTTCCTAATGTCCTATATGATCTTCTTCTTCTTCTGGATCAATAACACGATTTTTTTCAGACTTGTTTGATGATTTTGGTTTGTTGTTATTATTGTGACTGGCACCTTGCATGAGAGAGATGTTCAGGAATTACTAGAGAAATGCCATCCATTGGGAATATTTGACAAGTAATGTTACTATCAGGATATTTAGTTTCTATCTAACACTTGCAATGTTCGTATGATCCTCTATGATTTCTTTTTCAGCATTGTTACCCTCGCGGTTGCTCAGAACATGCGTGAGCTTTACAAATTGGTGCTTGTGGACACTCAATTGGCTCCATATTTCTATGAATGCATTACTTCTGAGGTAAAAATTCCTTGTTTGCTACATCTTATCTTTGCTATAATCAGCACTGTTTCTTCTCTTATTGTATCTGCAACAATACTATTGTGACCTCTTTTAAATACTGTCAAATATTGTATGTATCATGTTGATTTTTTGATTCTATGTTTTATCATTTA
The DNA here is from genome assembly GCA_023531435.1 of Papaver californicum. Classification (NCBI taxonomy): domain Eukaryota; kingdom Viridiplantae; phylum Streptophyta; class Magnoliopsida; order Ranunculales; family Papaveraceae; genus Papaver; species Papaver californicum. The sequence goes on from JAJJMC010003557.1 coordinate 3,970,091, forward strand.
TGGTTTACGGGGGTCGAGGGAGCACCGCCCCCTTGTTATCATTCATATCTCATTTTTTCATTTTATCATGAGTTCTTTTTTGTTAATATGTGTTTCAGTAGATGTAGAATGAATATTTGTATTTGTATTGATGCATTATTTACTATAACTTTGTCTTTTTCTTTGTGCAGGTCTTGTATGGTTGATTTTATAAATGCAAATGCAAACTTGTACTTTCCAAAGATAGCGCGTGTATGGTTTTTCATGCTTGATAGGACAATGACCGACTTCTCCTATTTTTGTTAATGTATATGTTATGACTACTGTAATTGGGTCCAATTCATAATGAATCAACCAGGTTACTATGTTACTTTTGTCTTCCCCATTTTTTTTTTATGAATTATACAATTGTGTTATATAATAACTTGGAATTGGAAAACAAGTGAACCGTGAATCAAAAAGTCAATGAATGAATAATTAAACGAATCAAGTGTATGTTATAATGCCAATACATATCAATATGTTTTGTGGTTTTACTCTGTACATATCTATATGTTATAAAGTTGGTTGAGTTATGTTTGTAATTATGTGATATCGATATGTACTACCAGGTTTTACAGTACAAATAGATATGTACTGCAAGTATTTAAGGATTCATACTTTTTTTTAGTCTTTTATACTAAGTTTATATGACTAGTATGTTACAGTACGATAAGAAGCATTGAAACACATTCATTTTTTTAAACCTGAGAATCACGCTAGTTGAGTGAGAAATGTTAATGTCAATATCTCATTAGTCAATTGATCAGAAACAAAATTCAGTTTTTTTCTTCTACAAGATGCACGAATTCGAAAGATTGAAATATTACACCTAAAATAACAACAATAATTCTCTCTTTTTGTACCAATGAAATTTTTTTCTCTTTAGTACATTCTCTTTTCTCTTGTTATAAGCTTTAGTTATATTTCTCTTCTTCTGCTTTCTTTAGAACCATGAAAGAAATGTCCCAACCACAACGAGCATCGTTAGTGTTTGATGAGCTCTTGAGGAACTTGGTACATCATGACCTGACCCTGATCCTTTTCCTACAATAATATACACCTTTGAAGTTTATAAACTGATGGAAAAAAAATGTGAAGTAATATACTATTAGTACAATCCCACATCATGCTATTAACTTTTGGCGTTTGTAAATCTTGAACAGACATCGGAAAAGAACTATCGAAAGGCCATTTTCCTAAACGCATGTTCAGTTTCAAGCAACAACTACAATCCAACTAATAATACTTAAAATGAAACCAGAATTCATATATTCTTAGTCTTAATTGGAAAAATTCCTACAAAACGTATCTCTTAAAAATATGTACTGATGGACATAAGAATAAGTACATATCAATATGCGCTATAAATCCACACACAACAATGAGTACATATCAACAAGCACCAGAAACAAATACCAGAAACCTAAAGTTCATATTGATATATATAAGAAGTATCAAAAACCTATCCATTTGTACATGTTGATATGTACTGGTGGAAATGATGTTCGTTCAAGCATTAGTACATATTGATATGTTACAGTCAAGACATATTATTTTTTACACTTTTTTCCCCTTTGCATGTTAGTACATATCGACATATACCTAATATCTATATAAGATAAAGTACCAACAGTTCATATCAACATGTATTGATTCTTATTCAAGCATAAGAGATGTTTTTTCACATGGTACATGTCAATATGTATTGTTCCATAATAACAACACATTGTAACATGACAACAATTTTACTCAAACAAAGAACATGTTACTAACATTCCAAATAAATCAAAATTATCCATAGAAATAAACAAAACCTAACAAATCGAGTAATTCAAACTACAAACCCCTAAAAGTGAACCAAAAAGGTAGAATCTACTAAATTTTCAAGCATCATTAGAAACAGAAGTGAAATTAAAAGTTGTACCTTTCTTGTGTTTTTCTTTATACAATCTTGTTCTCGCCATCATTCACCCAAACGCAGATCTACATAGTTTTAGAAAAAGCAAGCATTTAATGAGATCTCTACTGTACAAGGATTGGCGGAAAACACAATTGATATAGTGATATTTGAGGTTACCCATTAAATTTTTGTTGCGTATTCGGTGACTTTTAATCATGGATCTCGACGAAGTTTCCATGACCACCTGTAACTTTGAGAACAATGAGAAGAAAAAAAATAGAGAGAAAAAATAGTTGTGTTTTTTATGTTTTTAGTAGGAAAGATAAGCATTTTTTGGTTTATGTTACACGTACTATAACCAAGGACAATTAAAACATTTTCCATAAATTAAATAATTTTGGACCTCCAGTTAAATGCTTTTTCTGGATGGGCTATAGATTAAACGAATCCGGGTATTTTAGGCCAACTAGCAAATTTTCCTTTGCTATTTCATCTGCCTCAAATGGCCATGGGAACCACTCGTTAGATTTAAATAAAAGTCCACTGGCACTTTTTCTCTTTGATTTAACTAAAGCCCAAATATTCACGTGGCCACTTTAGCCGACTATGCTAATCACTAGACCATATTAGCATCCGTCCACTAACCTATATTGCTGCTACATCCTATAACAATTGGAGCAAATGATGTTCTTCCTTGATTAATATATATGATTATGCTATCATTCACCTCCTCGTTAACCATAACACCACCCCCAGCTTCCTTTGTTTACATTTTGTTGCACCCACAGATTGTTACCACCATATTAAATTATATTTCCCATTAGTCCCATTAGCAGCTAACCACCTCTGTCTCTAGACCCAACAAAACCCAAAGAAAAGTCCACGCCTCTATCTCTCTGCCAATTCCGTCGGCCAACAGAACCCAAAGGAAAATCCGCGCCTCTATCTCTCTGCCAGTTCCGTCGGCCAACAGAACCCAAAGAAAAGTCCACGCCTCTATCTCTCTGCCAGTTACGTCGGCCAACACTGCCATTCACGTTCTATCTCTTTAAGACTTCAAACAGCACTTTATTCTTTATTCTCAGAGTACTTCTCAGACCACACCGAATCCACACCGAATAAGTCTGACAACCTATTTTTCTCCTCTTTCTCTACAGTTCCAACAAGCCAAACATTCACTTCTCCCTTTTACACCAATCAGCTGCTTTTGGTACACCATATAAAGTCCAACAAGACCCGAGCATGAATCCGACTTGTACTTATTTCGTACAAGCCATGGAGATGAAATGTGCGTGTCTCCACTCTTTTCATTTCCATCATGAATCACTAAAAGAGCTCTTTTAACCATGTTTACCTTGTGGTTAAGGTTTTTCATATATCATCTATAAAAATAATTAAAAATATATTATTACAACTACTAGAAAATACGAATTAAACGGTAAATATGTATTAATTATGTCAGTATCAACGTGGAGTCGTCATTCATTATTTTGGTCATGGAGCATCTCTTAGCTTCACACCAAAGAGAACAAAGTGTGATGAATCACTTAAAGATTCACATCAAAGAGAACATAATGTGATGAATCACTTAAAGATCGAAGAATTGTTATAGTGAATATTAGCAATATACATTTTATCGTTCTTAGGATACACGAAGATTGTCAATTACCTCCATTGTGTAGGTTTACTTATTTTCCAGGTTTCATCAACAACACCTCTAAGGAATGGCTGAAAAAATACGAACCCAACATGAAACTTTGGGATAAATTGGTCGAGCCGGAACAAACCAAGGGTACAATCGTGTTGAATTAAGTATTTATCTTTTGTTAACAAATGAACTATCGGATCTCCATGGTTTGTAGATTTCATATATTTATCAACCAATCTTAATGAATGAAATAGATTTGCTTTTTGTTTACTTTGAATTCTTATTGGAAATTATTTTAAACAAAAGCAGTTGTAGGAAAATTTGAAAATGAGTTACTCAGAATCGATGGATATGACACATACGTGTCGACCGATTCTGAATCACATAATACCATAGAGTCATTCAGAATCGTTGGATACGCAAGTGTTCTGTCCACCGATTCTGAATCTATTGAAAAAACTTGTAATTGTCACAAAAGGTACAGTTGGAATCGGTGGAGACGTATGTGCATTGTCCACCGATTCTGGATCACAATTATAAAAAAATCGATATTCTTTACCACCAATCATTTAACATAACAACAAATAACGAACTTCAAACCATTCATATAACCTATTAAACCATAAGTTCATCCATCCATCCACAAACAAAATAAAAATAAGTATCTGAACAAAACAACACAAAATAGATAAGGATAGACAACAAGTCTTAATACATGTATTAGATATCACTAGTACAAATTTGGGCTTTGGTGACAGTTCAAAATCCTAAATCATGACAGTTCACGAATTAACTGTCACAAAAGAATAAGCTACGAGATATAAGCGACAGTTTCTTACCAAAACTCACACCAATAATGGTGCAAAATCGTTACAGTTTATTAACTGTTACTGAATAACTATACAATGACTGTTTTTAATAAGAAAATGTTAGTGTACATTGATGTATAATAACAGTTATAAACTGTTACTATTCTTAAGCTATTGCAACTGTTTTATATAGGAATTGTTATAAAAAAACATATAGCTATAGATGACAGTTCTCTTAATATGATTGAAATATTCTCTCCTGAAAATTCATTTGGATCGAGCTTTCAAAAAAAAAAAAAAATCAAGATAGAGCTCCAAAAATTCCCCCTCTTTTTCCATCTCCCCCTCACCCAAAATTCGTTCCCTCAATATTAGGTCTTAATAACCGAAACTTTTCTCTCCCGAAAATTCTACAAATCGAGCTCCAAAATTTCCCCCTCTTTTTTCATCTCCACCCCTAAATTTTCACCGAAATATGGTTCAAAATTTCTCAATACTTTTTAAAGATTTTTCTTATATATATAAGATGCCATTAACACAATGGTTTTAATTTCTGTGGAGAAAAGGGTTTATGTGTTAAAGGTAAATTTATCAAACCCTTAATTTGTTTTAGATCTGTTTAATGTTAGGGTTTCTGATTTCTATACTAGGGTTTGTTGTTGGAAAAAGGGTTTTTGGTTTTAATCTTTCTCAATAGATTAGAACTAACTAATCCCTCTTTTGTTGCCATAATCTCTGGGTTATCATCAAAATTCGACTTTGTTTACTCAAAATACCTTAATTTTGATCAATCTCAAGCTTTGAGGTACATGTTCTACAATGTTAGTTCTTGTTTAGCTTGTTTTTGAAGTTTTTTTATGGATCTGGTTTCAATAAATGGGGTAACTCATCTTGGGTTTTAAGTACAAAATCAATCTGCATTTTGTGGGGATATCATTTTTCAATTCCAAAAAGTTTGGGACTTTTTTAATTCATTTGTTGGATTTTGTTAGAAAATTTCGGGTTTTGGGGTCACAAAGGTTGCATCTTTATGAAAACTTTGGGGTTCTTTTTTTGTATCCTTGCTTAGAAATTATACAGTGTAGCTTCATTTCTGTTGTAAATTCAAGAAATTTAAGAATTTGGGATGCATGATGTTGCCCATTTCTAGAAGAATTTGTTTAGTTGATGTTAAAATTCTTGTTCCAATTGTCATGTGTGCTCTGATTTCTGAAGGATTGAGGAAATATTTCAGTTGTACATAGAAAATGCTTCAGGTCTTAGGGTTTAAGCATTTAGATTGATTTTCGTTGTTGTTGTTGTGATTAATTTTACAGTTGTCTGTTGCGGTCTCAACTGTAATATGAAGTAGTTTAAAGGGTTTGTTGAAGGAGGGAAGAAATAGACATTCTAATTTATTTTAGGGCAGTGGAGAAGGATTATCTCTGCACTCTGCAGGTATACTTAGTTTAGACATTTATACTTGAGTCAAAGATTTGGGTAGATTAAGAGTTGAATTCTTTATAGGATACATCTTAGGAAAACTTGACGGACTTGTTCGTAATAAGAACTCGGCAAAGTTGTTTAATCACATCATGTATTGAAAATTAGAGACTAGAGAGAGCTGTGGGCATAATGTGACTACTCCCATTGCGTAATGTTTATTGCTAGTCTTGAAAATGGTGTCCGTTTATCTCTTAGATTTCAAAATGGTAATAGTACATCAGACTCTGTGTAGACCCATTAGTGAACAAACTTGGGCACAATGTTGATATGATATGTACGCTCATTGGCGCACTCTACGTTTGCATCCCCTCAGTGATTATCTCAAAAAATGTGGTACATGATTGTTTTTTTTTACAGTTGTACGGATACACCATCATAGGTGCTTTGCAACTAATAACCATATTGATAAGTTCACTTTGGCATATTTATTTGTTACTCCTACAATATCTTGTTGCACCAGTTAATTGTTTTCTGGTTATTAAATGAAGGAACTTCGTTTTTTCTTTGGGTTTTTTTCTTCCATTTATCTGTTGAAACTCATATGTTGTTTGTTTTTACAGACGGAGGTGATCTGCTGACAACAGGTGTATTTCAGGAATGATACATTTGTTGAGCTATATATGTAGCAAATATTTTTTTGATGCTTTATTCTACGTGGAGGGGACTATTTGTCTTGGATAAAGGGCCTTGATATTGCCTGCAGCACAGTTATTTTCCGAATTTGTTAATAAACGATAGCTGCCTCTTCCAAAGTGTAATGAATTCTGAATCCCGATATTTAGATGTTGTTAATGGGGATCCAACAATGAGAACCAATGCAGGTAAGGGAAACTACTTAAACTATATCATTCTTTCTTTGTACTTTTACACATTAAAATAATGATTTCTTACTCAGCTAAGCGACTAGTGAACTAGTGGAGTGGTTAGATGATATGGTCCCTGATTCAAGACTCTCATTGGAAGCTTCTGAAGAGGACCTCCGAACATGTTTGATTGATGGGGTTGTTTTTGGTAGCATTTTGAATAGGCTGAGTCCTGGATATGTTGATGAGGTTAGTCTCGCCCAAAATATAGTTCTTTTGGATTGTTGTATGAGAAATTGAGTTGTAAGTTTGTTGCAGTAGATGAAATTCTCACGTTTGTGTATTGTACACTTTAGGTTGATAATTCAAACTTCTCTTCCGAGTCACATTTAGAGAGTGTTTCAAGGTTTCTGGAGGCTATGTATGAAATGGGGTTTCCCAAGTTTGAGTTGCAAGACCTAGAACAGGTACTCCTGTTGTTTTATGATCTAAACATTTTGTACCCCAGTGTATTCTTATCCTTCAATGGATAAATATTTCAAGTATCTTCAATTTCGTGTCAGTAACAACATAAGACTCGCCTCTCATGGACAGTGAAAATCCTTGTTCGTTTGTGCATTCAACATACATAGCTTGTTCATCTATCTTACAGTTTTACGTTAGTATATGTTCAGACATTACGAAGTCAGATAACTGATACAGTTTCATTTTCCTGAATTTGTTTATTCATCTTTGCTCTCAGCCTAAAATTTTAACACTCAAGCATCTCACTCTCTACTCTTTCTCGTTCTCATGGCTAAATGCAGGGATCTATGAAACCAGTTTTGGAGTGTTTCTGGGCAGTTAAGGAAACATTTAGTTTAATCCCTGGAGAAGTCAAACGTTCATCTTCGATTAGAAGTCCCTTAAACAATGGAAGGAGGAGCTGGATCTTATCAGGAGCAGAATTTGATGGTTCACTGGATTTTTCTCCACCAAAACATAGTTCTTTGGGGTCTACAAATGAGAGACCGAAGAATGTACAAGACTCGAAATTCAAACATGTTTTGCGAAGTCATGTCGCATCAGGTATTTGGTTGTAGATTTGTATCTGAAGAAATTTTGTGGAAGCATCGGTGTTTTTATGTAACTAGGCCCTAGGGTATGTTTGTGTATTCAGAAATAATCTTCGCTCATTATTCGACTTTCTCTTCTGTAGAACCGTCAGCTGCATTGATACATCATGTTGGACATAAGTTTCATGAGGTGTCTCAGTTGAAAGAAGGACGTTATGTTGATCTTCCTGAATCTAAGATATCTGAAATGATGAAATCAAATAGTTTGGATGTAAATATCTCATCTCATTTCATGTGATTAGGTTTCATATGTTTCTTAGTTTCATTTATGTTTGAGAGCTATTGAATGAGTTCATAATTTCTTTTAGTGTCTTCATTGCAGAATGCCCCAACTCAATCACTTTTGAGTGTCATTCGTGGAATCTTAAACGAGTGCATTGAAAAGAAAAATGGGGAAATACCTCAAGTATGCCAATGAGAAGATACTTTAATGTTTTGGTAAAGCATTCACTAGTTAATAAGTTTTTCCCTTTTCTTCATCGAAACACAGGTCTTTTTACAAAATCCTTAATGTGAGGCATTTATTTTTTTGCGCAGCGTGTATCAATCCTTTTGAAAAAAATTATGCAAGAAATTGAGCGACGAATTGCAACTCAAGCAGAAAACATTAGAAGGGTAATATACTTTCTTACAAACTTATTTGTTTCCTCGTATCGGAGTGATTTCATTGGTGTTTAAAATTAAAACTTCGTGATGTTGACCTGTAGCAAAACAATTTGTACAAGTCTCGCGAAGAAAAGTATTAATATAGAATTAGAGTACTTGAAACCCTTGCAACTGGGACTAGTGAAGAGACCCAGGTAATTACCAAAGCCTGAGTCTTATATTTAGATTCATAAGTTTATCAGTTATATTATTATATCTCACATTCCTTTATAATTGTTTGCATTATTTGTTTCATTGCAGATTGCTATGAACCGGCTTCATCAGTTAAAGGTCCACTTAGCCATTACTCTTATTTTCTTAAGTACGATACAAAAGTATTACTGTTGAAGTATTTCCAAACAGACTTGTGAAATAAGTTATCCCGTTATTGCAGATTGAGAAAACCAAAATAGAAGAGCGGAAGAAACAAAAAGAGCAGGATGTGGTTAGATTAATGAAAGAGAAGGATCAGATTGAGGTTGAGATTTCAACTCTGAGACAAGAATTGGAAATAACCAAGAAGAACTATGAACAACGTTCCCTACAATTGGAAGAACAGGCGAAAGAAACTCAAGCTGAGTTCGATCAGAAGTTGAATAAACTTGAGTCCCTTTTGGCGGAGTCTAAAAATAAGGAGACAAAACTCGAGGCATTTTCTGAATCCAAAGCTCAGAAGTGGGACAAGAAAGAACAAAAATACCATAGTTTCATGGATTTCCAGTTCCAAGCTCTTCAAGTAAATCCTAATCTATCATTTCTCAGCTTTTGCACTGTGATTATTGAAGTTTGATACCTCATTCAAGCTTGTGAATTCTTCTGGATCTAAGGCATACTTCTGAGTCCATTAAGCAAGAAGTTATCAATGTGCAAAGGAACTATGCAGAGGAATTTTGTCGCTTGGGTAGGAAATTTGGAACTAGTTGTTATATTGTTCACGATCTTGCAATCATGTACAATATCCTCATTTGTTACTATCTTGCCCGTGTTGCAGGGACAAAGCTTAAAGGATTAGCGGATGCGGCTGAAAATTATCACATGGTTCTTACAGAAAACCAAAGGCTGTACAATGAGGTTCAAGACTTAAATGGTTCCAATGCTTAACTTAGAAAGTTTTAATTTGTATGACTTAATTTTTTGGTGTGTTTTTCTTATTCATGGTTTTTCTTTGACAGGAAATATTCGAGTCTATTGTCGTGTACGGCCCTTTTTATATGGACAGAACAAAAAGAAGACAACCATAGAATACATTTGTGAAAATGAAGAGTTGGTTGTTGCAAATCCTTCCAAACAGGGGAAAGATAGTCATCGCTCCTTCAAGTTCAACAAGGTTTATGTTCAACAAACTACTCAAGGTAATGAACTTTTCCTAAATCACATTCTAATTTCCTTACCAATTCACATCACGTTTAGGGTGATTTGATATACGATATATGAATTAGATCATCATATACGAAATATGAATTAGATCATATTTTGAAATAGTTAAGGTTCAAATTGATGTTTTTATTTACATGTTTGTTAAAGGTGAGAGTGATGACATAATGAGTTTTTGTTGTTCTGTTAGTTTAGCTATTTTGTCTGCGTCTTCATTTCACAAACCTGTTATTGAGTTTGTAATTGGGGAGCCAAGGGTTTGTAAATGGGGAAATGAGACAAAATAGCATGTTCTTCTGTTGGTCAAAGATGTGGATTCTTATATTTTTATTCAACTTGGTTAATGTGGTAATTTTATGTGAGATTGACTTATACTTGTCTATTATTAACAGAGGAAGTATTTTTAGACACACAACCGTTAATACGCTCAGTACTTGATGGTTACAATGTATGCATCTTTGCCTATGGTCAAACTGGGTCAGGGAAGACATACACAATGGTATATGAACTTTTCTTTAATGTTCCATGTTCAAGATTATTCTCGATATCATTGATTTATAGCGTATCTGAGTGGTGAATTTCGTTTTTGTAGACTGGGCCTGATGCATCCTCCCGGAAGGACTGGAGCATCAATTACCGTACACTAAATGATCTTTTACAAATATCCCAAAGGAGAAGAAGCTCTTTCTTATATGAAGCTGGTGTTCAAATGGTTGAAATTTATAATGAACAAGTCCGTGATTTTCTCCAAATGGGAGGTTCTCAGAAAAGATATCCTTCATATATTTTGTGTATAAGTATTGCAGATAGATGTCTCAAATTTTTATTATATTGTTAACTTGTTTCCTTAATGAGCACACACTTGGGATCTGGACCAGTTCACATCCCAATGGGTAAGTTGTCCCTGACGCTAGCATGCACCCTATTAACTCTACGTATGATGTCCTTGAGTTGATGCAAATTGGGTTAGCGAACCGAGCTGTAGGTTCCACTGTTCTTAATGAAAGAAATAGTAGATCACACAGGCATGTTGTTCATTACTTGTACATATTCTTGCATTTTCATCATATCGTTGGTTGTGGGGTCTTACAATTTTTATGTGTCTATAGTGTTCTTATGGTTCACGTACGTGGTACGGACTTGGAGACAGAGGCTACTTTGCGTGGTAGTCTTTATTTAGTGGATCTTGCTGGAAGTGAAAGAGTTGATCGCTCGGAGGTAACCGGAGATAGACTCAGGGAAGCACAATATATAAACAAATTACTTTCTTCTCTTGGCGACGTTATCTTTGCTCTATCTCAGAAGAATGGTCACGTACCTTAAAGGAATAGTAAATTAACTCAAGTGCTTCAGAGCTCCCTAGGTGGTCAGGAAAAGACTCTCATCTTCATGCATCTTGGGGAAACAAATGACTAACTGAGTGGGCCTTTTGTGTTGTTCCATATTTTTAGTTTTTTTTACTTTCACGTATTGGCTCGTTTAGTCTATATATCTTGAGAAACATTATCACCTTCAGTATCCCGATTGATATTAGTTTTTTTCACCTAGTGCTATCTTTTTTTCTATTTGAATTTGGAAGTAGGAACTTGTATTACTTGGTTCTTATGTTCTCTGTCAGGGATCTGACTAGGCTTGGGTTGTCAGCTTCTACCTTAAGGTCTGGATTTGTTAGCTCTTGTTTTTAATTTGGTTTGTTGTTACCTTCCGTTAATTGATCTGCACAATTTCTGTTTTCTCTATTTCAGGTTTTTGGATTGCATTCACGTAGCTGGCCAATTGGAAATGACATAATGGGCTCTAGTTTTCTACTTGAATTTCTAGGTTTTTCTGGTTTTTGCAGGATGTCTGTTGGACTAACTGTGTATCGTTTTTTTCTTATGCAGTTTGGCTTCGTTTTGGGAAAGCCTGTCAGTAGCTGACTTAGTGAGTTCTTTTATACTTTTTTGTTGCTCTAACTTATGGTTTCTTTTTAAGTTTCTTGTATTGAATCGTTGTCTTTTTACCCTGCTGAAATGAACATTGTCGATTCGATAACAATATTTCTTTGTTGTTTACTTAACAAGGATACATGAGAGTAAGATTCTGGTGGTGCTGAGTTTGATGCTTCTACTTTGATTTCTTTTGGTATCATGTGTCCAAATTGGTATATGATCTTATCCCTAGATAGGAAATATAAACTTCAGAAAAAAGATGTGTCTAAAATAGATAAGAACTATACGATTCAAATTTTTTATATTGTATTTGAAATATATGGGTTACTAAATAGATATTTTCTGATTCATATTTCAGGCTGCACAAGGGGCATTTGAGGGAAGAGTCTCCGGAAAAATCCGAAGAATGGATGTTGAAAGAGCATAACCGAACATTTAAGGATTGGCTAGAGACAAAAGTATGTATAGTGTTTTATCTTCTTTAATTTTGTATAATTGTTTTCATGGTGTCAAACTAACCTTACACGCTTTAGAACCTGTACAGTATTAGCATATATATGCTGTGATAAGTAGGGTTGTCAATGGGTACCCGGTTACCCGGTTTCTGATCCTCATGTTAGACCCATTAGTTTGCAGCAATTGTCCATGTCTCAATCTTAAGCTTACACCTCATGTTAGACCCATTAGTTTGCAGCAATTGTTCATGTTTTGATAAGTATGTGACTAGTGACTACAGATCTACAATCTAGGTACCACACTCTTTGTTTACCATTGAAGCATTTGATTGCATAAGATGGATCCTCATTTGCGGCAAAATTAGCTACAGAAATAGTAAGTATACATATTATATTTCAACTTCTTGGGCTCCAATATAAGAATGTATTTTCGAGTTTTTTTTTGACATGTATGGACCGCGTATGAGAACAGTGCCTGACACGGTCTATTTATCAACAGTTTTCCCTGAAGGTGTAAGAAGAAAATTATGAATTTCTTTGTTTGTGTTGTTAAGTACATGTAATGAAGTTAGACCTACCTAATTACATGTATTGACTACAGATTTATCTGTTTTTGTTTGTGTCAGTGTACTTATTCTTGGCAGGAGTATATTTCAATCAACACTTCGGAAAATAGATGTGGTTTCCAACTTCATTGTTAATTTCTTTTAGTTAGTACTAAGATTACTTTCATATCAAGTATTTTGAATTATGTAGTACATTCACTTCTTGTTAACTTATTTTGTTTGAACTTACTAGTTCCGTACTAGCTATCTGTTAAACAGTTTATTGAGTAATCTAATGACAATTTTAATAAAAGTTAAATTATCTTTCAAGAATTATCTCGATATTAATTAATATCTGACTGAGCATGTCACCGTCAATTGTATCATGAACTAGATGGCTATAAATTAGCCTTCTACAAAGTTGACTGTTCTATGACAGTTTTATTTAGAAAATGTAACTGATATTTGCCAACAATGACAGGTTTACAAAGAAATATGTTACAGTAATTTATCATTAATAAGAGGTTTATGAAGAAACTGTCATCTTAGTCTAAGAAATTAAGTTTTTAATGACAGTTTTTTTAAAAAAATGTTACAGTAATTTGTCAATAATGAGAGGTTTATTAAAAAACTGTCATCTTAGTCTAAGAAGTTAAGTTTTTAATGACAGTTTTCATGGAAAAACTGTCACCTTAGTAAAAGAAATTAAGTTACCAATGACAGTTTTATTTAGAAAATGTTATTGTATGTCAACAATGACAGGTTTATGAAAAAACTAATACTTATAGTCATGATTCTGTAACAGTTTTTTATAGACCCTTTCGTAACAGAGGCTTTAATGACAGTGCAATTATTTTTCAAAACTGTCACATAAATGTTTTGGTGGCATTTTTTAACTGTCACATAAGTCATAATTTGTACTAGTGTATCATCCGTAGGAGGAACGACACCATCAGCAACAACAGCAGCATCAGTTTTTTCAGCAGCAGCCTCTTCAAGAATTGCATCTTGGGCTCTCCGATTAGCAATATCCTCTCTTAATACTTATGTTATTTAAATTGCCTCCTCAAGCTCCTTCATTGTCAACAAACGAAGAAGTTCTAGGAATTCTTCCAGATTGGTTTGGCTAGGGCAGCAGAGGTCACGGACAACGTTTTTCTCTGTCTTCTTATCAATATCACACTATCTTGTTGGACCATAACCTCTTTTACGGCCATCCATAATGGATGTACAAATAAACAAATCGAACAACACAAAATTCAATCAACAATTATCTAAAAAAACCTATCGCACAACTACTAGTGGTTCAATCAATCAATAATCTCTAGTTCAACCACTATCAAAAAAAATTGTATATAATGAACAGAAAAGAATCGTTGGACAATGGTGGTCTTATTCAACGATTCTAACTGCAAAAGCTATCAGAAAACTTGCAGTTAGAATCGTTAGATATGAACATCTTTATCCAACGATTCTAACTGTAAAAACTAACAGAAAACTCCAAGCCAGAATCGTTGGTTATGTAGCATTTTAGATACCGATTCTTCTTACTTCTAAAACCCAAAAACTTTTATATCCAAAATCGCTAGATATAACCAACGATTCTCATAGGGTAGTAGTAAAAACATGAAAGCAAAGGAATCGATGGATAATCAGGTGCTTATCCAATGATTCCAACAGATGAAAAGTAAAAAAAAAAAAACAGAATTGGTGGATAATAAGGTGTCTTATCCAATGATTCCCATATGAGAAAAAGTAAACAAATGAAAAGGTAGAATAGTTAGATATGATCTGCCGTATCCAACGATTCTGGCAATGGTAACTTTGTACAAGGAATACGAAATGACAATCGTTTATGGAGAACACAACCAGAATCGTTGGATACGATGGATCCATATCGAACGATTCTTGAAAAAATCAGGACTTTGATTCACGAAAAATAAAGATTTTTGCACATGGATTTATCACAAATGCTATTATAAGAAAGGGTTTATAGATATTTACCTTGTAGTTAACTCCGGATGATGGGATTTTGGTTTTGGAAAAGTTAGGTTTAGGGTTTTTAGATTTTGGAAAGTGAGAGGAAATGAAAAGTTTTTTTTGTTTTGTTTTTATTTAGATTTTATGAGATTTGGAAATTAATGAAATGAGAGTAGTTTTTTGTGTTTATATTTTGATTTAAGTATTAGGGATAATTAATAAGTAGAGGGTAGTTTAGTACTTTTGATAACAGCTATTTAGACATCCCTTATCCTACTGTCTAGTTGGGTGCAAAATTGTGTAGGGACAAAATAGTTCTCGTAGGCCCCAATATAGCCAGGGGCCTACGAGAATTATTTTTTCCCTACCACTAAAAGTTAAAATAGGGTCATTATGAAAAAAAATCCAAAACCCCTTATCCAACTATTTATGTTATTAACTAATACGCTTAATTAGTGTTAGTTAATTCAAATGTTAGTTAAACTTATTTAGTGATTAAAATTAGATTATAGTTAGTGTTAGATTGTAAGAATTAGAGTAGGGTTCTTTTTTCAAAGTTTGTAGAAGAAGAAAAAAAAACTTAAGGAAAACTAGGATTTTGGGGTTTTGGTCGCAAATATGAAAATTAATAGTGACGATGAGGATTCTAGTGGTGATGACAAAGTGGGTGCATCTACGTATCACCAATCATATTACTGTGATTTCGATCCCACCAATTTGGATTATTTGTTTGATGAACAAGAACGTGTGAACCAAGGCATATTTGATGAATTTACTCAAGCAAGTGAAGATTCTAACTAGGAAAATGAAAGGTCTTAATGCTTCCGATCGTCAGGTATACGATCTTAGGATCTCCAAACATTTTTTTGAAAGGCCCAAAAGTGGATTTTTTTGTAAGATTTTGAGTTTTTCTATGGGCTACATACTACCTAGAATCATTGGACCTGATGTCATTGTATCCAATAATTCTATATTTTCTGGAAAATATGAACCGGAATCGGTGGATGCGGTCATGAACAACGACCGATTCTGGTATATATTTTGGCGAGATTGGTAGGTAAAATAATCGGCCTTTATGGACTCATTTATCGAACGAGGTTTACCATAGAGATCAAATTCCTAGGATCATAGTGACGGATAAGGATCAAGCACTAATGAAAGCAATAGAGGTGGTTTTCCCGGATGCAAATAATATCTTTGTATATGGCACATACAATGCAACATCAGAGCATATTGCAGGGGTCATATCCAGAGGCCAAAACCACAGAAAGGTAGTGCTCGTGAGAAGGTTGAAGATGATCGTCTTAGTAAGCTAACTCGGGAGGAACAAGAGGAAGGGAAGAAGAGAACGGCCAAAGAGTACGAAGATAATGAAGTAAAATGGAAAGCTTTTCAACATCATAGGGATTTGATGGTACATTCGATGTCCGAGGCAGAGTATAAATCTAATTTTGAGAGTTTCAAATATGTTTGGACAAAGCTTGTCGAGAAAGCGGTGGTTTATTGCGTTAAGCAATTTTTAGAGCCGCACAAAGAAAAGTTTTTGTACGCGTATACCTACCAACATATGCATTACAAGAATGAGGCTATAAGTATAGTGGAAGGGTCTCATGGAAGAATGAAAAAACTACTTTGGGGGAGTCAAAATAATGTGGTTATGGTATAAGAAGATATCCATCAATACAACATAGAGGATATTAATAAAATTCTTGCTTGTGGTTAATCCTTCCCTTTTCTACCAGAATTCAGATCCAAATGGACGAGAGTAGGATAAAATTTATGACCACGTACTCTGAGGATTACAGTATATTGCTAAGGGGACTTCTTATAGGGTGTCGCATTGGGATATCCATTATATGATAAATGATTATAAGTATTTTGAGGATAACGAGCACGGGAGAAAGAAGATTGTTTGTTCTTGTAAGACGATGATGACCATGGGGCTCCCGCGTCACCACGTGGTTTCTAGTAACCCCCAGGGGATTCCGTTTGAGCTCATCGATCAGTTTTGGAAGAAACTTACTTTCACGCCAAGCCCGATAGAAGATGCAAGTCAATAATTTATAGACACGGATATTGGGAGAAAAATAATCAAGGCCAACTCCAACAAGAACAATTTGCACGACTTGGTCCTCTCGTTCACCCACATATAAAACCGGTTGAAGAACCAACTAAGCTACCGCCGACGGGTAGACCACCTACCAAAGTGGATTTGAAGCAAGAAAGGAAAAAGTACAATGCGGCAATGAGTAACCAAATAGAACCTTCACTACATGATCATACCAAGGTTATGTATGAAGACCCTCCCTCTCCAAAGAAAAGGGATCGCACTAAAAAGCAAGAAAGTGGACAAAGTGGGCAAGAGCATACCGATGCTATGTATGAAGACGCTCTCGCTCCAAAGAAAAAGGGTCGCCCGAAGAAGCAAGAAAATGGACCAAGTGGGAAAAAATCCAAGTCAAAGAATCAAAGGGATCCTATCGTTACCATAATTCCAACGTAAAAAAGTCTAGCGAGTGCAAGACGAGTACGACTAAAAGGGGAAGCAAGGCAAAAGGTGTCCATGGATTCCCCGCAAGATCCGTTGACTATAAGAGGCAATTGGTTATCAAGTAACACCTAGGGATGTGTGGGTGTTTTAGGGTGTAAACAAATATACTGCTAAATGGTACTTTCAAGTAGGTTGGAGAGATCAAGCTCGAACAAGACGAGTCTAAACCAAGAAATAGCCGTTCACGTCCTGCTTCAGTTACAAAGGTGGAAAGGATTTGGGTAGGTCTTAGGGTATGGAAGCAAAAAAGATTGAGAAATATCAGTATTGTGTTAAAAAGAATGGATTCTCCGTAGAGGAATCACTAATTCTGTAGGTTTGGTTTCTTCAGACTGATTGTATGTCTGTCTCGTTCTGTCTTTTTTCGAATAGATGAGAATCATTTATTTATAGTTTGAAGAGGACACACTGATATTCTCATAAGTCATGGAAATTAGGAAGAGGTGGAAAAGTGATGATTTTGGAGATTGTAGTGGGAGGTTCCCAAAAAGTTGTGGAGATCTGTCTGACCACTACTCCTCATACTCTCAACTGCTCTGTAACCGCCCACTTCTTGTTACCTTCTTTTTCATGGAGGTTGTGTCACCATCCACGATACCGTAAACTTCCAAACTAATACCCCAATGAGAATCCCCCCATGTTGTATTTGATATCTCGTGGAAATAGTGGAGTTATAATCCACCACGGTTTTGATTAAGTCAAGTCAAATGACCTGCTAAGTCAGTGATGCAAGTTGCGTGACTCACTGGATTGATAATCAGGCTGATTAGTGTCGAGTCTGAGAATTTTAGTAGTAATGTACTTGTTTGAAAGTAACATGGCATATTTATGGCTAAATATTAGCTTAAAAACGACTTATTGTAAGTCTGAGAGGCATTTGAGACCAAATTTCATAGAGGGATCTTTGAGCAAGAAAACCTGTTGAAATTCAGAGAAGACTCAATGTAGGACCTATATTGAGAGGAAAGGCATATTTTCTGAGGAAAGTAACTAGCAAAGCCAACACTAGCTACTTAGTACAAATAAGAAGGTGTTAACTCTCTTAACATAAAAGGCTAGTGTACTAACGTCTCAGGAGTAAGACCAACATGCACAACTTTTGGTAAATATTAAATGTGCTAGGGATAGGAAGCTAGCACCAAGGAGGTTTGAAGTTAGCACTTCAATTGTATAGTTAGCATGAGGTTTTAGCACAAACATACTGTGGCCAAGTCGCTAAATATGGCTAAGAGCGTATTAGCCTTAGAAGCGCATTGGGTTTTGCTAGAAAGGCATTGGAGATAGGGAAAAGGTGCCAGTGCCAGGGCGTCGGCCACAACAAGGGGGCTAGTCACAAGCAAGGGTGTTAGCCACCAAGAGCGCTAGTCACCAAGGGCGTTAGCGTAAGGGAGTTTTCCATCAACAGCGTTAGGCCCAAGGGCGATAGCCTCAAGGGCGTTGTCCATGGGTGTTTACAAATAGGTTAGCCGCAAGGGAGTTTTCCAAGGGTGTTAGCCACAGGCATTAGAAAGAGGTTAGGCGCAAGGGTGTTAGCACAAGGTCGCTTGTCAAGGGCGTCAGCGCAAAGTACTTAGCCACCAAGGGCGTTAGTGCAAGGGCGTTATCCATGGGCGCTAGCCTCAAGGGCGTTATCCATGGGCGTTGGCCTCAAGGGCGCTAGCCTCAAGAGCTTTTCTTTTGCTACTAAAATTAGGGTTAGCACTTTGGTGCTAAAGTTTATGTGCCAAGATGACCATGCGTGGACTAAGGCCTTAATGCTATAGTTTAGCGCCAGGAAATTTAGCTTTTTAGCGCTATTGTGGGTAACTAGTGCCAATGCAATGCTAAGCCCAATGACTAGTGCCATCTTGGCGTTAATATGAAGAAAGGATAGGGTTAGCCTAAATGAGAGGTTCAATGCATCTTTTAAGGCATTGCTTCTCGATTGTGGCGCATTAGAGGGAGTGGCGCATTATTTGTGGCTTATATTTAAGCAAAGTGTTAAAGTAGCATATTTAGGCTCAGAAGAGCAATTTGAGGTTCATTCGTTGCGAATGTAGCGTTAAGCTATAATGTATTTCAGGGTTTAAGCATTATCTATTCCCAAGTTTAATAGATGTTGCTAGAACATCAATGCTCATTCGATGCAAGTTCAAGGAATTAAGCCGTGGAATTTATGCGACTTGAGACTAGTTCGATATAGCATGGATATTACGAGTATTGAAGAGGCTGCAAGGACAATTTAGAATATTTAGGTGGACTTTGTGTTCTCAATTCTCTTGTGAAATATAAATAGAAGCACAATATTTCATATTAAACATGTGCGCATAAATATGCATATATATGTTTTTGTTGCTTAGTAAAGGGCAATTTTATAATTCTAGCCATTGTCAAAAGCCCACCATCTACTTTAAGTCCCATGCTTAGTGAGGAATAGTAATGTTGCAAAGTAAGCACTAGATGGTGACAATATTCTTTCAATAATTATATGCGCATAATTGAAATTTTAATAGTAGAGAAAGATGTACTTAGCTTCTGGGACCTGGAGATGTGCACCCCTTATCGTGAAGTTTGGTTGGGGATAGTAGGTGCCTCCGTCTTCAGAAATACCATCTTTTCATGATCCAGGGGAGGCGCAGTAATACTCTTCTCCTGAGAAGTGACTTTATTGATTATTTTCCTTCATAATTGGTCTCCGTGTATGTTGTTAACTTGAGCAAGATGCGTAGCTTGGTCACGGCCTCATTATCCAACGGAACTTAGGAGTCATAACAGTCATCTTCTGGGTCTTGTTGATCACGCTCAGATCCTTCCTTTCAGGAATCCTTTCAGGAAGGAGTCTCCGTTGAATTTTCTGAAATTCGAAAATTAAGGTTTACTTCCCCCCCTATATAAATGAATGGGTTGTTAGCATCTTCTTCTTACCAATACCGTCGTCTTCACTGTTTGTAGATTCCAGTATCCTTTTATAACATCATGTCTGAAAACAACAGATTATATCATGATCACCTTCTTGTTAAGCGCAGCTCATGGATACCTAGACGGGTAAAGAGTTTTTTTATTTCTTGTATATACTGATACTTATGAGCAACCAATTTATTTGATGATTTTTCAAATTTCTTGCAGGAACCCCAGGTTAAGAAGGTTCCATATATGTTGAGGGGTAGAACTATCAGAAAGGGTAGTTCCTCTTCAAACGTCACTGGATCTAATAGACCTACTACTGTAAGTAAGCTCTTTTTTTATTATTACAATCCGGGGAAGTACCTCAATGCAAATGTTTTGATCTGGTTCTGTTGACAGGAGATAGGGGTTGTGGACATATACCGGGGAAAGAGAAAATACAGGGAGTCCCCTCCTACCGAGGAGGATAGGGACATTGACACCGGGGTTGAAACCCCTTCTGACCCACCGGCTAATCTTCTGAGTCGTGATCTTGGTCTTATTTTTCATGAATACCCAACCTATGCCTTCCTTTTAAGATGCATATGAAATCCCTATATCGCAAACATCATATCATGGGAGGCTTTATAATACCAAAATGCTATGCTCTTCTTTATACCAAAATTTGGAGAAGATATGGTCATGTTGCTACTTCAGAATTGCTGAAAGGCTTTTCCCCCGTCCTAGTAACGATGGTTGTTAGTTTTCTCCCAATAATTGATGATATGAGTAAGGTGTCACTCCGTGAAGTTACCAGTCAGGAAATATGAAA
Source organism: Papaver californicum (assembly GCA_023531435.1). Classification (NCBI taxonomy): domain Eukaryota; kingdom Viridiplantae; phylum Streptophyta; class Magnoliopsida; order Ranunculales; family Papaveraceae; genus Papaver; species Papaver californicum. The sequence continues at coordinate 3,991,047 of JAJJMC010003557.1, forward strand.
GTGGGATGAGATGATAACCAATTGTGAAGTTTTGAAAATCAATGTAAGTTGGCTCCGCCAGCGCCTTGATATTATTAAAACGGATCACACAGATACCATAGCTAAAGTGATTCCGTCTTCAAAAGCTATATTGGAGGAAGAGAGGATTTTATCAAGGGAGTCGGCTAATTGAGAAGTCAATTCAGGATTTGAAAATTAGGACTGAGAGGTTTTAGGAAAGGATGGAGATGTTGTACAAGCGGAACTACTCGTTACATGAAGGTTTGTTCTAGAGAGAGTGGGTGAGGTTTGAATTGATAATAAGCTTTTGGACTGAAATAGTAGTAGTTTTTTCTTCTTTTTTTTAGTTTCAAATGTCGAACATTCATTGAAAAGAAATGAAACTGAAATAAAGGAGTTGAAATTGAAAGAAAATAATTTTTTCTCTCTCCTTTTTTAGGCGTAATATGCTTTAAGCCATTTTCCATTGAGTATCGTTCCCACTGCGACTCCCTTCATGTCTACTATTTTCTAGTATCCTCTTACTACTTCCTTAGAAATCACATAATCCATTCCCATTTCGGGGAGAATTTCGGAGCATACATGTCTTGCTGGATATGCTTGGCTGTCTTAAGTACCAAATCCCCGACCTGAAACATTCGGGCTTCGCTGCCTTGTTGTAAGCTTTAGGAAATTCTTCGCCGATACACCTCCGCATATCTTTACGCCTTGGACCTTCTTGACTCCACGAGGTCCAACTATGCAACCTGGAACCTGGGGATCTCGGCTTCATTCCAATGCACTCGACTGGATGCTGCAACCCGGGGTGAAGGGATCTTGATCTCTGCAGGGAGGATGGCATCGGCATCGTATATAAGTGAATAGGTGGAGGTCCTTGTGGAGATTTTTGGTGCCATCCTGTATGCCCGAAGCACCATGGGCAGTTGTTCGTGCAACAACCTTGGATTACCATACATTGTGCGACTAAGAATCTGAATCAGTGTCTTATTGGTACTTTCTGCTTGTCATTTCCTTGTGGGTAGTAAGGGGTAGAAAACATTTGTTTCATGTCGTACTTTTAAAGTAGTTATGTCACAGTCTGGTTAGGAAAAGAAGTTCGGTTATCTGCAATAATGTGTTTAGGGACACTGAACCTGCATATAATGTACTCCTTGATGAAAGTCGCTATGGCTGCTCCATTCATGCTACTGAGAGGGATGGCCTCGACCCACTTGGTGAAGTACTCATTTGCCGTGAAAATGTGATCATGTTGTTTTGATGATGTTGGAGTGATCTTGCCGATAAGATCTGTCCCCAGTTGTAGAAAGACCAAGGGCTGCTTACAGAGTGTAGAGGAAGGCATGGTGTGTGAATAAGGTTTCCATGAATCTGGTACTAATGAAACCTTTAAACATACACAGCTGCATCATCCTCCATAGTTAGCCACTAATACCTTTCATGAATATGAAGGAATAATTTCCTCTTACCTTGATGTTCTCCTTCATGAACTTCTTTCAATATTGTCGAGATCTCGGATCCCAGACACCTCAGTAGGTTTCCTCCAGAACTCTTTCGGTATAGGATCCCTTCATGAAGAATGAACCTCTTTGCCTTTTGCTTCATTCAGGTCGCTTATCGCTTCTCAGAAGGAAGGGAGTTATCATGTAGGTATTTGATGTAGGGCTCTCTCTGGTCCCTATAATGGTGGATCGTCATGGCTTCTAGTTGGTGTGGTTGTGCTTGGTAGTTGGAACAGGATCCTTATAGTGCTTGAGATTGAGTTTCCATTGAAGGACAATAGTACAATAGACGTTGGAGTCGGCGGTAAAGAGTCACGACCATTATCTCTACACATACTTCATTATGAACGCGGTTGAGTTGTAAATACGCTTTTTGATCTCCGAGATATCTTGAAAGGGACCTGTCAGGATTCCTGTGGTATAGTTCCCCGTGGAGTAAAAAGAAGTTTTTCAGGTCTTTGAGGATGACTTTTCTCTAATGTAGGGAGCTACTGAGTTTTTCTATGATTGGGGTTCTCCAATCAGTGATTTGATCGTGTTAGGTTTGATTCAACCATTTTGAGGGTACAATGCGTCTCTGTACCATTATGGTCTTTTCTGCTCATTTGAATTAACGTTTGGAGGTTAACATGGTGATACATTCGGCGTGTCTATTATTACTTCGACCAACATGAACCACCACGGCTTCGGCGAAATGAGTTAGTAATTTCTGAGCTTTTGTCCTATGAGGGGCTAATGTTACCTCCTTGAGTGAGTAAACTCCATTCATCTGATTGACTAGCAATTTGGAATCTCCCCTTATCTACAGGTGAGTCACGCCTGCTTTTCTTATTAATGAATGACCCAGTAGGAAAGCTTCGTATTCCGCATAGTTGTTGGTGCACTTGAAGTCGAGTTTGAATGAGTATGAGAAAACTTCTCCGGTGGGGGAGACCAGTACCATGTCGGCTCCTCTGGTATCATTGTTGGGGGTAGTCGAACCATCGAAGTATAGCAACCATGCTTCTTTTTTAACAAGAGAGATTTCGGGGAAGTTCACAGGTATTTATTCATGTAAGGCGGTCATATCTTCTCCTGGGAAAGCCGCTAGTAGATCTGTCACTGCTTGTCCTTTGATCACTTTTGGAGTGATGCATGTTATGTTGAATTCTGACATCTGAAGTAACCACATGGCAGGTCTTCCTATTAGAGCTGGTTTTGAAAGTATAAATATGATAGGATCAAATTTTACAACAAGCACGACCATGTTTAAGAGTAAGTAATGTCATAGCTTCTGAATAGCATGCACTAGTGACAGGAATGCCCTCTCTGCTTTAGGTTATCTGAGTTTCACGTCTCTTAATGATCGACTGATATAGTAAATTGGATGTTCAACTCGTTCCTCGTCTTCTTGGCCGAGGAGAGCCCCGGAAGCGACCTCACTCGAAGTTTTATATAGGAGCAGGGGGCCCCTTGTACAGGGGACTTCATGACGGATGGAGATAATAATAATTGTGGTATTTTGATGAACGCTTCTTGCTGAGTAGAGGAACAAACATAATTCGCCCCTTTCTTTAGTAGTGGCGTGAAGGAAGTAACAAATTGAGCTAGACCTGGGATGAAACGCCTGATATAAGACCCTTTCCCATGAAGCTTTTAAGTTATCGCACGGTCTTCGACGGGGGCATGGTGGTGATGGCTTGAGTTTTGACTAGATCTACCTTGATTCTTTTTGCCGTCACTTGGAATCCCAGGAACTTACCAGAGGAGACCCCGAAGGCGCATTTCAAAGGGTTCATCCTCAATTTGTATTTACGACATCTTTCGAAGAATTGTCGCAGAACTTCTAGGTGAGCCGCCCGTGTTTTGGATTTGACAACCACGTCATCAACATAGTCTTCTACTTGTTTATGCATCATGTCATGAAAGATTGTTGTCATGGCTCGCTGGTAGGTGGCACTGGCATTCATCAAACCGAAAGACATCACAGTGTAGTAGAAATTTCCAATAGGGGTACGAAATACAGTTTTGCTGACGTCGTGTTTATACATATTTATTTGGTTATAACCACTATAGCCATCCATAAATGAAAAAAATTTGTGTCCAGTGGTCGCATCGACGAGCATGTCTATGTTGGAAATAGGAAGTCGTCTTTAGGACAACATTTACAGGTTTCTGAAATCGACACAGCATCTGATTTGACCGTTTTTTCTTCTTGATAGGTACCACATTGGCCAACCAAGTGGGGTGTTTGATAGGTTTGATGAAGCTTACCATGAGTAGTTTCTGGATTTTGACTTTGATCTGCTCCTCAACTTCGTGCCTGAATTTTCTTGGTTGTTGCTGGAAAAGTTTGAACCAGGTACAATATGTAAATGGTGAGTAACCAGCTTGTCATCTAGACCCGGCATCTCTTCGTAGGTCCAGGAGAACACGTCTTGATAATCTCTAAGGAGGTGTACGAGTCCCTTCTGTTCCTCCGTGGACAGGGTAGAGCTGATGGAAAAGGGTCTGGGAGATTCTTTTGTTCCGATGTTGATTGTCTCAAGGGAGTCCGTGGTGGAATCGGTACCATCTTGTAACTATCGTGTAGCGTCAGGGATTTCATCTCGGCCGTACTCTATACTATAGTTGCATTCTATGAGGGGAGACCCTCCACTAGTCTCCCCTGTTAATTGTTAACAGCGGCGGCGAAGATAAAAAATTCTTCCTTCGGTGTCGTAACTTGTTACGAAATTGTGTTCTCTCTTGCCATGAGCATGGCTCGGCACATCGATGTTCATTGTAAAATCGTGATTAAAATCAGTAGAGAGGTTCATTTCAAAAAATTTACCTTTTTCTTTGGCTACCGACAGCTCCCTATCATCCTCCTCGAAAGTTGTCCAACTGGGTAGTGGAGTTATGTGGATCTTGCCAGAGAAGTCGAGCCCATCGGTTTTTGATTCGAACAATTCAACACCCCAAATAGAAGAATAAGGAGATGAAGACGCCGGAATTCAGATTATGTTCTCATTTAATACGGTCATCATGCATTGGTGATAAGTCGAGGGAACGACCTTGTTTTCATGAAGCCATGGTCTTCCCAGCATCATATGATATTCAGGTTCTTTCTCAATGACATGAAACTTTACTTTTGATCGAATAAGTCCCACCTTGAGTCCTATGAAGACGTGTCCGTAAGTACTGGTGTGATTCCCTTCGAAGTATTTCATCACAATAGGACAATGTACAATCTTGTTCGGTCGGACCTTTGCAGCCTTAAGGGTCTTGAGAGTGATTATATTTGCCACCGCGCCTGTGCCGACAAGTTCTCTTCGAAACTCAAAGTTTTTGAGGTAAGCAGTCACGTACAAGCCTCGGTTGTGTCCTTCTTCGGCTATCATATCCTCCTTGGTGAGGGTGACATTACTCACAGAAAGGTGAAGCGACCCAGATGTTTCTGATCCCTTTTTAGAGATTTGGATCAGATGTGCATCAATAGTAACACGATTGAGGGAAGCAACTACGTCTCTGCGTTGGAGTTTTGCTGATGGTATGAATAGCACCATTAGGAAAATCACCATTGGTGCCAGAAAGGTTGGAATTGGGATCAGTGATCGTAAGATCTAATATGAGACTGACCATCTTGAATGATTAAGAAATTAGTTTTTGTAACCGACAGGTTGATCTCCCATTGTGGTCTCCAATTGTTTTAGGGTGAAAATAAATATACTACAAAATGGTACTTTCAAGTAGGTTCGAGAAATCAAGCTCGAACAGGAAGCCTACACCAAGAAATGGTCGTTCACGTCTTGTTTCAATTACAAATATGGAAAGGATTTGGGTAGGTCTTAGGGGAGGGAAACAAAGAAGGTTGAGAAATATCAGTAGTATGTAAAGAAGAATGGATTCTCCGTAGAGGAATCGCTGATTCTGTAGGTTTTGGTTTCTTCAGACTGATTGTGTGTCTGTCTCGTTCTGTTTTTTTTTTAATAAATGAGAGTCATTTATTTATAGTTTGAATAAGACACACTGATATTCTCATAAGTCGTGGAAGTTAGGAAGAGGTGCAAAAGTGATGATTGTGGAGATGGTAGTCGGTTCCCAAAAAGCAGGGGAGACTTGTCTGACCACTACTCCTCATTATCTCAATTTATTGTAAGTCTGAGAGACATTTGAGGACAAATGTCATAGAGGGCTCTTTGAGCAAGAAAACTTGCTGAAATTCAGTGAAGACTCAATTGGGGACCTATATTAAGAGGAAAGGCATATTTTATGAGGAAAGTAACTAGCAAAGCCAACACTAGCTATTTAGTGCAAATACGAAGGTGCTAACTCTCTTAACATAAAAGGTTAGTGTGCTAACGTTTCAGGAGTAAGACCAACATGCAAAACTTTTGTTAAATATTAATTGTACCAGGGCTAGGAAGATAGCACCAAGGAGGTTTGAAGTTAGCACTTCAATTGTATAGTTAGAACTGAGGTTTTAGCACAAATATACTTGTGACCAAGTTTCTAAGTATGGCTAAGGACGTATTAGCCTTAGAAGCGCATTGGGTTTTCCTAGAAATGCATTAGAACTAAGGAAAGGGTGCAGTGCCAGGGGCGTCAGCCATAACAAGGGCGCTAGACACAAGCAAGAGCGTTAGCCACCAAGAGCGCTAGTCACCAAGGGCGTTAGTGCAAGGGAGTTAGCCATCAAGACCGTTAGGCCCAAGGGCGCTAGCCTCTAACGGTTACAATAGAACACCTGACTGATGACATGGATGCAAGCCAGCCTGTCCAGGATATTAGCCAGGTTGTATGCCAAGTAGTATGTAGATATATATAGCAAATGTCCATATTCATTGTATTCAAGAAAAGAGATTCGTGTGTAAAGAAAGTTAATGAATCAGAGTTCTTGTTATGGTATCAGAGCATAGTTAATCTTGGAACAAGATTTTTTTTTTTCAAATCAAATTAATTCATCATAATCAATGGAAATCATTAATGAATTCTCTCAAATTGAATACAGATTCCTGATTCATCTAATTAGCAGAATTCAATTTCAAAGTCTCGATTGATGCATCAATCAATGAACAATTTCTACAACCGTACGATTTCTTCTTTTCGATTCAATCAAAGCAGAAAAGTCATACGCCATTAATGCTACACAGTGAATTTTTAAATACAGCAGACAGAGACATTATCAAGTAAGTAACGCATGCCAGACAACTTTCTGAATCTATTCAATTTTTCTTCTCAATACACGTGAAGTCAGCATCTCCTTTCTGTCACGCATGCTCATTGATCAGAGATCTAATAAATGAGCAGGAATTAATTCTTCTTTTTTCTCATTCTATAAACTGAAACTCAACAGCAAAAGGTTCATTTTCTTTCTTTCTCGTCGCTGATTCAATCTCTCTGATCCTCATTACAAACAGAGTTTTCTGGTTTTCTAGTATTAAGAAAGATAAAATCTGATCTTAATATTTTTGCACCAGCAATACTCCTTGTTTGTAGTTTTTTAGATCATTACAGATTTTCTTCTTCTGTTTCTTCAAAGTTACACAGGATTAATCATTTCTTTTCACCACAAGAAACTGATACAATCAATTTATGATTGAAACTTTCCGTCATCATCAATTTCAACATCTTCTGATCCAATGGATGCTCCAACATTAAACACCCTATCCAAAGTTCCACTAAATCAGCTAACGAGTTTTGTTCAGATAAAACTAAAAGAAGAAAACTACATCACCTGGAAAAATTTGATGAATCCGGTGATTCAGAAATACAAAATCAAGAAATTCCTTGATGGATCCTATCCATGTCCTCCTCAATATACTAGTCCAAGAAACCAACAGAATGGTATTGATAATCCACTATACAATGATTGGTTGGATGAGGATTCCACAATCACTATGTTACCATTTCTGAATCGGTCATTGCCTACTTTTCAAGATCCCAAACTTCTGCTGAACTATAGAAGAATATTGAAGAACGCTTTGGTAGAGCATCTTCCACTCACACCATCCAGTTACGAACAAAACTCCTATCCATCAATCAAGGTAATAGATCTATCTCTTCTTTAATTGGTGAAATAAAAACATTGTCTGATCAGTTGGCGTCTGCTGGAGAAATAATTTCTGATAAGGAATTAGTAGTTATAACGCTAAAAGCTCTTGGTGATGAATACATACCTTTTGCAACATCGATGCGACACATGAATTCTCCGATGTCCTGTATCAAATTACATAATAATCTAATCAGTGAAGAATCGATCATCCAAGACAGACAGAAAATTCAAAAGGAGCATCAATCATCAAAAGCCTTCATAGCTAACTCAGGAAGAGGATATAGAAATTTTTCCACTGGATCTAGAGGAATCTATAATAACTTCAGAGGTTCTAATCGACCAACTTACAACAGTCTAAGATATCCCAATCCTGCATTCTTTCCAAGATCCAATTATGGAAGAGGATCCCATTCAGGAGATAAAGTTATATGTCAAATATGCAACTGTTCAGGTCATCTAGCAACAACATGTTCCCAGGGAGTTAACTTTACCTATCAAGGCAGAGCACCACCTTCCAACCTAACAGCAATGTTAGCAGCAGCGGATATTTTTGATGATCCGGAATGGATAGCTGATAGTGGAGCTAATCAACATATCACTTCATATATCAAAGAACTAGAAGAATAAAACATATATGAGGGGCCTGACAAGATTAAAACAGCAAATGGTGCAGGTATGGCTATTACTCATCGAGGTAGTTCAAAGAAATTTGTCAATAATACTTCCTTTGATCTGAATGATATTCTACTGGTCCCTTAGGCATCACATAATCTGTTGTCAATTCATAAGTTTACATCTGATAACCAGTGTTCTTTAACTCTTGACTCTACTGGATTCACTGTGAAGGACAACAAATCTGGGAAGACACTTTTCCAAGGACCGCATAGGAATGGGCTTTATCCAATTATTTTTGCAGCATCAAATCATCCACGAATGGCTCTGGCATCCACAACAACAGATAGTCTACTACTTCATCGGAGATTAGGACATCCCTCTTTTCAAACAATGCAACGGATATGCTCACAGCTAAAATTGTCAAGTACTCTTTCAAAACCCTTTCATTGTAATGAATGCAAACTGTGTAGGTCAAAGAAATTGCCATTTCAAATATCTAGTACACTGGCACATAAACCATTGGAACTACTTCATATAGACCTTTGGGGTCCATGTCATGTAGCCTCAGTCTCTGGATGTTTATACTATGCCAATATAATAGTTGAATATTCTAAGTTCTGTTGGTTTCTTCCAATATCATCAAAATCTGAATTCAAGTTTGCATTTGTATCTCTGGTTACTAGACTAGAAAATCTGTTATCCACCAATGTAATTACCATAAGAACAGATAATGGTGGTGAGTTCCTGAATAACTTCTTAAAGAATTTCTGTTCAACTAAAGGAATCACACATCAACTGACTTGTCCTCATACACCAGAACAAAATGGTGTCGCTGAAGTTAAACATAGACATCTTTTAGAGATCACTAGAACATTTCTATGTTAGTCAAAATTGCCAGCATGCTACTGGGTGGATGCAATACAAACTGCAAATTTTGTTATAAATCGACTGCCAACAAAATCTATTCAGTTTCTGACACCTTATGAACTGTTGTTTGGCAAGCCTCCTGCATATGAGCTGTTTAAGGTCTTTGGATGTTCATGCTTCCCATGGTTGAAACCGTATACCACTAACAAGCTAGAACAGAGAAGCAGACATTGCATTTTTCTTGGGTATAGTCTAACTCACAAAGGGTACAGACGTCTTGATCCTACAACAGGCACTGTCTTTATTTCTCGCCATGTCTCATTTGATGGAACCACCTTTCCGTATTCTATCTTAGTGAATTCAGATCATGATCAACAAACAACAGATATGGCATTAATAGATACATCATTTAAGTCCGATCCATCTAATACTTCAAACATGAATCAAGATTCTCTGTCAGAAATAACTTCAGTTGTCAATGATCATCTGATGCTAACCAGGTCCAAAACAGGAAATAGCAGGCCCAAAGTTAACCTCTCAACAAAGTATCCACTGACTGTTGCTCTATTAGGTGAGTCAGTATCCATACCAACCTGCATCAGTATAGCTCACAAAAACCCTGTTTGGAGAACAGCAACCAAAAATGAATATAATGCTCTAATAGAGGCAGGCACATGGGAACTAGTGGACTCACCAGGCCAACATAATGTTGTGGGTTGCAAATGGGTTTTCCGAGTGAAATACAATCCAGATGGATCAATAAACAGACACAAAGCCCGGCTAGTAGCAAAGGGCTACCATCAACAACAAGGCTTAGATTATGAGCACACCTTTAGCTCAGTAGCAATATCAGCAACAATAAGGGTAGTGTTAGCTCTTGCAGTTCAGTTCGATTGGAAGCTACATCAACTTGATGTATCAAATGCATTTCTGCATGGTAATCTAAAAGAAGAAGTATACATGGCCCATCCACCGGGCTATATTGACTCAACCAAGCCCAATGCAGTATGTCTACTTCACAAAGCCATATATGGGCTTAAACAAGCACCAAGGACCTGGTATGAAAAGCTAAGCCAAAGTCTACTCAAATTGAATTTTCAACATTCACAGGCTGATTCATCATTATTTGTCCATCACTCTCAATCACTCATCACAGTAGCACTGATCTATGTAGATGATATAGTGCTAACAGGCAATTCAGAAAGTCATCTACTTCAGGTAATCAAAGAACTCCAACTAAGTTTTCCAATTAAAGATTTAGGACCTCTGAATTTCTTCTTAAGCCTAGAAGTCAGTAGAACAAATGGGAAATTATTTCTTGGCCAACAAAAATATGTTATGGACCTGTTGATCAAACATAATATGGCTGAATCCAAGCCTTGCAACACTCCATTAGCAGCTTCAATTTCACTCAGCAAAACATCAGGAGAACTGTTGGCAAATCCAACATCTTATAGATCATTGGTAGGAGCTTTTCAATACTTGACTTGGACACGTCCGGATATCTCCTTTGCAGTCAACTTGGTATGTCAATTCATGCATGAGCCGCGAACAACACATCTTGAAGCTGCAAAGAGAATACTAAGATACATAAAAGGGACTATCCAGCATGGTCTTTTGTTCTATCCTAACAGGATACTCCGACGCAGACTGGGCAGGTTCAGTCGATGACCGGCGTTCAACAGGAGGGTATGTCATCTTCTTGGGTTCTAACTTAGTAGCTTGGTCCTCTAAGAAGCAATCGACAGTAGCTAGATCGAGCACAGAGGCTGAATATCGGACGCTAGCACACACTGCGGCAGAGGTAGTATGGATGTGCTCTCTCTTCAAAGAATTACATTTTCACCCAACAGGATCACCAAGCATAGGCTGTAACAACATTAGTTCAATCAACATAGCATCAAATCCTGTACATCACTCTCGAATGAAGCATGTTCACATCGATTATCATTTCGTACGTGAACTAGTTCAAAATAGATCACTTGAAGTTTTCTATGTCCATACAATACAACAACTAGCGGATATATTCACAAAATCGCTGCCAAGTCCAAGATTCAATGATCTCAGATGCAAGCTCAATGTTATTGCACAACCTTTGAGCTTGAGGGGGATAACGGTTACAATAGAACACCTGACTGATGACATGGATGCAAGCCAGCCTGTCCAGGATATTAGCCAGGCTGTATGCCAAGTAGTATGTACATATATATAGCAAATGTCCATATTCATTGTATTCAAGAAAAGAGATTCTTGTGTAAAGAAAGTTAATGAATCAGAGTTCTTGTTAGCCTCAAGGGAGTTGGCCATGGGCGTTATCCATGGGCATTTGCAAAGGGGTTAGCCGCTAGGGCGTTTTCCAAGGGGTTATCCGCAAGGGGGTTAGCACAAGGGGTTAGCCGCAAGGGCACCAGCACAAGGGCGCTTTTCAAGGGCGTTAACCACCAAGGGTGTCATACAATTTGAAACAAGGGTGAGAAGATTTCACTGTAGGCAATTTGTGGTTGATACAATTTTTGCTCGCAAAACATACAATATTCATTTGAAGAATTTTAACAAACATCTGCCAAGCAGTGCTAGAAACTCTACCATTGTCTAACATACAAGCAAACCAAGAATCTGACCAGTATCCATGTTCAAAAATCAACTCATGAATATTCTCCTCAAATAATTATCCAAAACATACCAAAACAAAGAATCACACATAGCAAAACGATAAGTCCCTGTCATATGTTTAAACTCTTTTCCACTCTCGAATATGCTACGAGAAGAATTGAGAATAATATTAAAACACTCACCCAATTTCATCTGATTCCTCCTTTCAAACTCATTCACGACAGCTTTGACAATTTCTTCTAATTGAAAACTCGCATCCCTGGTTGAATTATCTTTTTCTTCATCGAGACAGAAGGAGGTGATTTAACCGAATTTTTGTAACTTCCTCAATTTAAGGACTCACACCAGTGGTTGAATCATCCATTTCATTGAATAAAAATGACGGAACAACTTCCAAATCGAGAAGTTCATATGTCTTCATTGTCTTCAATTGTTTAACCACGGATTGAAGTAATTTGAGAATTTCTACTGAGTGCTCAGCAAATAGCCTACGCTCCATCTCCAGTATTGTTTTTATTTCTACTGATAAGAAGTTCTTGCATCGATCAATAAGTCAGACGGCCAATTATTTTCCATCTTCCGGGATATTCTAGCTTGAAATCCTGGCAAGTCATCCATCTTCATGAAAAACAATTCGGTTTCTGTGAACTCTAGTTGATAAAGATCTTCCATATCTACAACTTGATTTGCAGTGAGATTTCCGTCTCTTCATGGTGAAACCAGCAGAATCGAACGGCTCTAGATACCAATTGTCATGTACTAGATTGTACAATGACAAGATTTGGGGTAACCTCTCTGATTCCGAAGAACCAAAGCCTCTCTGGTTCTTGCGAACACAGCCTAAAATCGATAAACGATTAATTGATTTGATAAATTGGATAATGTTTTCATTACAAACACTTTAGCATAAATACTACTCCCTTTCTAACCTAGAATCTACGTCTAACAATACCCCAGGTGGTATCATCTAACACACCTATTACATCTGATAATAGCATCCCTTATTAAGCTAAACACTACTACTATAACTTTTACTAAACTCAGATAGACAATTGATATGGGACATCCTCCGGTACATGACAAACAACTGGAAGACAGAGAAGAAAATGAAACCTAGATCGATAATGGGATTGTTCTCTGCATATTTCCTCTCTTTTTCTACCTGAAACAACATCAAAATATTTTATAAATGTAAAATAACTACTTATGCCCTCGGAAGGCTGTGTTTTTCGTCAAAACAAACATCAATCGTTCATCTATCTTATCCATAGAGAGATCCCGAACCACACCCTATTCCTGAACAAATCCCAGCCGTTTTTTGTCTCCTCTAAAATTAAATCTTGACCCATGTTTATCTAAGGTAAGTTGTCTACACTTTGTTTTGTATTCTTGATTGTTCTCTGCACATCCCCTCTCTTTTTATGCCTGAAACAACACCGAAAAGACTTTACAAATGTAAAATGACTATTGTGTTTGTTGTTAAAACAAACATCAGTTGTTCATTTATCTTATCCATAGAGAGATTCGGACCCGCACCCTATCTCTGAACAAATCCCAACCGCTCTTTGTCTCCTGCAAAGTTAAATCCTGACCCCTCTTTATCTAAGGTGAGTTGTCTACACTTTGTTTTGTATTCTTGATTGTTCTTTGCATATCCTCTTTCTTCTTTTGCCTGAAACAACACCGAAAAGATTTTATAAATATAAAATGACTACCTATGCCCACGGACGGCTGTGTCTTTAATCAAAACAAACAACAGTCGTTCATCTATCTTATCCATGGAGAGATCCAGACCCACACCATATTCCCGAACAAATCTCAGCCGCTCTTTGTCCTCCAAAATTAAATTTCAACCCCTCTTTATCTAAGGTAAGTTGTCTACACTTTGTTTATTTATTTATATTTATTTTATGTGTAATAAATTTCTTGAAAATGATGGATGATAATCTTGCTAGTCACTAGAGAAAATTTGGTAACCAATTTGGCATGTTGTGAAAATAATTTGGGTCAGGAAATAGTTATTGTGAAGGTAATGTTCAGTCTACAGTAATTTATTTGAGATGGATGACTTGGTCCGTAAAATTGTTTTGGAGACAATGATATTTATAGAGACAATTTTACTTGTGATAAAAATTATTTTTTGTTATTAATATTTTATTCTGAGATTAAACTATTCGTTGCTAAATTTTAATGTGATAAAATTTTTTCCTCAGTATAAATTTTTCTGAGACGAATAAATTTTGCTGCCAATTTTTTTTCCAAGACGAACAAATTGTGTTGTTAAAATTGTTTTATGTGACCAATTTTTTTTATCAATATAAATTTATTCTGAGACGAATAAATTTTGTTGATAAAATTATATCATCACCAAAAATACCTAAAGTGACAAAATTCTAAGTCATAAAATCACTGAACGATATCAAATTTATTTGCTCGCCAAAAGATATTTTTGGTGGCAATATATTTATTGTTGCTAATAAAAAAATTTAGTGATAATTTCTTAAGGTTGCAATAAAAAACTTTCTAATTGCAATAGATGACGAAATTTTAGATTCCTTTTGTAAAGAAAAAATGAATTTTCGTGACACGATTATTTGCCACTAAAAACCTTTTTTTAGTGACTACTACTAATTTACGTTATCACCTCCTCCACCGACTCCACATCCACAACTACTACCAATTTTCATTGATATATTTAATTACTAAATTTTATTATATATATATATATATGGATAAATAAAATTATAGGAAATTAATAAAAAAATATTATGGGATATTTATTTGGATAATAATGACATTATAAGAAATTAATGGAACATTAATTGTGTGAAAATTAATGGGACATTAATAATTTGATTGTAAATTAAGACCGTTGGATGTATTCCCATTGAACCACAACAATTGATTTGTATCATTTATAAACAAATCCTAACCCTCTATATCTCCTTAACATCCAAAAATAAATCAGAGCCACTTTTTATATATCCCCTAGATAGATCCGGATCCACACCCTATCGCTAAACAAATCTCAGACGCTCTTTGTTTCCTCCCAAATCAAATCCTGACTACCACTTATCAAAGGTAAATTGTCCAAGCTTTGTTTTATACTCTTGATGACAATGCAAACCGATATGATTTGCTTATAAAAAGGGAAAAAATTAATTAAGGTGTAAAAATAAATAAATTCTATAGTACCCCACCCAACCAAATTTTTTGGCTCCGCTACTGTTTGTCGTGGACCTAGCTAAGAATACCAAAACTAAGCGATTTTTTTCTTTTTGAAGCATAAAACTAAGTGATAAGCAAATGGAAACATAAATATGCCAAAGGCAAAATAGTAGTTAAAAATTTCAAGTCATTACCTAAAGGTGTAAATTGGGTCATACCAACATATTCCAACACGTGAATTAGCACAGCACGACACAGCACAACAGCTTCGTGTGTTGTGCTGGGTCAGACTAATCGGTCCAGTGGCACAACACAACACGTGGCACGGATTAACACGTGGCACGACACAACACGCTAAGAAAGCATGGCATAACATGTATAAAATACTACACAATACGGTATAATACGACACATTTTGTGTATATTATAACCAATTTTTGATATTTTATCCTCGTTATGTTGTGTTATTTATATAAATATCTGGAAAATATCATCTTTGAAAAATATAAAATAAATGTGTCAAACACAGCACAACACGCCCTTAAACACAACATAGTACAGCACGTATTAACTTCTGACACGAAACAACACGACACATAACACGGTAGATTTATCTTTCAATGTGTTGTGTTGTGTTGGGCTAACACGTTTTACACCTTCTATCAATACCCACCGAAGTAAAATTTCAAGTCAGTAATCCTGAATTTGAAACCAGTCATGTACTAAAATTTCCAAATGCTTCTAGTATAGACAATGTTTCAATGTTGTCTTATCGTTCCAGGTCTCTCTCAAAATTCATTCAACATCAACTTGAAATATATAAAAACAGAAATGTGGGAGGAAATTCCAGAAATTCCAATGTACTTTCCCACAGACTTGTGAAGGGTTGGTCTCTTTCTCTTTTGTTTATGCTATGGAAGAGAGAACGACATCCCACAAAGGATCCATTCTTTTCTTCTTTTTCTTTTTATGAAACCAGTGGACCCAAACTCTAAGCTGTGAATCCTGAGACAAAAAACTATAAATAACCAAAGAGCGAAAGAAAGTGATCACTATTGCTGATTAAACTACCTTGAGCTAAAGAGAGCTCTTATTATAAATTAGTGGGGGTGATGCATTCAACTTCATAAACAACTCACTACTCAGTCTTCCAAGAGGAACCTTCCTTTGCTAAATTTTTATCGTGGCAAACTTTTGCAAGTTACTTAAAAAGTAACCGAAACCTTTTTCTTTAGCAAGTGCGAAATTGTGCGATACGGAAATTGTATCATAATGTTAATATTTAAGTGAATCAAAAACAATGAAATGAAAGAGAAACACAATATCTTTTTGTACCGTCTATTTTGTCTTATGGTAATTGTTAGTAAATTAAAGAAGCACGACACGTGGAAGAAAATCAAGATAGGAAGCAACCAAATTAAAAAAAGCGAGAATCACACAATCAAAATTGAAGAGATCAAATATCAAAAAGATACGGAATACTTCCCTAAAGCTGAACGATGAATTGCATGAAGGACACATAAGATCGAAAAAATTGGATTACATTGAATAAAACAAACATCATTAAATGATGGGTGATCGAGAAAGTAAAAGTAATGATTACTCGTATTATTTTAATGATCGAGATAAAAGAAGTCTATAAAGGTAGGAAGACACGTGTTGAGTATGTAAGGCATCGTACCAAAAAGCAATTAAGAGTAATCTGTCAACATATGATCGCACCAAGCAGAAGATGAAATAAAAGAACGACGGATATATCGAAATAAAATGGATCGAACCAAAGAAGAATCGATCAAGGAACGATGACAAGTCTGGAGAAAATGACACGTTGCATAAAGAGGGACCCAGTAAATAAATCTATAAATAGAAGAAGTCAGACAACAAAGAAGGGGTCGGGAAAAAATAGGAGAGAAAACTTAACAAGAAAAGGAGGAAATTTCTAGGTATGAATCCATAGGGATTAACTGTTTTAAGTAAAGATTTTTGTATTATATCTTCTTAATGGAATAATGTAAAGATTATAGATCGAAAATGATAAGTTGAGTAATCATATGTATCGTACCTTATAGAAATGATTTTATAAAATTAATATAAGGATGTTTATCTATTACTCGATTTCAATCTTTAATTGATATGTAAGAATTTGATTGGCTGTTTAGTCGAAAAGATTTTTGGCATAAGTAATTTGGCGCTAGAAACAGGGATGATCAAAGGATTTATCCTACCTGACGAAGGAAAAATGGTTTTAATTTCAAAAACTAAGTCATGCAAGAAAGAAAAAAAAATTTAATAAGAAAAGAACGGATATGGTTGAAAAAATTTAAAAGAAAAGGTTGGAAAATTCAATTTGCAAGATGCAAAAAATGAGTTTAAAGTTTATTTAGATAAGTATGATTTAATAACATGAAAACTGTTTGTGAATGAAAAAATAGATAAAAATATGAAACAAAGTATTTTATGAAGTGGAAAAAATCAGATTTGTGTTAGGAAGGATTTACGGTTAAAGTAATAAATAGGATTTTTTTATGATTTCGATGTATAAGAGTTCATTTGACTGACTTTCTAGGAAATTTCTAGATATCGAGGAAGAAAAGCAATCAAGAAGGCAAAAAATAGTTAAGAAACAACAGATTCTGAAAAATATGTCTCAAGACGCTAATTCTGGGAACCAAAATAGTATCGAAAACTTGGAGAATAGGCAAGAGGAAGGAAGTGAATCAGGACAACAACAAAGTAAGGAAGGAAATCATACCCCAAATCGAGAATTAACACCAAATACAGTAGTTCAGAATTTCTCTTCACATCATGGGAACTCTCAAAGTGAGGTACGGCACATACAGGATTTACTAGAAGAAATAAATGAAATGAGAAAGGAACAAAGAGCAAGCAACCATCGAATTGAATTACTAGCAACAGAAAATCAAGTTTTAAAAGATGTAATTCAGCGAGAGCAAAGACCAGCTGTGACAAAAATACGAAATCAGGAGGCAATGTCAAGTAGACAAATATCAAGAAGTGAACAACGGAATCCAGATCAAAGAATGGTGTTAGTAGGATCGACATCTCGAGCAAGAAGGCAACAAGAAAAAGAGATTCAACGAACCCAATCGGAAACATGTTTGGAAGCGATGGAACAAATGAAAGAAGAAATTAAAGGATTAAAAAATAAAGACGGGGGAAGAATAGAAGAGGTATTGAAAGAAGCAAAACGGACACCGTTAGCACAACATTTGACATGTGTATCATTACCAAGAGAATATAATATTCCAGTGTTCGAATGTTACGATGGTACCAAGGATCCAACATCACATTTAAAGTATTATAATCGGGTGATGACCCGGTGGGACGATCATGAAGCAATCATGTGTAGATGTTTTCCATCAAGTTTAACAGGGACAGCATTATTGTGGTACGATAGATTACCGGAAAATTCTATCCATAATTACGCACAATTGGTGAGGAAGTTTCTTGAAGCATACATGTATAACAAACCAGTTGATTCAGGGGAGGACAGGCTTTATTCTTTAACATCTTAGCCAGAAGAATCGATCCGATCATATACAGCTAGATGGCATGCAATATGTCAAGCAATAGGTGAATTAGACCCAATAACAGCTATAAACCATTACAAATGGGGGATTGTTGATCGGAAAAGCCAACTTTTTGTTGAAATTCACCGAAATAATCCAAAAACTGAAGGCAAGTTAAGAGAAATAATAGAAACATGTGCAAGGCTCCAAGACATACAAGAGCAAGGATCGAGAATTAATTCAAGAAGCCAAGGAAATACAAGGAGAACAAATTCAGTTGAGGAATTTCCAGAACAGAAAAGGAAATTTCTTCCAAAATTTGAATCAAGAGAATTAAAACATCCTCGACAAGGGAATGGTAAAAACTTTGCTCAGCAATTTCGAGAAAGAACGTTTACCAAGCTTAATGTTTCATATTTCAGATTATTCAATATTTTGAAGAATCGGCCAGATTTTCAATGGCCAATAACAAAGGGTAATCAACCAGAGTTTACACAACATTCAAAAGACTATTGTGAGTATCATAGCTATAAAGGGCATACAACAAACAACTGTAGAAATTTTATAGCATTAGTACAAAGAATGGTCGATGCTGGAGAGTTAAAGGAATTTGTTCAGAAAGTTGAACCAACAAAGAAACATGATGAAAACAAAGCAATACGCATTCCGTATAATAAACAAACAATTAATATGATATCATATGCGGAGAAAAATGATACAGATTTGAATGTCGCAATCAATAAGAAATTGTGCAAGAGAATTCGGAACCATGAGGTCTTTAAAATTCAAGGAAGGCAAGCAGAATTATTGGAAGATTGGATGGCATATCCATTGACATTTTCTGCACAAGAAGTAAACCAAGAAATTGAAATGCATAATGATCCTCTTGTGTTAACATTATTGATATCAGGCTGGAATGTAAAGAAAATACTCTTGGATGGGGGCAGTTCACTAAATGTGATGTTCTACAATACATTTTGTAAAATGGGTTTTAAAGAAGATCAGTTGATCTTGTCACGATACATCATTTATGGGTTTAATGGAATATCTTCCAAACCAAAGGGAGATATTGATCTTGAAGTTTCAGCTGGACCGATCAACATTCTGACAAGATTTAGTATTGTGGATGCACCATCACCATACAATGCTATAATTGGAAGACGATGGGTTCACCAATTGAAGGGTGTAGTATCAACATATCATCAATATTTACGATTTCCAACACCGCAAGGAGAGATGGAGATAAAGGGTGATCAAGAAGATGCCAAGTTTTGTATAATGGCAGAGACAAGAATGAATGAGGAACGGGAGCATCTACAACATAAAAAGAAAAAGGAACGAAGAGTTAAAGCAAAGGAGGAAGAAATAAATCAATATTTAGAAAAGAATGCAAAAAATAAAACAGTAAGTGAAAAAGGAGAGAGTAGTCAGAGTCAAGAAAATCTGGTAAACCAACATCATAAAGGGATGTAGCAATTAAAGGGGACCCCAACTCCAATTGGGATTCCAAAACCAGTCTTCACCCCAGTAGAGGAAACAAAAATCATAAATATTGGCACTGCAGAATTGCCCAAACAAGTGCGAATTGGGATGTTAATAAAAACAGATTTGGAACAACAGTTAGTTAAATTGCTTTGTGAATTTGTAGATGTATTCGCTTGGAGAATGGAAGATATGCCGGGGATCGATCCCAACATCGTACAACACGAATTAAAAATACGTCCTGATGCAATTCCCTTTCGCCAACGGATACGAAAGGTCGCACCAGAATACCATGAACCAGTGGAAAAAGAATTAACTAAACTTTTAAGTGCAAGATTTATTCGGGAAGTACGATACCCCACATGGATTTCTAATATGGTGATTGTCCCGAAAAAGAACGGTGGAGTAAGAATTTGTATAGATTTTACTAATCTAAACAAAGCATGTCCAAAAGATAGTTATCCGCTCCCGAACATCGACCAGTTAGTAGATGCTGTTGAAGGACATGAGATGTTATCATTTATGGATGGACAATCTGGATACAATCAGATAGCATTAGCAGAAGCAGATCAGGAACACACATCGTTCTTTACTCCACGGGGATTGTATTGTTACACCAGAATGCCATTTGGGTTACGGAATGCAGGAGCAACATATCAACGTTTAGTGGATGCAATATTCAAACCATGGATCGGAAAAACTTTGGAAGTTTATGTGGATGACATGCTAGTGAAAAGTAAATTATCTGATGATCATTTACAGAACTTGGCTGAAATTTTTGGTGCATTACGGAAATATAAAATGAAAATAAATCCAGAGAAATGTATTTTTGGTGTTACTTCAAGGCGATTCTTGGGATATTTGGTTACAGAAGATGGAATTCAAGTTGATCCAGCAAAAATACAAGCAATAACAGATATGCCATCACCAAACAGTATAAAAAGTGTACAGAAGTTAAATGGGTGTTTGGCTGCACTAAGTAGATTCATTGCGAGATCATCAGAACGATGCAAGCCCTTTTTTGATGTACTTAAGAAGAAAAATAAATTTGAATGGAACGATCGATGTGAACAAGCATTTCAAAGTATAAAATTACATCTCGCCACGTTGCCAGCATTGCAAAAACCAGAGCCAGAAGAAATATTAACTTTGTACATAGCGGCAACAGAAAATGCAATCAGTGGGGTAATGGTATGAACAAATGAGAAGATTGAAAAACCAATATATTACATCAGCAAGACTCTGAATTCAGCAGAAAGAAATTATACCAAGATTGAACAACTTATTTTGTCAGTAGTATTTGCTACTCAGAAGTTACGCACTTATTTTCTTACTCATTATGTTCGTATATTAACCAAAGCACCATTGGAGTCAGTTTTAAAGAATACAGGAAAAGTAGGAAGAATAGCGAAATGGAATGCTCAGCTGGAACAATACAACATTGTTTATGAGATACAAACTGCGCAGAAATCTCAAATTCTAGCTGATTTTCTGGCAGATTTTCCAATTGAGGAAGAATATGAAATTCAAGGATTACCAGGGTGTGAAGAAGAAGATCCATTAGATATTCTGGATTCAAATAATTCACGACGATGGGAAGTTTTTGTTGATGGGTCACGAAATAAAGAAGGAGCAGGAATAGGTATCGTGATTACAGCACCAAGGGGAGAACGCATGGTACATTCATTTCGTCTTGAGTTCGAAGAGCATACGAATAACATAGTAGAATATGAAGCAGTGGTCCATGCTCTCAAACTCATTATTGAATTAGGAATAAGTGATGTTAGACTCACAAGTGACTCGCAGCTGGTAATTAGACAGATCGAGTTAAAGTATCAAACGATTGATGAAGATTTGGAAAGGTATAAAAACCTTGTGCAGAATTTAACAAATTGTATTCCAAACATTGTTTTTCGACATTTGTCCCGAGAAAAGAATCGACATGCCGACGCGCTTGCGTATGTTTCATCCATGATAAATGATCCAACAGCTAAATCAGTAAAAATTGGGAGAATATATGAGCCGTCCATAAGAGCACATGCATTAAATAATATAGAAGAGGATGGTGCAATGGAAGAAATCGATGACCCAGCAATACGGAACGCCACACTTATATCGCAACAAGAAGATGACCAACCAAATGAACCAGATTGGAGAGTCCCGATACATCAATATTTGCAAAATAAAGTGTTACCAACAGATTCTAAAGAAGCAAGGAAAATTCAACTCAAGTCAAACAGCTACCAACTTCGGGATGGAATTCTTTATCGAAATTCTTTTCTTGGACCGTTATTTCGATGTTTATCTCAAAAAGAAGGATTGCGAATTCTCAAAGAAATACATTATGGAGATGCAGGAAATCACAGCGGAAGACGATCGTTAGCGTTAAAAGCCAAATTGCAGGGTTATTATTGGATTTCTATGATAAAAGATTCGGAAAAAATGGTTCGAAGATGCGAAGAGTGTCAGCGATTTGCAAAGAAAATCAAAGCACCAGCTACAGAGTTAAATTCGATACTTAGTCCATGGCCATTTGCAAAATGGGGAGTTGATATAGTTGGACCATTAGTTGAAGGAACAAAGAAAAGAAAATATTTAATTGTGGCTACCGATTATTTTACCAAGTGGGTAGAAGCGAAAGCATTAGCACGAATTAGAGATATTGATGTTTTTACATTTCTATTCGAGAATATCATTTGCAGATTTGGGATTCCCGCAGCAATAGTTTCTGATAATGGAAAACAATTTCCAAGGAAAGAATATCGATATGTTATTTGAAACATTTAATATTCAAAAGCATAAGTCCACACCTTTCTATCCACAAAGCAATGGGCAAGCAGAGTCCACAAATAAAACAATCGCAACAAATCTAAAAAAAATATTAGATGGACATTATAAAAAGTGGTGCGAACAGTTACATAACACATTATGGGCATATAGAACCACAAGAAAAACTTCAACTGGAGAATCACCTTACCTTCTTACTTATAGAACGGAAGCAGTAATACCAACAGAGGTTATTTTACCCACAACCAGAACAGAAGCATGGGAGAAAAATCTTAATTCAGATCTCATGTTACAAAAGTTGGATGACTTGGAAGAAAAAAGAGAGGTGGCACTCCAAAAGATGGAAAATTATCAAAAGGGATTAACTCGAGAATACCACAAACGTGTAAAATCACGAAACTTTGTTCAAGGTCAATATGTTTTACGACAAATAACGGAATACCAAAGGGACAAAAATGCAGGAAAATTCGCACCAACTTGGGAT
The DNA here is from genome assembly GCA_023531435.1 of Papaver californicum. Lineage (NCBI taxonomy): Eukaryota > Viridiplantae > Streptophyta > Magnoliopsida > Ranunculales > Papaveraceae > Papaver > Papaver californicum. Next base: position 4,014,108 of record JAJJMC010003557.1, read on the forward strand.
GGTCCATACATAATTCAAGCATCTGCGGGGCAAGGATCGTATTATCTTCAGAATATGCGAGGAGAAGTTTTACAGCATCCATGGAATGCACAATACCTAAAGCTTTACTATCCGTGAATAACAATGCAATGTTAACACAAAATACAGGTATATAGCCAATTAATTCAGTAATTTATTTTATAATTTAATTATTCCAGGAACATCGTATCTTGGAAAACATTATGATTATTAATATAATCAAAATTCCATTAATCCAGGAATATCATATACTTTGAGCGCTCAAAATTATTCCAGGAACATCGTATTCTGGATAGTGTTGTGATTGACGGCACAATCATATACAAAAGGTAAACATCCTTAAATAATTTCACTAACAATGAAATTCTTATAAAGAAGGGTTTCCTACTTATTGGTTTATCAATTTTCAAAGTACAGTTCGGGACCAACCCTGTATCTTACCCCTGGCTCGGGTTTGTTTCATATGTGTGGGATCTCGAACAACATGATTTGAGGTAAAATACACTTCAATTCATGGTACTTGAAAAATAATATGATAACCAAAAAGATTACTTAATCAAATTTTCTTGTGCAGGGAACAACATTAAAAGCATTTCAAAAAGTTATGAAAGAAAATTCTTGAAAGCTAGACAAAGTACAAAATGGTGAAACTAACAACAGACGAAATTATAAAGGACACGATCAAGCATCGGGAATACTGGATCGAGATGGTGGTGGTGGAACTATAGGCACAGCAGTACGCTTACTAAGCACTGAAGGATAGGATTGTGCACGATCTAAAGCAGTATTAAAGGACATCGCAATTTTCGCTTTAGCATCCTGTCTAACCCAATGAACAAAGTCACACCCAAAGTTGATTTCTTTTTGAAGCTCTTCGATCTTTTGTTGATCTTTTTCTATTTGAGCATCAAGACGTGATCTTTGATCTTTTTCTTCATTTAATTATGTAGTTAATCCTTCAGATTTAGAACGCAAGGATACAATTTCTCGTTCACGAGCCTCAATCTTGGAAAGCTCAACAGCCAGTTGAGCTTGTAAATTCCGAATTTTTGTTGCACCAAGAGTCACATTATTTTCAGAAATCTTTAAATCTTTAGTGATGTTTTTCACTGTATCATTCACAGCATTAAGTTCAGTTTCTGCTTGTGTTGCTCGATCCTTAGCTTCATTGAATTTTTTCTCAAGTTCTGAAAGTACAAGAAAATATTAGATAAATTTTATGGCATAATAAGCCAAATGATCAGGTAAACTAAAAATGTACCTCTAACAACAGATTTAAACTCTATTTCTTTCAGAGTTAGCAATTTTACAACTTCTTTGTATTTTGATTCAGCTTTATTATGCCTCCAAGTGGCTAAATCAAAACTATTGTTCAATTGAATTAGTTTTTCTCTAACCACATTCATCTCTTTGAAGATTTCCTTTGCATGATCATTCAATTGTGCCATTCTACGATCGTACCTAAATAAGGTTTCCAAGTTTTCCACTGGACCCAGGATAAAATTTAAATTTTTCATATAAGTAAATAAAATAAAATAATAATGAAAAAAGAATGAAAAATAAAACTTGATTTTGATTTTGAAGATCTTGATTTTGAACTTCAATAATTTGGAATCGTTCCTGTAGCTGCTGATGTTGGTCATTATGTTGTTGAAATTGTTGAAGTTGTTGTTGAAGAAGACTATTTTGCTGTCTCAAATCATCATTTGCTTGTTGTAACACATCGTTCCCTTGTTTCATACTATTTGATTCACTCTTGAACAGTAACCCCAACATAGTGGCCCGAGCCTTATAAAATTTAAAAGCACTAAACAAACAGTCGGTACCATATTGAAACTGGGCCAAGGCTTGATGTGGAAAGGAATATAATGGACTTTCAGCAACAGCTAAAACTTCAGTGAAGGAAGAAGGAGGATTCAAAGGAAATGTTTGCTCAAGAATATCGTTCTTAGACCACGCATCCTGAGTTTCATCTATAGGGATCGCACTAAGTGAATCCCGTAATCGAGACATGGAACAGGTATCAGATTTAATAATATCAGGATATGATGAAATATTCAAAAGTCCCTGAGAAAGAAACCATTTGTAAGCCTCTTCTTCATCACCGATTAGATTAAAACCTTCATCAGTTCTGGCACTGGAATTTTGATTAGAGAGAGATTTCTGAATATAGGGATCGACACTTGGTATCTCAGCATCGACCTCAACAGTAACAGAAGAAGATCGAACCAAAGCCTCAATAGGTACGATCGGTTCCGAAAATACTCCAGCAGTACCTTCAACTTCAGTAGGGATCGAAACACAAGGAGCGGTCGTACTAGAAGGAGGAGAAGTTTCTTTTTCAGTACGATTGCTAATATCATTTGTTTCTTCAACAAGAGTGACATCAGCTTCAACATTCACATTTCTACACCACCGGCTGAATTTACTTCAGCATTATTCTTTTCCAACGTATTTTCTTCTTCAACATGAGATACTTCATTCACTACATCAACAATATCTTCATCAATAACAACATCATCTCCCTCTTCTTGAGGAAAACCTGAAAAAACTACCAATGTACAATTATCAGGTACGGGGGTATCAAGCACAAAATCAAAAGGTAGTGGAGAAATAATATTATAAAAATCAATTGAAGTACCAGAAGTAGGTGCAACAATGGGATCGGATTGTCCCGATACCACAATTTCAGCTGGGATCGAAGAAACAGGAATAACATCAATAGGATCGGACTGTTCCGATGGCAAAGCAACAACAGAACTTCCTTCTCCACTATGTAAATCTGAAGTTATGCCTCCTACAACATCAGCTGTAAGCGTAAGAGTTCTGGGCTTTTTCTTCTTTTTCTCTGCTGCAAGCACTAATTTCCGTTTCCCTTTACCTTCAACTGTGGGTTCGACCCTTTGTCTACCCTCGACAATCTGAATACTACGTTCAGGTGGAGGAAGAGGAACTTCGATATCTAAAGAAGGATCGACCTGAAACCAAAAAAGTTCAAACATTGTAAGAAGATATTAAAGATCGATACAATATATCTAAAGAATGAAATATGAAATAAAAAATTCGAACCTTGTATTCAAATCTATAATCATCAAAGTTTAATCTCCATGGACAGTAGTTCGGGAAACAGTTTCGAAAATGTTGAATTTCATTATGGGGGAGGTCACCATATACCCAAGGTCCTTCAATCAAAATAGGGGTACGATACCATCTGTAATCGTGTTCCCGACGGATTCTTTCATTAGAAGGAAAATCGACTTTGGTATATGGAGCTATTATTCTAGGGTCATCGACTTCTCGAAGTAAGGGAAACCCTTTGGAACATTTGCGAACTGGGCTAACACTCCATTTAACAAAAATTTTAACAGTGATGCCATCACCATAAGTATTCTAGAAATTCTCAGGTGTATAATGAATACATTCTGAAGGATCGGGAACGTAGCAAGTAAGACGGGTGCGACCCTCACTGCGAAGAATGCATTCATCAAGAATTCGCCACCAATTACCATTATACTGTGTGATGGATCGGGGTTGAGTATGGGGAGCCCTATTGCGAGTAGCAAGAACTGTGAACTGGAAGGGATTATTCTTTTCATACAAAGGGAGACGAAGGCCAGCCTCTAAGGCACCAGCAGAAATTAACAATCTGCGATGGCTATATTGAAAATTTTTCATCGAATCATAGGTCATCATATCGGAATTATCATCTAAGAAAGAAACTCTAAATCCTTGAAGATTATGTTTTCTCTTGAATTCTTCGATGTCCATGGATCGATAACTATAAGTAGACAATGCCCGTTTACTCTTGGGGGCAGGATTCGGAATATCAGGAGTGGAATTACGTAAGTGCAAAGTGCAGCAGGGGTGGGAATACCAGGGGATGAATCATGACGAGAGACAGCATATCTCGAAGTAGAAGACCTAATCGATCTTCTGTTTTCACCTTGATTACCAGTAGCATCAGATTTTCTATGAGGCATAGTGTAAAATCTGAGGGAAAAGAAGCATAAGAAAGAGAAAGTTAATATGAGAAGAAATTATCTAGAAATAATTACAGTGTAAAAGATAACCATCATTTCAATTATGGAAAGAAAACATGAATCAAGAAAAATAAAATGTAACAAGATTACTTACATGAAGAAAAGAAGTGAACAATAGTCTGATCAAAGTAAAGAAGAAATCAATTGATGAGGAAAGAACTCCTGAGTAGTGGGGGAAATTTGAAAAGTTTAAGGAAGACAAAGTGCAATAACTATGAGAAGTAAAAGACAGTAAAAAGTTGCAGGGTATTTAAAGGATAGAATTAGAATCGCCACAAAATGGGAAAAGGAAATAATCCGGTAAAGATTTGATTCTATCGAAAAAAGCGTAACTGACACAATCATATGTATGGGAACAATAAATGCAAAGCCGAAAAAATGGGTAACGTGCTAGTACAATTAATGCCAGCGGAATACTCGGATAACGTGCGGAAAAGAAAAGTTAAAATGATAAGTTCTCCTCTATTTTTCAAAATCTTGGATCGACCACTAGATGATTTTGTAAAAGGGAGAAGAAGGGGGCAAATTGTTAGTAAATTAAAGAAGCACGACACGTGGAAGAAAATCAAGATATGAAGCAACCAAATTAAGAAGAGCGAGAATCACACAATCAAAATTGAAGAGATCAAATATCAAAAAGATACGGAACACTTCCCGAAAGCTGAACGATGAATTGCATGAAGGACACATAAAATCGAAAAAGCTGGATTACATTGAATAAAACAAACATCATTAAATGATGGGTGATCGAGAAAGTAAAAGTAATGATTACTCGTATTATTTTAATGATCGAGATAAAAGAAGTCTATAAAGGTAGGAAGACACGTGTTGAGTATGTAAGGCATCGTACCAAAAAGCAATTAAGAGTAATCTGTCAACATATGATCGTACCAAGCAGAAGATGAAATAAAAGAACGACGGATATATCGAAATAAAATGGATCGAACCAAAGAAGAACCGATCAAGGAACGATGACAAGTCTGGAGAAAATGACACGTTGCATAAAGAGGGACCCAGTAAATAAATCTATAAATAGAAGAAGCCAGACAACAAAGAAGGGGTCGGGAAAAAATAGGAGAGAAAACTTAACAAGAAAAAGAGGAAATTTCTAGGTATGAATCCATAGGGATTAACTATTTTAAGTAAAGATTTTTGTATGATATCTTCTTAATGGAAGAATGTAAAGATTATAGATCGAAAATGATAAATTGAGTAATCATATGTATCGTACCTTATAGAAATGATTTTATAAAATTAATATAAGGATGTTTATCTGTTACTCGATTTCAATCTTTAATTGATATGTAAGAATTTGATTGGTTGTTTAGTCGAAAAGATTTTTGACATAAACAGTAATGAAAATAATACTCTTTCAGTTCCAGTTTAGATAAAGTTTATGTGTTTCTACGTATATTAAAAAAAATTAAATTATTTCTAAATACACTTTTTAATATTAATTTTTAAAATATTTAAATCTTTCTATTTTTATTTTTTATTTTCTAATGTCTGATTCTAATACAGAGATAAAAAAAAATTGATAATAAATAAAGACTTTCATCTTATTTGATATTTGAAAAAAAATCCCCTTAATATACATATACGGAGGAAGCATTTAATATAAAAAAAAGGTTTTATAGTCTTTCGTTAAATAATTAATGTTCATTCGTGTCGTTAGTTGGACAAGATCTAGTATTAGCTTAATAATTTTTTAGATTAAACGAAATCCTTCGAATTTGGTCTAATATTTTAATGACACGTGGATCTCAAAATAAAAATCTAAGAGATCAACACATATTATGTTGGATAAAAATTATTCCTGTAACAAAGAAACAAATCAAAACACCAGAAGCTTCGCAAATGTTAACGTTAGCGCAAATATCACATTTTCAGACAATCACTCAAAACACAGATAAGAGGAGTCGCCTATTCAACAGACTGCCCTTAACTCGATATTTGCCAGGTACACTTTAGAAAAGTGTTGTTATACCTTTTAGAGTTGGCAAATCGAATCCAGGATAAAACCTCTTGATACCAATCCAGTTAGCAAGACTCGTTGGCCCGTTGTGAACTTAACAGAAGAATAAGATAAAAATAAATCTAGCGCGCACAACAAAGCGAGAAGAGGGGAAAAGACGACAGGATAGTAGCTGCGTCTGGAGTAAGTTGAAAATGAAAATTCTTTTTCTTTTATAGAAAAATTTGAGAGAAGGGAATTAAATTGTATTTAAGAAAAATCTTTTAATTTAATTCTCATTAATTCACATAAATAATAAAACGGTTTTTTAATTCACATAAATAATGAAACGGTTTTAATATTTATTATATGAATTTAAAATAAAACCATTAACTCTTGATAGGCACACGCTGGGCACACGCCGCTCACGCCAAGCATACGACGGCTCACGCCAGCTCACGCAAAATACACGCAAAAACACACGCAAGCTCCGCAATCCCGCGTGCGTGCTTCGGTGCGAAGCACCGCACATTGTGAATTTGCCCACTAGCCCATTCCCTTAGTCTATATTCCAATCCACAAGTTTTTCCCTTAGAAGCAACTTTCGTGGTAATTAGATAGACTTCATCCTTGGTTTATCCCATGCGGGACAAACCAAAGGTTTCTCATTCACATAGAAGTGAAAAATGGATTTTTTATTCCACACACAATATAGGCTAGTGACCCTTTGGTCCCATCAAGATAATTTTTGTAACAAAATATTTTTTTGTAAATAAGCAATAAATTCATTTTTAATTCTAACACTCCCCCACATGAATGAAGAAAGCGATAAATCAGAAAACCGGAAAACGAGAAATACCTCTTAAGCAATAGATGACCATATGGAATTGAACCTTTGCTTAGTGAGAAGTACCGGAACTACTTGATGGACAGTGAACGCGATGTCTTGAACTGCCATCGTTTGGTGTAATTCATCAATAGCTCCTTAAAGAGATATCTCTCAAGAGTGCTGTTAAGTTCACGTCGTTGTGTCCGTTTTGGCCCTGGACATATCCCGTTTCTCAGAATGCTCTAGAGAATTAGCTCAGTTCTCATAGGAAGCGACCCACTTCCTCATTCAGATAGGTGAAGTCTATCAAGAGTGTTAACTGCTACACCCCATTTCAATCTTAAATTGAAACTATAGAACTCATTAAGACTTTATTATAAGTCATCCTCACATGCAGTCACACTATCACGTCTACACCATAGGGAAGGGACAGAGAAATTAATTCTCTGATAGTGTTTAATTTTTACCCGCCATAAAATAGTTGTCTCATTCAAAACCTTGATCTTGGGATCTCCAGTCAGCAAGGTTGAGTATCCTTCATGGAAAGTTTTAATTGATGAGCTTAAGTCCCATCCCCCTCGATGCATTACTAACTATCTCCTTGGACAAGCCTTTCGTCAAAGGGTCTGCGATATTCTCCTTAGACCTCACAAAGTCAACAGAAATAACGCCATTCGAGATTAGTTGTTTTAGAGAATTGTGTCTTCTCCGAATATGAATGGATTTTCCATTATAATTGTTATTTTTAGCATTAGCTATTGCATCTTGACAATCGCAATGTATAGATATAGCTGGCACAGGCCTATGCCAGAGAGGAATGTCTTCTAAAAAGCATCTTAGCCAAGCGGCTTCCTCTCCTGCTTTATCTAACGCAATGAACTCGGATTCCATAGTGGGCCGAGCGATACAGGTCTGTTTGGAACTCTTCCAAGACACTGATCCACATCTTAGAGTAAAAACGTATCCACTCGTAGATTTAGACTCCTCTGAGTCTGCTATCCAGTTTGCATTACAATGTCTTTCAAGGACTGAGAGTATCTCTTATAACTCAAACAAAGTTTAAAGATTATTTTCGATACCTTAACAATCTAAAAAGTGCATCCCAATGCTCCTATCAAACTGGTTATATTTTCTAAGTACAGATTCAATGTAATGAGATTGACTAAGACTATATCTATTAGACTCTCTTCTAATGTTTCTCCCTAAGATTACATCTGAGGGACCTAAGTCTTTCATGTCAAAGTCTCATTCAACATTTTCTTAGTGGAATAAATTACATCTATGGTTGTATCCAGTATAAGCATATCATCAACATACAAACATATAATCACACATGCATCATTGACAATTTTAGTGTAAACACACTTGTCAGATTCATTTATTTTAAAATCCACTAGAGAACATTACATGATCAAAATTTTCATGCTCTAAAAGAATTTTTCTATTCTAAATCTTTTGCATCTTCTAGGCTCAACTACATCTTCCTATAGAAGTATTGTCTGACAAGTAAAAAGGACATCTAGGGGATCAATATATATCATGCGAGATTCAGATTTCAAAGGAAAATAATTTTTCCAATGAACATAACATCCCTAGATTCCATATTGGTATTCAGACCAATTTCTAAAATATCAGAACTCACAACCCTAACCTTATGTAGTGTGTTCAGGATATCCTATGAAGACACAATCAACATTTTTGGGGTCATATCTATGTCCTCTTAGGTGGAGGAATAGAAACCTTAGTCAAGCACCCACACATTTTTGAAGTATGCAAAATAGGGTTGTCTGCCTTTCTATAATTCATTTGGAGACATATCTGATCCTTTAATAAGTACTTTGTTCAGGACATGACAAGCTGAAAGGACGGCCTCCCCCCACAAGTTCGCAGGTAGTCCTGAACTAATTCATGATTTTATCATCTCCTTAAGGGATTATAATTTCACCTCTAGTTTGAACTGAGTTCAAGTCAGCTAGGTCTGAGGAATTAATTCTAAGGGTTTAGAATTTTTCTTGAACATTTCTTCTTATAAGACATTTTAGCACATTTAGATTTTATGCAAATTTAACCTTTATGTTTATTTTCCAAATTAAATTTGGGAATGCATCCTATGCTCGCCAGATTGTTCATTGAATAACATGACAAAGTCTGCCAAGTCCAACATTCAATGACACACAAACATAAAAGGAATCAATTTTATTCATTTAAATTGAGGTTACATCTAATTTGTAAAAACCCACTGTCTTATAGCTCTTTCCACTGAGTTACACTATCAAATATATTACAGATACAAGAATTTTACAGATGTCCGGAACATGAACAATTTCTTCAATGTGAGAGTTTTGCCAAAAATTGAGCTTCAGCTCAACTTTGCCTTTTTCCGCAACCTGTGTTGCGGACGAGTTACCCATATCGAGCTTTTCTCCCTCCCCTACCTTTTGATAGGAGGTGAACATATATTTGTTTCCGCGAACATGCTCGGTAGCACCAGAGTCTACCCATCAGTTTCTCACATTGGTTATCAATTTGACTTTAGACACTGTAATAAAAAACTTGTTCTTTTGAATTTTCCATAATAATTTAGCATTATTTTATTTTATTTCTCTATAAATAAAATCCTTACGATTTCAATAAAATATTGCCTAATTATATTATGAATATGATTTATTTATAATCAAATAATCAACACCCATGCATGCTCCACGTTAAATTATTTTAATGCATGATAACTACAAAAAATTGTCTTGATTTTATGCATTAAATTTAGTGCATAAATATTAGTGCATAATTACGTTTCATCAAACGTGACCTACGGTTTGAGTGTATTAACCGTTTTAATAATTTCAAGACAGGATGCATACGATTCATATATTAAAAAATATATTATGATTATAATTAATAAATCATACCTGATTATCATTGCTACCACCATTTGAGCGATAAAAGTTGCCCCTTTTAGCCATGGACTCTCCATCAAATCTCTGCCGAAGAATGCAATTGGCTCAAAACCATATCATCAGCTAGAATGCACCCAAGACCACCAGAAGAAAATAACCCAGATTCACAATTAACCACGAATTGAACACCTTCCCTCTAACGAGAACGAAGGAAACAAACAAGTCCCGGATGAACACCTTTCTAGGATTTTAAATCCGAGCCCAACCCAAATTAAGTGTCCAAGTCCATTTAGTCATCACTTATAATTTTATTGAGCACAAATAGTAGAGACTCTAGTAAATCATGTGTGCCACACATGTGTCATATGAAGGAGGGGCAAAAAAGACTTTTAGCGGATTTTTCTATTAACCCTACCAATCACCTCACCGTTTTTCTTTTCTCCTTCACAGCCACCGACAAACTCTACTCCACCGTCTCAATCATCCATTCAATCTCTCTTCTTCATGGAAGCAGCACAACAACACTGCCAGCACTGGCATCGAGAAGTTTGATATTGCCAGCGGAATTAGCAGCAAGCAAAGTGGATCTGTCTCGGACGGATGAGATGAAGGGTTCTTCTACTTCTTGATATGAGAGTGGATCTGAGTTGTTGAACTTGAAAGACAGCACTGGCATAGGGAAAGCTTTATGGTAGACGAAAACCTCATTTGTCTCCGAGCCCTTGAATTTGTATGTCCAGTGAACGTCTGGAGAGGACTATCAATTATGTGTGATGTGTATGCTGACAAATCCCAAAGCTTCAATGAATTATCCGTTGATGCAGAAACAAGTGTTGTTGAATTCACATACTTGACATAGCTCGATTCATACCACTATGAGCTTGTTGCTTCTTGAATTCAAAATAAAACCAAAACCCAATCTTCAATTTACTGTTCTTGTTCGAACCTATGTCTCTACAATCTCTTAATTCCTCACAAGACCTTCTCCTCAATTCTAATATCCCTCATACGAGCTTCTAATTGCAGACTCAGAAGATCATTTTTTGCTTGCTCCATTGCTTAAAATATGTTTCCAAAATAAATCAAAACCCATTTGGATAGGGCTTTACCAGCAGAATCAGTCTTATTAAAAATACATGTGTGCTGAGAAGATCAAGAATGTATCACCACATCCTCGAATTCAATTCTTTCGTGAATTCATTTTACACAGATCCGCCAAGGCCGCGTAAAAGAAAAGAATTTGATTTCACGATAAAATTGTTGTTAATCAAACCAACAACAAACCTCAAACTTTAATTTGATGATCCATTATTATCATCTCTAACAAAACTTGACCCCTGGTCCGTCGCCATAATTGGGATCCGATGAGTCCGTTGTTGCAGTTTTGAGAAGTCTGTATATCCAAAAGAAAAACGGAAACCAAAAACTTAAAACCGGTTGATAATTTTTCTTCTATTTTCTGTATAGATTTGCTCTCATAAAAAATTTCATGAATGACTTAATAGCTTCGTGTTTCCATTGTTACAAAAATGAAACAAATATCGAGTTAAGATTGTTGGATAAAAATTATTCCTGTAACAAAGAAACAAACCAAAATACCAGAAGCTTCGCAAATGTTAACGTTAGCGCAAATATCACATTTTCAGACAATCACTCAAAACACAGATAAGAGGAGTCGCATGTTCAACAGACTGCCCTTAACTCGATATTTGCCAGGTACACTTTAGAAAAGTGTTGTTATACCTTTTAGAGTTGGCAAATCGAATCCAGGATAAAATCTCTTGATACCAACCCAGTTAGCAAGACTCGTTGGCCCGTTGTGAACTTAACAGAAGAATAAGATAAAAATAAATCTAGTGCGCACAACAAAGCGAGAAGAGGGGAAAAGACGACAGGATAGTAGCTGCGTCTGGGGTAAGTTGAAAATGAAAATTCTTTTTCTTTTATAGACAAATTTGAGAGAAGGGAATTAAATTGTATTTAAGAAAAATCTTTTAATTTAATTCTCATTAATTCACATAAATAATAAAACGGTTTTTTAATTCACATAAATAATGAAACGGTTTAAATATTTATTATATGAATTTAAAATAAAACCATTAACTCTTGATAGGCACACGCTGGGCACACGCCGTTCACGCCAAGCATACGACGGCTCACGTCAGCTCACGCAAAATACACGTAAAAACACACGCAAGCTCCGCAAGCCCGCGTGCGTGCTTCGGTGCGAAGCACCGCATATTGTGAATTTGCCCACTAGCCCATTCCCTTAGTCTATATCCAATCCATAAGTTTTTCCCTTAGAAGCAACTTTCGTGGTAATTAGATAGACTTCATCCTTGGTTTATCCCATGCGGGACAAACCAAAGGTTTCTCATTCACATAGAAGTGAAAAATGGATTTTTTATTCCACACACAATATAGGCTAGTGACCCTTTGGTCCCATCAAGATAATTTTTGTAACAAAATATTTTTTTATAAATAAGCAATAAATTCATTTTTAATTCTAACATATTATACCTATCCAGACACTTGCAAAAATAGTGTTATACAGCTTCAAATTGGAAGGGAAGATTATGACCTTGCACAAATGACCGATTAAGCTAAATCTCGTGAATTCAACAACCATAATCAATTGTAGGTTGTAGTAAACTTTGTGGTAAAATATCCCATATTTTAGGACAGAGAAATTACTTTGTATTTAGGGAGTGATAAACTTAGAAATCACTAATGTATAGTTCATGATACTTTATGTAAATATTCTGGTGGCCTCATAATATCACATGCTCCCATTAATCATTTTGACTCTGAATTTGTAGGGTGTGGCGTGCGGTCGATAGAAAACATGCCTTCACCGTGTGACAAAAACAACAACATTTATTAATTAAAAAAAAAACATATTTTAAGGTTCTAAACCCACCTAAAGGTCCTGAACGAAAAGAAAGATCAGACATCGGATCGAAAATCTAATTTGGTCTCAAAAGGTTGGTCATATACTAGCCGTACAATTATGATATGTTCAGCGAGGAACTTTTCTTAATCAAGTGTTAATTGGGTTTACAATATTTATGGTGATTCAAACTATTACGTATAAAGGTGATGTTTGTTTTCACCAATTCCATAGTACGGAGTATCATTTAGTGTGATGTTTGTAACTTTGTGGTGCTGTGTTACGCCACAGATTAAGGTTTGTTATGTCTGTGTTTTTTAATCAAAAGCTTAGCACAGTACAACATATGGGTATAATACACGAACAACTGTGATGGGTCTTATTGTCAGGACCGGCTCTGAAATTTTAATATCCCAAAGTTAAATCCTAGAATAATGTCTATAAATATTTGTATATTAAAAAATTTATAGTAATTAATTTACTAACAGTTAATCACATTGATTTGGGTAAAAGAATTGATATCGAATATATATTATTATCACCGCGTGAAAGAATATACAGATTAAATTTGGTTTGATTTAGAAAATGAATGTTAAGTAAAGAATAATTATATAATTTAACGTATATACGAGAAAAAAGGTTAAATTAGTTGAAACTAATATCTATTTATATTTAAAAAATATATTGAAATTGACTAATTCTAGGTAAATTAATATCGACCGTTTTATATCCATAAAACTAGAAGGCTAAATAACGTTTTTACCAAAAGGATGTTACTAATACAAGAAAAAAAAATTATCCAGATTTAGTTATAATTTTCCGTAAAATAGGTTATAACTTTCTGTAAAACATGCATGTGTGAAATTATTAAGAATTTTAGTTAATTAGAAGCTTATCCTGAATCATTTTTAATGCCCCAATTAAATTGTTGCCAAAGTTGATCTTTTCCTACTTTTCCTCAAGGCCGGCCCAGCATATTGTGTTGTGTCGATATATTTATTTTGTATTTTTAAATAAAATATTTCTTTCAGAAATTTATATAACTAGGTAATTTAATAAATACGTTTTTTATACCTGATAAATAGTACCCCATTAATTAGTTACTTTAGTTATAATTTGGTAAACATGAAAATAATTAAATTTTTTGATTCTTATACGGCTATACCCGTTTTCTAAAATTTGTTATATTACCATATATAAAGAACCAACATTTGGGGATACTTTCATAAATTTGGGGATTCTATATAAAACAAAATAAGGATATTTTGAAGTAAAATTAAAAACCATTATCTATATATTTTAATAATAGCTAAACTATCCTTATTCAATTAGTTGTTAATCATTTGTATTAGTTGTTAGATTATATCAAACATAAAATTAGTGAGATAAACATATAATAGATTATTATAAATCTTGTTAGTTTTTTTGTGTATTAGAATCGGCATGGTCTTTATATATCCAACATCCATACCGACTGTGAAAAGGTTGCTAATTGAGAATGTCGAACGATAATTTCCTGGAATGCTAGGTAGTATTGATTTTATGCAGTGTCCATGGAAGAATTGTAAGATAGCTTGGCAAGGAACATATAAGAGTAAAGATAAGTGCAGTTTTATGGTATTAGAGGCGGTGGCATCATATGATTTATGGTTTTGACAGGTTTTTTTTAGATGTCTGGGTCAAATAACGACTTGAATGTGTTGGCACACTCACCTCTTTTTGATGACATGCTAAAGGATATAGCACCTCCATTTAATTATGTCATCAACGGTTACCACTACAATATAGGTTATTTCTAGCCGATGGTATCTATCCAAAGTTGACTGCAATTATACAAGTTTTCAGTCCAACATTAGATATTCCAGACTTGGTAAGATTCAACAAGTATCAAATGGCTAAAAGAAATGATGTTGAACGTGCTTTTTGAGTGATTAAGGGAAATTTAGAATTGTCGGATCGCCATGTAAGTATTGGAAACAATCTGACTTGAACCTACTAATGAAATGTTGTCTTATTTTACACCAGATAATTATTGAGCATGAATGTCGGGATAAAGAATGGTGTGCAGTTTTTCCTGTTCCGTTTCCAGAGCCTATTGATAATCGACTTGTTTTATTTCAAGTCTAAAAACCACTAAATTATATCTCCAACTACGAGTTCATCTTGTTGAGCACATTAAAGCGCGTCCTCATAGATCTGATGAGGAATACGCAAAGGAAGATTCATTAGATTATCAATCAAATGAATTAGACTCATTAGATGAAGAAGATGTTCCTGGTCAAACTGAAGATGGTGCATCTGAATATTATGAACAAGTTCCAGATGGAACTCAATATCGATGGTTATGGGTATGTAGGCGAACATGTTTATGAAGATAGATATGTTAAGGAAGAATACATCGATTCCTATGAAGATGAAGATGAAGATTCTGATGGAGATGAAGATTATGATTCCGATGGAGATGGATATGGAGGTTCATACTTGAACCAACCTTTAAAGAAAAAGGATTTTCATTATAGTAGTTGCACTCTAACTTATTCATTTTTTCTTTAAGTTTGATGTTTCTGCACAGTTCGAATTATTAAGTATCCCCAACTAGTTGGTCGAAATCATGACTATGATACTAATGGTTTTATTTAGATTTTAAGTTTAAGATTACAAAAGCAAACGACAAAACCTAGTTCATAGTATTACATTACATTGAAATAAAAGACACAACCTAGTTCATAGCATCACATTACATTGACATTAAAGATATAATTAAGTGCATAGCATTACATTAAGATAAAAAACATAACCTATTTCATTAGTATTCGTATCCCGAAAGATTTTCTTTCAAGAGTTCATAACATTCAGCATGATCAAATTGTTTCTCTTCAGCTTCAAAATATATGTTCCGAGACAGATTTGTCTAAAGATACAAGATAATAATAAGTTAGTATAAGGAAAATCAGATAAACAATAAGTCAGATATTCACTTGTTATTCAACGGACCATCCAGGATGAGCTTGATTATCTTCAGACATGTATCCAATAAACTTTTTCACTATCTTGTAGACGATGCTAAATCTATTTTAAAGTTAAACCAAGTTTTTGCATTTTGATTACCGGTCAGCGTCACAAACAATTGAGGTACATGGTTCCAAAAAGTTTTGGGTGTTTGACTAGTATTTCCATTACCTGCCGTCAGTATATACACTTAAACAAGTCCAAAAATTTCTTCACTAGTGAATAATGTCATGTTGATGTTCCAAGGATGAAGAAGAGATGGTAAATGTATTTATTTAAACAAATAGAGTTGGAGAATGGATTCCATTATATAGATAAACTTTAGCTTATTTGATTTTTTGAAAATTAGTTGTCATAGAGTCGTTATAGATCAGGTTAATACCCATGTGTTATTGAAATATAGAATAATAGATGACCAAGATCGTGTACTTATGGAGTTTGATTTTTAAAATAAAAACTACTTCGCACTTCATATCATTAGCATTACATTGAAATAAAAGACATAACCTAGTTCATAGCATTGCATTACATTAAAATAGAAGACATAACCTGGTTTATAGCATTACAATACATTTAATAAAAACATAACGTAGTTCATAATATTACATTGGAATAAAAAAAATAACCCGGAATATTATCGCTCATGACTTCATAGCCTTCTGCCACTTCCCATGTAAAATTTTCTTATTCGCACTATAAGTTTCCGAATATACAGATAACCAATCAGATAGTATGTCTGTAACAAAAGCAATTAATAATAGTGAATAATAAATTTCTTTTGATTGTTCATATATGCACTCGTTCTTCATCCAGGATGCTTCATGTTAACTTCAACTCGGATACAGATAAATAGTTTCACTTCACTTTTGATGCATCCAAATCTAGTTTGAATAGAGTTCGTAGTTCTAGCACTTTCATTGCCGGTTAACGTGACTAAAGAATCAAATACATGATCCCAAATAAAAGGCAAATATCGAGTGTTAGATGAAAGAAGTGTAAGAAAAAGTTATTAATTTTGAATTAAAGGTAGTTCCATTACAAGTTTCAAATTTCTAATTCCATTAGAACAAAAACATAATAAGACAAAATTAATTAGGTAAACTTAAAGTTAGGGAATCCAATATATAATATATAGATTAAATACTAAATTACCAATTAAAAACTAAGCTAGAATATATTAAAAGTCATTTAGCACATGCATCTGTCTAGTAGATAAAGAGGAAGGTTATTTTGATTGTATGGGATAATTGCAGTACGTTGGTCCTATAGGTGGTTGCCTTGGTTGGATTACCTATGGGCCTTTCCAAGCTCGTTTTTAGATGTTTTTTCTTATGGGTTTTTCCATCTGCTTGTAGTTCCAACGAATTCAGCCATTTGGTAGTGTTTCCGTCTCATCAACCTCTTTAGTTGGTGTATATTCATTTTGGCAAATGGGTCAAATTTTTGTTATAATTAAATCCAGGAGAACCGTTTTGCAAATGTTCATAACATGCGTCCTATTTGAAAGGCTTTTGGAATTGTCTTTGATATTGCTTTCGGCCTTCTCGAGTATGAAAATCATACAATGAGTTAATTATTACCAATAAGTTAAAGTCATCGTGAGAAGCACCACTCTTATTTTGGTTGTATAAAACTTTAATAATTCCCACATATTGCTTTACATCTTTTTTAATTGCACCAAATCTATTTTGTAAAGATCTATTGTCTCAGCCGTGTTCATTTCTATTAATTCGGACAAAGATTCCATGAATTTGTTCCCAAAAATCTTTTATTTTCCCACAACCAACAACTCCGTTAACAGCTATGCAAATGTAAGCTTTGGTTAGATCAATATCTTCAACGGTAGTAAAATTCCTCACCATATTGAACTAATATGAGAGGCAGCTTGAGTATTGAGGATGAAAAAAATTAATGATAAAATTTGTTTGAGAAGATTGGTTTGTTTTATAGAGAAAAAACATAACAACTAGATTTTTCAGGAAAAATATCAGTTGAAGTCCAACGATTCGATAGAGCCGCTAAAGATAATGGAAAGCCAAGATCGGGTGTGAAAGGAGTATGCGAAAAAAAAGGTTAAACAAATTGAAATACGCAGGCTGAAACTGAGTTTCCGTAAAAATTCTGGCGGAAATTGAGTATCCGTCTAAGGTAATTTACGGAAATTGAGTTTCCACACATTACGCATACTTAGTTTTCGACAGTCCTGGCTTGGCTAAAGAGTGTTGCACATCTATACCACTTTTTGACCGTGGATTGTTCAGAATGTAGCCACGTACCATAGTGGTTGTCCTTGGCTGTAATATAGCCATAACCAAGCCAATCTAAATGGCCACCATAGTATCTTGCCTTACATCTCCATTTCCACCTCTTCACATCCTCCACTATTTGCGATACCATTAGTAATAACGGATAAATGTCATTAACTTTATTACAAAAGATAATGATCTATTTTAATTTTATACAAAAAAAAATTTCTATCATTTTTATGGGGTTATAAGTGTTTACACATATTAGATTCTTCAAATTAGTATTTACACATGAATATGTTCATAATAAGAGTTTACCCATAATTTAAAAATACCAAAATTATTTTTGTTTTAGGATAAATATTGTTTGACCAAATTTTTTGAGAGGTTAATATACGATAAATTCTTTGTTGCAAATTAGGTTTCTGTAAAATCAAAAGTTGCTAGGGAATACTGTAAGTGCAAATTCTTTTTTCTCTCATATGAATCAGGTTTTTTCATTTTTTTTTAAATCGATGTAACAAGATCTCCATGAATTAGTAGTTCATCTCAACATATAAAAATGGTTTTACTCATTAATTTTTGTTTTTGCATAAACATATTTTGATATGATTTTTCTTTTTGAATTAGAAACCCGACGAAAAGATGAATAAATGAGTTTGGAATCCTTGGAGTTGCGTGTGATGATAATTTTGTTTTCTTAAGTGTTGCTTGAGCTTGATTATTATTGCTACAATTCAATAAACTCTTGAGATAAAAGGAGCATGGAGATAATTTTCATGGGAAGTTTCAATAGCCCATTTGACGGGCAAGTGAGGCATTACGGTGCATTTTCATTTTCTCAACATATGCATTAGATTTTTTTAATTTTTCTAAATCGTTGTAGCAAAATGTCGTTAAAATTATGGTAAATTTCATTATTCATAATTAGATATTAGACTTTTTATTTTTCATAAAAGAATTTGCACATTTATTTTTGTTTTTGGATAAACAGATTTGCACATTGGTTTTTGTTTTCAGGTCTTTCTATGGACCGATTTTATTTAAGACATAAACAAATATTAATATGTCAGGTTTTTATGTAGACAAGATTTGTTTGGGTTATTCCAAATAAATCTTTTAGCCATTTGTGATTTGCACAGGAACTTCTAGAATTTTTATAATCATGGCATAACAAACCAAGAAAGCTTTTCTGATGTCACTTAGAAGATAGGTTTAGACTAATTGGATGTGGAGCACTTTAAGAAGCTTAACAAGTTCATAAAATTGGTCAAGAAGTTTGCTAAGTGAAGCCGTTTGTAATTAAAAAAATTCCACGTCTTTTTGGACCTGATCCCAACTAGGAAGGAGAATTCCCAATTCTTGTTCTGGTCAAAACAAAGTACAAATTGCATTTTCCTCTGTTGAATTGTAATGATGTAATGTCAATGTATTATATGTTTTTGGTATTTGTATTAGATACAATGATGAGTTTTTTTTTGAAGCATATCGTGCTTGTTATTTCTTAGGCAAACACTGTTGTTGAATGGTTTTTCTTTCTCATTCACAATGTGAATATTGAAAGGTGGATATTATGGTACCGGTGGGTTTTACTTCTTCCTTTATGTACTCACTTGTTCATAAAATAAAACATCCAATTTGTTTTATTTTGTAAATTGTATTCAGATTGTGGAACTTGATTGTTTCATTTGTTTATGTTAGTAATTGTCTCATACCTTTTGTTGATACTTATTAGTTAGTTGTTCTCTAATTTTACTTGTGTTATGTTAGTGTGCATTTGTACTATGTTATTGCGGGGGTCTCGAATGAATTGGGAGCAAGAAATGCAACAACTACAATATATTTGTTTGGGTTACGATCTCAATTACTCTAGTCACACAGACTGCAATTAAATGTTAACTGACTCATACCATTGTTGGAGAAGAATTGGCTAAACATGAGGTGATTTAACCTAAAGAGCAGAATGGGCAAGGTGTGTCGTGTTCTTTAGGGAGATGGGAAGAAACAAGAACTCCATCGTATGTATTTGCAATATTCTTAAGTTTTCTTTCTTTTGAATAACTTTTTAGAATTTACAGTAACATTTAGTTTTGGTTATATATATATCATGAATTTTGAGTTTTTAAAGATTTAGACATGTTTTGGTATAAATTTTTGTATCAAGTCTCAAATTCATGTACCTTACTGCCTCAAGCCATACATAATCTAAAATGTACACATATCTCTACATATATACCGGTCCAACTATCACCTTGTCATTCCAAGATGTGGTTAGCAGAAATTTCTGCTTATGTTAATCTAGGAGCATATTACCTAATTGATATTCTTTCATCACTACCCCACCTAGTGCACACAGTCTGAATACCCTGAGCGCTTCAATTCGGTCCGTAGAACAAAACCTCTATATAGATGTCGAAATGCGATCAATTTCTTTAACAAGCTCCGTGTCTTAGTTAGACTTCATATGGCGCGTTAATTAACTTAATAAGTGGTTGTTAGCAGTAGTATTTACATTCTTCATATATATATTTAATTCATTTTCAGCAGATTCACGGTTTCTTGAGCATAGTTATTTGCAGGCTAGCTAGCTCTGAAACTTGCGCAAATAATGTCATGACATGTTGTATATTTTAATCTTATATATACCAATATTTTGTTCTGACGGATGGCTAATGGCAAAAATTCATTTACAATGTTTTGCAAATATTAATATGCAGACTTATTTACAAATGAATTAAGTTTTCTAAAATAAGTGAGTAAAATATGTTTGCAGAAATGTGTATTTATAATATGCATTAGTTCTTGTAGCCTAGTAGTATTTGTTGTAACAAATAAGATTTGTTATATATTTGTTTGTAGTTAGTTTGACTTTAACCCATAATAGTTGGAAGTAACTTTACTAATTTACCTAAAAAATAAAACTAACATAAATTAACCGTAAAAGTTAATATGAAATGGAGAAATGAGTAGATTTTATAGAAAGGTTAAATTTAAAAGTCTAAATATCATAAAAATTTAAAACATCCATGTATTCAGTTTTAAATACACTGTCATTTTAAAAAATAAGTAAACACCAATTTTGGAAATATCCATGTATAAACACTAAAAGAAGAATATACTATGGGTAATAGTCCAATTTTTATTTTTTTATTTAAAAATGCTTTCTCTACCAACAACACTCGTAACAAATCAATGTAATCTTCACTTATTGCGGAAAGATAACCACAGTAATACATTTATCTTTTTCTAAAAGGGCTCAGAATGCACACAACAAACCTATACATGCCCAAAAATTTAGGCTTCAAGTCAACTAGGAGTAGATCATTACAGAAATTAGAAGTCAATCATCAAATTCCATGCTAATCAAAGTAAACTTTAGATAAGAAAACAACTTACAAGGGGTAGTCAAATGAGAATTCTATGAATTTTTAGAGATTTTTCATTTGAGAGACTCTCGGAGATTCTCTAGAAATCTAGAGATTTCAAGTGATTTTATAGAAGTGTTTTAGGGAGTCTTTGTGATTTACAGAAACTAAATAATGGATTTTTAGGGAGTTTTTACGATTTATAGAGACAATAAATGTGATCATAGTGGGTTTGTTTAATCATTTATTTAAAGAAAAAAATCAATTGGGGGAGCAATCCAAGAAACAACGTAGGAATTATTGATAGCCCATGTGAGACTATTATCCAAGACATACAACCTAGTTTCAATCACTATATATAATCACCTGGTGGACTGGTTTGTCCGTTCTTCTTCATCGTGGCACATTCTACTAAGACTACTGAAAATAATACAATATATATTGTCCATGCATGTGTTCGTATAAAATAACTCAAATTGCATGATCACCGGAAAATTTTACATGCTACTTAACAATCCAAATTTAATTAAAAATCCACGAATTTTAGATTCCTTAAGAAAAATTAAATTTTTTTTCTAATAACTCGTCTTATATATAGTTAAACCAGTTATAGGTAATATATTATGGATGATTAGTATGTTAATATAGTTGCAAAAAATAGTTTATTTAAGAATAATACAACATAGTTTGATGAATCATTAGTTTAAAAGTTCGATACATAAGAGGAAAAAAAAGGCACTTGTAAAACAATAAATAATCAACATTAGTTTCAAAGTCTCAAAATATCACCTATTTTGGAGAGACTTTTGTCATGCCTATTTTTGCATAAAAGTCTCTCAAAATTACAAATTCATGACTTTCAAGTTGATAACCAATAACTAAGCATTTAAAGGACTTTCTAGAAGTCCCTAACCAATAACAAAGAGTTTTTGAGAATTTCAAAAACTTAAATAAAGTCTTTATTCACTAACAAGAGTGTTTAAGAAACTCTTTTAAAAATTTTAACAATTAACATGAGATTTAAAATCTCTTAAAACTCCCTATAATTCTCAATCCACTAACTCCATGTTAAGCTTCTTGATTATGTGGTATACGTATGCCGTATGCATACAATTTAAATATCTAAATTTTAAACTAAAGGATAAAGATAAAATGTAAAAATTACGAGGTTAGAAAAACTAAACTAATCTAACAATAAAGGTACAACAACAAAAGTACACTTGTCTTTCACTGTCTATCTTTAAATCGTACCCGTTCTTACAAAATCGACATTTACTCATTTTTTGAAACATTTAAATCCTGTTTATTTTCTGGATGGGCAGTATAAAATCAAGGCAGTACAGAACCGATTTAAACCGATTGAATATTTTTCCTTCTTTTTTAGATTTTTTTCTGTTCGTCTTTAAGAAGTAGACGAAACAGCGGCATTGCCGGCTATTCTTTGAAACGCCACCAAAAAAAAGTATTCCACTCTAAATATATTCCTTGATTTCTCAGATCTCCATTAATTTTCTTACTCTTCTTAAATTTAAACCTAGGAATTCTTAATCTCTCGCCTTCTCAACTGTATATATAACCTAGAAGCGCACAGGAAATGAAGAAGAATAATTTTACAAAAGGTAGATTTTTACTCTGTTTTCGACCAGTTGTAATGGAAAACAGAACAATTAAATCATCGAAATCCGAGAATATTTTCGAATCAATGGTTTCAGAGAAAGAGAATTCGAAAGAAAAAACATCTAATCCTATGCGTAAGGTTAAATCCGCTCGTAATCTTCTATGTAAAGTGGCTAAAGCGGTTTTCCTTGACACTTCTATGGTAATTCTTCACCTCTTTTTAAGTTTTGATCAAATATATATTTTGAATTAGTTTGATTTATTTATGCAGAATGAATTGCTAATTTGGTTGTGTAATTACTTAACAGAAGAAGAAAAGTCGAAATGGTAAAGTAGTACAAGATCCAAATCGTTCACAAAGAGAGATTTTTTCAGAAAAGCTTCAAAAGATTTCAATTCTACCAGAAACGAAATCAAAAGTAGAAGAAGAGAAAAACAATAAGAATCAAACAAGAAATTTGGATCTTTTATCATCATCGGTATCGTCGTCATCATCAACTTTAACATACTCTTCATCAATTTTATCATCTTCACCTACATCGTCATCGTCGTCATCATCATCTACTTCTACATGGTCAATACCACCACATCAAGAATCATCAGAATCAAAGAGTAGTAGTTGGATAACTTTCTCTGGAAGAGATAAATCATTCAGAATTAACTCTTTAGATCGAAAAGAGAGGAAAACTGATGATACAAAATCATCATCAAATTTCTATTACATTTGTGGATTATGTCTACTTCTATTCAGTTTGTCAGTATTAATTTTTTGTGGAAAAGTTTGTGCAATTCTTTGTACATCCACTTGGTTTTACTTTGTTTCAACTACTAGTCGTCCACACATTGAAGAATTTTCTGGTAGTAAATCATCATCATCAACATTGGAAATGGAAGAAGAAGATATTCGGTCAAAGCATGAGAAGAAGAAAGTAATAATGGAGAGATTTTTAGGAAGGAATAACAATCACCATAAATTTTTGAGTCTACAACACTGATTTTCTTTTGTTTTTTTAATCTTCTTTGCCTGAAGAAGATCGGTGATCTCTTTCATGATGGATAGTACAAATCATCTTGTCTGTTTTTGTAATTAAAGAAAGGTGTCATGTGTAGCTTTTTTTGTTAGGCTTTATCTGTTTGAAGAAGAAGAAGGAAACTAGAAAAAACCAACATTATATCCTCTTGTTTTATTGTTTGTTCATGAACAATGAAAATACAAAAAATTAAGTTATATATATATATGAAGATACAAAATGTTTGTTCTTTAGAGCGGTGAATGTGTTCATTTAAGTTTTTCTTTTCCTTTTTTCGTATTCATGTTCTGCAAAACCAACCACAGATAAATGGGTACGTTAGCATCCACGGCAATCACTAGCGAGGATTTATAAACATATTTATCCCGATGACATTGATCTTGTCGAGAAAATGTTGACATATGGTATCACTGAAAGAATTACAGTCTGAAGAAGTTCTATCTCAGCCATATGTAGAATGTGTACATGAAGAAGAAGAGACGCACCAATTTGTTTACGGCCATTCTCTTTTGAGTTTGAATGTGAATTATAAGGAAGCAATTACACTTAAACCCGAGTTCGCTTTTTGGTGAATAAGTAAAAATGACCCTAACTAAAGATTACGAGGGAGTTGAGGATGACTAACGGAATCATGATTGCTAATCTTGTGATCACCTGTACATAAGGTTTGATTTACTTGTATACAACGTAACATTTCCTACGTGCCTATTACTTTGATTTAGTTTTGCCTATTACTTTGATTCAGTTTTGTATTTTTTGGGGTTATTTAATTAGTTTTTAGTATCCAATTTAATGATTAAAATTATATTTAATATTCAGAAAATTTCTAATTAGAATTTAATATTCAAGGCCGTTATTGACCGTTTTGATAATTACTAAAACAAAATTTAGTTATAAATAATTAACGGTGTTGGTTACCATTAACCACGTGCATTACATGTGCACCTTAAAATCTGTCAAAAAATAATCTTACGGCTGAGAATGGATGGTATTCAATCTTCTCGTGATCTGGTTATCTGATCATCATTTTGCTCGTCTAAGAGCATCCACAATAACAGGAGCATACCAAAGAGCATAACCCAAATTTGTTTGCTCTTTGGTCTACCCGTAACACAACAGTTTTCGACAAAAAAATGCTCATACGCTCTTCTAACCAGACGCTTGTTTTTGGGCGTAATTTTAGCTGAACGTTAGATGGAACGGACGTCTTGCTGGTGTAACGCATTGGTGTTGGGCGTAGATTTGGGTAACGCTTCATTTTAGACGCTACACTAAGAAACGCTTGGAACCAGACGCACTTCTATTGGAACGTTGCAGACTCATACGATGTCTTAACCAAACGTATGTTTAAGCGTCAACTCAAAGTAGCGTCTCTTATCCAAGCGTAGTCATATGAGAACGTATGAAAACTAAGCGTTGTCTTGTGTAGACGTTTACTCACAGACGTCATCCCAGTCAAACGCCAGAATCACAAACGTTCCCTTATAAGAACGCCCATGTATGAAACGTTCCCTTACATGAACGTTAGAAAACCTGGAATTTGCTCATATTGAAATTTACCTAAACGTTCATTCTATGTTACTTAAGCACAAATGGGCCATTAATAAAAGTGCGTATAGAACTAAACGTTCCATTAATTAAGCATATGGAACTAATTCGGTGCCTTAATTAAGCATATGGAACTAAACGTTCCCATAACCAAACGTTATCAAAACGTTCTCAATTTACATACGTTCTTAATTAAGCATATGTTTCATTATAGACTAATGTTTAGGCATTGCTTTATAAGAGCGTTTAATAACTTATTAAAGTTTAGGCATTGTTTCATTATAGATTAATGTGTTAATAGCTTATTAATGGGTTAATTAACTTTTTAGTAAGCATACGCTTAGGCTATTGTATGGGAACGCTATCCTGTGGGAACGCTTGAAGTATAGGCGTCGACCAAAGAGAACGTCTGGTTCACCGGCGCTTTGCTAATGGAACGTTTGTTGTCCGGCGTCTTGTTAACAGACCGCCTGATACACGGGCGTTATTTCAGTGGAACGTTTCAACTAGACGTTCATTTGGCTTGCGTTTCTTCAACGAACGTTGTGTTAGTGTAGCGTTACATCAGACGCATTCTTGTGTTGCCGTTTGATGTGATTTTAATATAGTGGTAAAATAGATTCGATTCTCGGACTTGTGAAGATTTAATTTATAGACCTAATTTTTGATTACTAAAAATAAATAAGATTAAACAGATTTGATTTTAAAAATAGATGGAAGAAAACTAGGGTTTAAGATTCCACCAATCACCAATACTTCTGTGATATGCCTAACAATTCTATGCTCAATTTAATCTAAATATGCCAAAAATAGGTTCTTAAAAGAATAATTGTAAATCCTAAGCATGAGACATCAAAAGCAGTCAACCCAGCATGACTCATCAAAAGAGAACACAACTATTTAAGAAAAACCATTTTTTTAATTTTAATCAAGTAATTAATAATAAAAGAATTGTAAATAAAATATAGATAAAATAGACATACCACTTAATTATTGGAAGAAAGGCTTCCTCCGTCACCCAGTGATGGTGATTACCTCATTATATTGGAAACACACTCAAAATATAGTTTCATTGCTCAAAAAGTGCTTACAATGGTTAAAAAGAAGTAACACAGACGTTATGAGACGCTTATAAGCGTTACAATGAACGGTTCAGAGTGTTAAGGAGAAGAACAAGGTAACAGGAAAGAAAGACGGATCACGTGTGTAGCGGAAGAACAACTGTTGAAGCAGCTGAAGCAGCGACTGAAACAACGACAGAATAACGACAGTTCACTGGTGTTGTTTGTTCTTCAGCTGTTCTTCTTCTTCGGCAGCAGCATAATTCTTTTCTTCTCTTCCTGTTTTTTTTTACGGTGGCTCTCCCCCCTGTTTTCTTTGATTCTCTTCATATTTATAGGGTAAGTAAACCCTAATAAGCTTTCTAAACCGATTAGGACTCCAAAAACCTATCCAAATCCAATTTTGATTACGTATTTAATCATGAACAACGTGTTTTTCCTTTTCCGGACGTAACTAGGATTTTCTACCATTTTTCCCGGCATGAATCACTCAGACTTGACGTGTTTGATCTTCTTTTGGGTGTTTAATCATTTTGGGATAGGAGGAACACGTTTTTATCCCAAAAATCTCGGTTGCCAACTACACATCAAACTTTCTTCACGTGAAGAAAGTTTTCCCGCCAATATCGGAAATTCAAATTTAAAGGGAGGTGCCCCCAATCCAAAGTGTGGGTGCCTTTATCAATTCTTTCCAGGTACCTTTATCACTTTTCGAGCCAATTTTTCCCAAATTATTTATTTCTCAAAAATACCTACGAAGACATAAAAAGACATAATAAGTACAAAATCGAACACTATCAAAACAGATAATTGAGCGCAATTTAGACACAAAAATGTGTCTATCAAATACCCCCAAACTTACTATTTGCTAGTCCTCGAGCAAATAAAAATAAAATCATAACTCGCTTTCGTAGGAATCGCGACTACATTTAGCATATGTAATAAGCCGTTAAACCCCTAGGTGTCCCTAGTGGACGAGTTTTGTCTCGTGAGGGTTTACAAGAGGTATACCCACAAAACTTGTACTCCAAATTTTAGCTACTCGTGAACGATTAAGGATAGACACTAAACAAGCTATTTAGTTGGCTTACTCAATTCTTCGGCTATGGAATCATTACCCTATATGAGTCCAATTGTTGTACACGAGTGTTTACTCAAGCATACTAAAATTCATACATAAGACAACAGAGCTCTACTCAGATAATCGTTCAACCACAAGACTCAGAATCTATCAAAGTTCAAAGATTTAGAAGATGGACATGGAAAATGTGAAGGTTGCACGTGTTGACTAAGGTGAACGATGTTTCCCATATCTGTCTGAAGGTCAGTGCTAGGATGAATCCTAATGGTTTGAGATACATGGTCTTAAACTTTTTTTTTTCTTTTTTTTTTTCGAATAAAGCAAGAATTGGGCTTGATCTCAAACACTCTATTTCATCCTAGCGGCGATAACAATTTGATACTGGGCCCCACCAAATCACTTAGAGAAACACAAAATTGCAAAAATAAAAACAGAAATTGATATGGTCGAGATAGACTCCGAGATATGGTGACAACTATCATGTTATTTATAACACCTGAACTCTGTCCTTTTATGAATAGACCATTTAATTGGGCACACCAATTCCTATAGAAAAAGAGCTAAGTTTCTATCTACCTAGAATGGTTAGTGTCACCCTGAAGTGTTCACAAGCTTCTAAATTCTAGAGCTTTATTATTTAACAAAAAAGTTTCTCCCTTACCCCCAAACTTAAATCAAACAGTGTCCTCAATGTTTCTAAAGATGAATGATTAAAAATATGAACAAGGAGAAACTGTTACCACTTCACGAAAAGGAGTTAAGGAAAGATATTACCGTGTTTCATGAGCATGGTTTACCTCCCAAGAAGTGCTAAGTTTGAAGTCTTCAGCCAGACTAAGGAAGAATTAGTCACCTCATGAAATCATATAGCAATAGTCGGAACAACTGTGGGTCATCTGAATCAAATAATGCTATCACAAAGAGAAAACTACAACATTCCAAGAAAATGAACAAACCGAGCACACCCTTATCTAGTTTTCTGTTTAAGACAACTACTTCTAGTTGTGGTTCAGGTTCAGGGTCTATAAAAGGGTCTAAATAAAATATTTTCATGGGTTGGATTTCCTCATAGGCAGGATCAACAGGATCAGGTTGTAAATTCTGGAAAAACTCAACTAAGAACTTAGAAGCACATAATAATAACCTGAATAATTATGGATCCTCAAAGTCAATCATGTTTGACCCACACAATTGACTACTATGAAGGTGGTCATTCTTAAGCAAATGTGTCGATTCCCTAAAGCAATTAGGTTTAGTCTTAAAACTTAATAACTGACACATTTGAAATTCTAACGTTCCCACATATGGAAGAAAATATTTTGGTGGGAAAACAAAGTCAATCTGGGTATTATCTCCTAGGTAAACCACATCGACCAGAGGATGGGTTTCTAACAACTGAACTTCTTTATGGACATGATTAGGTTCAGGAAACAGTTCTTGAAGATAATCTCTTAATATGGTAGAGGCACAAACATCAAGTCCCAAGTGAGGGAATTCTAAAAGAGTCAAAGGTAAAGCACAGGGAGAATGATAATCACCCCCAAACTTAGAATTTTGGGTGTCTCTAGATAGACTAGTCACAATTTCCTTAATTTCTAGATCATCAGATTCTCGAAAATTGTCAATTGCTTCTTCTAAGTTATAATCAAGTGGTGCATCCTCACTCATATTTAAAATCTCTACGAGTCTATCTTGGTTATCTACAACTATCGTTTCTAAATCGTAGGACTCTAAAACAGTATTCTCAGGATAAACCGGTTCCTCTAAACCATTATCGGTTTAAAAACAAGGGAGTTCTACATCGTCTAAAACAGTGGTATCTCTGGTCAAATCCTCTTCCTTTGAATAGGTGAATGATCATTAAAATTATTCGGGTTTGAACAAGAAATATCACTATCATCATGAAGCACAATTGGAGTGACAGTTTCCTGATCACTCTGCCTGTATATTTCAAGTTCTTCATCAACACTATCCTCATCATCATAATAACATGAAGATGTTTGAACCTCGTCTAAATAAGTAGTGTTACCAATTATATCCTCGTCCTCTTGACTAGGTGAATAATTATCAAGGGTAGCACTATATTGGCAATTAAGATCATTTTGAGCAATAATATTATTTGCAGACATTTCATTCACACTTAATCCAAACCTTTTTGTACTCTCACTCAACTCCCTGAGGGATTCTTTTAGAAAATCAAATGGATCATAAGGGGTACTGGTTTGCAACTACTCATGTGATTCTTCTAGGGGCATACTAGGTTCATGGGGAGTACTAGATTGCATCTGCTTTAGGGCATCCCTCCAAGATAACAAACTCAAATCATCATGGGGAGTACTAGATTGCATTTGTTTTAGGGCATCCCTCCAAGATAAAGAACTAGAATTTTGCTCACTTTCATGTTCATAAGACGGGTGTATGTACGAATAATAATTGGGATCACCTTGGTATGAGTAATAGCCTCCAAAAGGTTGGTGGTGATCCCGATTACTATCCACACAATGTTGATAGTATAGATAATGTCTATTTTGAAATTCAGTCGGATATTCATTGTATTGGTCCTCATAATACCAGTTCGACATTTTCTAAAAAATAAAAATTCTTAATTAAAAAAAATCTAAGAAAATAAATGCCGACATGAAGGGGTTTCTAAACATTCACAAACAAGGCCGACTCAACCAAATCAAACCTATTGAATCTAGCAAACAAAAAGCATGATGGCTCCACTTAGATTGTTTCTAGACCATCTTCTATTCTTTCAAAAGGCAACTGGTTACAATTTTAGCAAACCTCTTAGAACGATCCGAATTAGATTAAGTCGAAGAGAAACATGATAATCTCTAAGGAGCTTTGATAACCCTGTCTCTTTGGCACTTTTCCCTGGGTTACAAGGCGGCTCTAATCAACTTAAAATAATCTTCCTAAACTTCGAGTTAGGCTAATAAAGTAACCAATACAGTCCTTTTGAACGATTTTCCAATAAGCTCGATACCCTATAGGTCTCTTTCTAGTCAAAATTTTAAGGTTTTAGGTTCGCGTTTGGTAACGTGTTCCTAAAGCGGGCAAGAAGGAAACGGTGATGAACTCCGAGTCCTTATCTTGTATGGCCAGTTCTTGCCCTTTACTAGAAAAGTAAGTCCGTTTTCAATTCCTCAACATATATGCATACGAAGGAATACAGTAAACCCACTTGCAGGGGATTCGTGGGTTGATCGAGTCTTACCTCCTGTACCAGACGGGGGATGATTCAGTTGTAGTTGACTCGGGCCACCGACTCCTGTGTCAGTGTGCGAACCCGAGGGGCCGAGACAATATCGTAATTGTCGTCCTTCCCTGTAGCAGTTTATATTCAAATAATACCCTTCTGTAGGGTTTAAAAATAATAAAATGTCCAAAGTCCCAAAAATAATGTCCAAAAAGTGTCCAAAAAAATAAAAGAAAAATTACAGAAATAATAAAAATCCTAATACACTTTTCTAAAAGAAAACAAATAAAATCTAAATAAAATAAAATCTAATTAAGAAAAATCTTCGTCTTCTTTTTCGTTCTTTAAGCTTTAACTTTAACTCCAAGTCTTTAGCTTTAATTCTAAGTCTTTGGCTCACTTTCTTTTCGATCCAAAATCCAACCTGTAGCAAAAAGAGAAACACCAAAAGAAACGTAAAATAGAACAAAGTAAAATAATAAAAACAAAAATAAAACCTAAAAATAAATCTAAAACTAAATCTAAAACTCTAAACCTAAAAACAAGTCAGCGTCGGCGGCGCCAAAAATTGATGTGATTTTAATATAGTGGTAAAATAGATTCGATTCTCGGACTTGTGAAGATTTAATTTCTAGACCTAATTTTTGATTACTAAAAATAAATAAGATTAAAAAGATTTGATTTTTAAAAAAGATGGAAGAAAACTAGGGTTTAAGATTCCACCAATCATCAATACTTCTGTGATATGACTAACAATTCTATGCTCAATTTAATCTAAATATGCAAAAAATAGGTTCTTAAAAGAATAATTGTAAATCCTAAGCATGAGACATCAAAAGCAGTCAACCCAGCATGACTCATCAAAAGAGAACACAACTATTTAAAAAAAACCATTTTTTCAATTTTAATCAAGCAATTAATAATAAAAGAATTGTAAATAAAATATAGATAAAATAAACATACCACTTAATTATTGGAAGAAAGGCTTCCTCCGTCACCCAGTGATGGTGATTAGCTCATTGTATTGGAAACACACTCAAAATATAGTTTTATTGCTCAAAAAGTGTTTACCATGGTTAAAAAGAAGTAACACAGATGTTATGAGACGCTTATAAGCGTTAGAATGAAGGGTTCAGAGTGTTAAGGAGAAGAACAAGGTAACAGGAAAGAAAGACGGATCACGTGTGTAGCGGAAGAACAACTGTTGAAGCAGCTGAAGCAGCAAGTGAAACAACGACAGAATAACGACAATTCACTGGTGTTGTTTGTTCTTCAGCTGTTCTTCTTCTTCGACAGCAGCAAAATTCTTTTCTTCTCTTCCTGTTTTTTTTTACGGTGGCTCTCCCCCATGTTTTTTTCGATTCTCTTCATATTTATAGGGTAAGTAAACCCTTATAAGCTTTCTAAACCGATTAGGACTCCAAAAACCTATCCAAATCCACTTTTGATTACGTGTTTAATCATGAACAACGTGTTTTTCCTTTTCCGGCCGTAACTAGGATTTTCCACCATTTTTCCCGGCATGAATCACTCAGACTTGACGTGTTTGATCTTCTTTTGGGTGTTTAATCATTTTGGGATAGGAGGAACACGTTTTTATCCCAAAAATCTCGGTTGCCAACTACACAACAAACTTTCTTCACGTGAAGAAAGTTTTCCCACCAATATCGGAAATTCAAATTTAAAGGGAGGTGCCCCCAATCCAAAGTGTGGGTGCCTTTATCAATTCTTTCCAGGTGCCTTTATCACTTTTCGAGCCAATTTTTCCCAAATTATTTATTTCTCAAAAATACCTACAAAGACATAAAAAGACATAATAAGTACAAAATCGAACACTATCAAAACAGATAATTGAGCGCAATTTAGACACAAAAATGTGTCTATCACCGTTTCATCAGGCGTCGCTCAACTCCGCATCCGTGTTTGAGAACGCTGTCTTACGAAAACGTCTGGGTTCGAACGTCTTCTTAACATAACGTTTTATTGTTTATGCTATACCAGAGGAGCGTGCGAGTGTAGATACGTTTGGTCCAGTTTTGAGACCAAATTTGTTCCCGAAGA
This sequence comes from Papaver californicum, assembly GCA_023531435.1. Classification (NCBI taxonomy): domain Eukaryota; kingdom Viridiplantae; phylum Streptophyta; class Magnoliopsida; order Ranunculales; family Papaveraceae; genus Papaver; species Papaver californicum. The sequence continues at coordinate 4,046,960 of JAJJMC010003557.1, forward strand.
GTGTTTTTTCTCGACCAAATACCATTTAACCTCGCCAGTTGTGCCTCGAATTTGGCGACCAAAGACCAAATATATGGTTTGTTCTTTGGTCTGGTCGTCCGTTGGAGTTGCTCTAATATGAATTTCACATGACCAAGTACTCTATTTTCCTGGATTACTTCTCTAACAATTTCACGAACTGTATAAAATGATCCACCTACTTCTTTGTGTGTAAGATTAAATGACGGGAAACTTCCCCCGTTTGAGTTCTGGTACCTAAAAAATACAAGTTAACAATCAAATTTCTTGAACTCAAAATCAAAATGAATAGAAATTTTGGGAAATTAATAAAGTAACAGTCAGAATACAACTTACTTCTTTATATAAGATTCGACCATGGATTTTCTTTCCTCCTTAGATCGTCGAATATTTGATTTCTTACCTCCCAATAATCGCATTTGAATCATATCTATTCTTGTTGTTTTTAAATTATATTTTAGGTTAATGGAGTATTACATATTTTATCAGTCATGTTCATAAAGAGGATCAAAGCTAAATAATATTTCTCTATTATGTCGATGTATTAGGCTACATATATCTTTGTTCTAGAGCATTATTAGTATTATTTATGTCTCCTTTTTTTGCCCTACAGACCAAAAGGGATTGTAAATCTTCCTGCATCTTCTCATAATGCCGATGTTGCCACCCGTGTCACAGTTAACGTCGGCAAGGTCTCACCGGTCCTATAGAACATGGATCTGATTACACGTAAAAAAAATATCCAAGTGAACACAAAGAAGATGAAGACGATGAATATGAAATCTCAGCTATTTATTAATGATGTTTTATGGCCACTGTGACGCCACACATGTGTTTACCAAATAGTACGATGACAACTTTAGTAAATAAATCAAAATTTATTTTTAAATTGGCTATTTTAGTCTATAATCAGATTTTCTAACGGTTAAGGTGGTCAATGCAAGTCTTGGGTACCAAACTCTAATTAAAAACTTTATGGGTACTAAACGCAACTTTGGTCATAAAGTTGGGTACTAAATGCTAAATATCCCTTTTCTTTTCAAGAAAATGATTTTAGAGCTTATAATTTAGTTTTCTTTTGATGATAATATATTGTATCTATCTGTAATCGGAAGCCATCAGTGGCACCAACTGTAAGCTAAGAAGAAATCTAGAATCAAGACCGATTATCACATGAATCAGTGACGACATCTAAAGTCACGAGGTAATAACTCGAATTATACTAAGAGGATTGAAACTATTTGGAATGTAAATCCGGGAGCTGAGAAGTAAAGTGTCCGAGATAAAGAGATGACTAGATATCGGAGACCTGGATTTCGGAGTTGGAAGCAGTAGAGTTACCTGTAGCTGACAAGATGAGCACCTGAAGAAGCTGAAATATGCAAGAGTACAGATCACACGTCTCCATGAAGAGGCGGGAAATGTAAATTGATATGTTGGGTCCCAGTGGATACACCAAATATAATTGGTCCCCCACTGATTATACAATAAACATGTGAATCATCTCTTATATATATAGTCATTAGTTAGTGAGGCTCATTATGTAAACATGATACACTCTTATCAATAAACTAAATCTTTAACTTCTCGCTCCTAATTTTTTTTCCTTTTATTCTACTCTTCTTATTCATCTCCATTAACAAGTTTCAAAACCTTAATGCTAGATTCTAGAATCTAAATCTAGGTACGGTATTAGTGAATTATCTGAGCAATTCACATCTAAACCATAATCTAAATTTTTGAAGGTATGGATCCTTACCAGCAAATAATCACACCTTCATTGGCGCTAGAAACATCATAGAAAATATAATTTTCGCAAGTTTTCATCCTTTAATCATACTTTCTAACATCAATTTAGCCTCTAATCGTTTAAGTTCATTTCTGATGAAGTATTTTGTCGATTCTATGGAGTATAAATGTTAAGACATCGATTTCTGAATTTTCATCTAGAATATACATAATTATGCATGTTTTGAAAGAGTAGATTCAACTCAAAACTAGCTTATTATCAAAATCTCAAACCTAATACGAAGATATAGATGAACCTGAATTTTTCAGCTATATAGAATTTAAATCTGGCACATTATGTTTTCATGTTTTAATACAACGATTTAATGATGATTTACTTAGATTATGATGGAGCAACAACTTAATTGCTCAAATTTATCAACAACTTTGGTGATGGTGATGAGAAATCACTCCGCTACCGACTTCAGGGAAGTTTTTCATAAATTTTCAATATCTCTTGATTTAATAAGTTAATCTCAAAGATATTGATGAATACATTTATGTGTCTTATTTAATCTCATATTTATACTGTTATTACTCAGTTTCTGTATTAAATTGTTATTTTATTGTGTTTGTACGTAGGTATTTTTGGAAGAATAAATAATCGTGTGAAAATTGGCTTAAAAAGTGTTAAAGGCATCTAGAAGAAGTGTTAAAGGCACCCTCAATTTGGAAAAGGGAACCCCAAGAATTGATAAAGGAACACACTTCTTTAAATTCAAAATTCAAAATTTGGCGGGAGTTTTTACTTCTCAAATCAGATCGAATACTTTGCAAGATTTGGTTACGAAATTTCATGAGTTTTTTGGGAGTTAAGACAAGGGGGTATTTTCTTTTCTTTTCAATAGAAACGTGTACACATCATTTACACAACAAATCAAAACAGGATCGAAGAAAATACTCTCGGGAAGAAAACTATTTCATGTTGAACTTTCCTATTTTACTAAAGGTTATTGCCACACTTATCAGTATATTGTTCGAACAACAAGCAACAACAAAAAATCATCGAGCATATCACTCTCGAAAAGGAAACTTCATCAAAAAAATTATTCACGAGTTTTGTAATAAAATAAATAATATGATTCTGCCAAAACTGATGATCATTAAAGAAGAAGATTTTTGAAGAGATAAGATTGTTGTAGTATAAATAGAGAGACAAATAAGAACAATTGGGGGGGACGTTGGTTTAGGCCAGATCGAGAGAGAAGAGAGAAAGAAAAAAATCATGCTGCTGCAAGTTAATCACGTGAAAAAGAAGATGATCAAGAACATAAATCTGCGCTGAACAGTCGCAGAAATTGTTGCTAAGGCCTTTGAAGTTTCCAGCACATAATAGCAGTCGTTTATTTCAATAGTTTTTGTAACAGTTGGTTTGAAACGATTATTTCAAATTTGCACCACTTGGTTTGTAACAGAGAGTCTGTAACGCTTATAAATATTGCGAATTTTCGGTTTTAATAATTTTCTCTTCTTTTCATCTTTGTAAACAATTTTTGAGCCATGAATCAATATTTTGAGAGAGTTTACATCATGAGGAGCTAAACCCCAACACTAGGATAATAGAGGAAGCAATATTTCGAAATTGTGTGGTAAATATATTTAATCCTTTTATGACTTTTGTGTTAATTTAATTTGATTTATGATTTTTCTTAATTAGTTGTGATCGTGTTTGATGGTATATACTTAGTCGTACGTACTTTTGATGCGCCAAGCTTATAATTTACATAATGTTTTAAAAATCTACTTTAGCAAAGAATTAGATTCAAAAACTTTTATGTTATGTGCTATAGATTGTCTAGAATTAATATATGAACCACATGAATATAAAAATTCGTGGAATCCTAAGTCCAGTGTCTTGTAATATTGTTATTATCTTTTGATATTTGCTAGTTTAAATTAGAATTAGGTCTAAAACCTTTCTTCACAAGTCCAAGTAAACGATCTTATTTACCACTTGTCTATAATCAAATAAGATATTATATGCATAACTACATTTAGTGTTAGATATATGATTTAAGATTTTAATCTAAATGAATTTTAAGTTTATATGTAACTCGCAAAATCTTGATTTTCGTTGTTTCGGATCTGAATCCCGGTGACTATTTTGATATTTAACTTATCTGAGAAGTTAGATCTATGATTTTTTTAGTAGCAATTGATGTTTATTTTAGCAATAGTTTAAAGAGTATGTTATTGGTGATGTTGGTAAACCAACATTTTTCACCTGGTGCATATTTTCACCCATGAAGATTATATGTGTCTCAGCAAGCACAAATATTATTTATGACGTTATTACATCTACCTCATTAAGTTATATAAAGCTTATTTTTAACCTAGTGTGATGTCAATCGATTTTTTGATTCTTTGAAACTTGGGCCATAAAAATAGACATAGATTATCATTCAATTAACAAATAAGTCTAACATATATCCTAAGAGACTTTTGGAGAACGTGGTGGTTCAAGTAAATGAGTTAATCTTTCCAGTTGAATTCTATGTGGTGGATATGCAGAATGGAGATAATTGTTTATTTTCTTCCTCATTTGTTGGGAGACTGTTTATAAAGATTTCAAAGAAGAAGATTGATGTCGATAGTAAGACACTTACAATGGAATTTGATAAAGAAATTATACGCTTTAATATCTTTAAAGCTATACGTTATCCAAGTGATGTCCATTCTGCATTCTCTATTGATGTTATTGATTCGTTAGCTCAGCAGATGCTAGATTTGAGTAGATGAACTTAGGACTCTGATGCGACACAATATTGATATTGATGGCCACTGTTTTCCTAATATGGACATCGTGGGTGGTGAGATCGTGGAGATATGTGCAGGTGCTCTTACGACATTGCAAAATACTCATTTAAGTAATATTTCTTATATTTCTTTACCCGTAACTAATGAAATTCATGTACCTTCTGTTGTGCATGAACCTAAATTAGAATTGAAGCCTTTTCCTGACCACTTAAAGGATGCCTACTTGGGAGATGGGGAAGAACTTCCAGTAACTATTGCAAAGAATGTCATTGCTAAGAAGAACACTTAATTAGGATTCTGAAATAACACAAAACGTACATTGGGTGGACAATTGCTAATACCAAAGGTATTAGTCCAACAATGTGAATGCATAAAATTCTAATGAAATACAATTTCAAACCATTATAAGATACGTGCATAATTTATACATATTTACCGCATAATTTAATTTTACTAGTACTTGATTTAATTTGTACTAATTTCAATATTTTTATGTTATTTTAGATTGTATGCGTAAAACCCGACGTTACAGGTAATTGACAATATGACTTAATGCAAATGGTTAGTGGTGGCTAAAGGGAATGGACCCGTATGGGAACTTGGCTTGTAATGATCCTATATGAATTAAAGAAGACGAGAATACTAAAAGTGAGAATTAAATTTCTTTGCCTGGAGTATTCTTTCAAAAGTTAGCTGGTCAGAGTATGAAGTTATTGGCTGAGAGAGAAGACTAGGCGAAAGAAAGTGAGAGTTTCAGACAGATACAAGTTGGGGAAATGTGAGTCATACTTCTTTGGAGTTCGGACTGACCAGATAGAAATGGGGACTAGCACATGATCAAAGCTTAAGAAAAAGTGGGCTCGAGTGGCTCGGTTGCATATAGTAAAGTCAGAGAGAAAATATTGGCCGATCGGTCACTAGCTAAGGATTGAGAGAAGTAAATGGACATCGAAGATTAAGAAAGTTGGTGGGGCTGGTTTTGAAGTTGGAATGCACGGAAATTAAGAAGAAGAAGTGGCAATAAACGTTAGGTGGACGTCAAAGAGAGGGTAAAGAGATATAAAATAAAAGTAAGGCGTAGAGAGTTGGCGTTCTATTTTGGGGGAGGACCGAGGAGAGTAATTGATTTGTGATGACTGATTCAGGAGAGAGGAACAAGAGGAGAATGTCTGGAAAGAAGAGGTGGTTAGAGCATCTGCAGTCGTCGACTATTTTGACGATTAAAGATTATCTTTAATTGATAGTCGGTGAAATGCAGTCACAGTCGTCGATCAAATTTAGTTTATAATCGAGGAAAATTACTGTTCCAGATTAAATTCTGTCGTTGATCGAGGACGAAAAAATTATAGTCGCGCGAAATCATAAGCTCTCGCCTATAACCGAACGATTTCCCAGAATCTCGCTTAAAAATACGGACGAAGAGTTAGTATTTTGCCAGCTCAAGCGAGATACTAAAGTTCCGCTTCACAAGACGGTACCCTAGAGGATCGCCTACACATAAGCGAGGTGCTGACATACCGTCCAAAATTTGAAATCACGGGCGAGATACTAAAGTTGGTCATGTATGCTAAATTTTAAAACACGGGCGAAATAGTGGGATACCGCTTGGGGAGTGGTCGAGGTTTTGGGATCTCGCCTGTATGTTTTTTTTCCGGACGGGAGACCACAATCTCGCTTGTACAAGGCGAAGTGTTAATGTCTCGTTCGTTTTTCCAAGCTAGAGAATAGAACCTCGCTTACCACCAAACGACATGCTAGTTTCTCGCCTGATCATCTCCCGCTGTTCTTACCCCGGATCAAAGATCAAATTTTTTGATCTTTGATCGATGGGTTTAATCGCCCCATTGTGGATGCCCTTAGATGACGTAAAGGGACCGAGGAAAGAGCCGTTATTGACGACGGAGAAGAGAGATCGAGATATATAAGAACGGTTTAATCTTTCTATACTTTTGTGAATTCTTTTTATGGGTTTTGAGAATCCTATTACCATGTCTTGTTAAGCTTTGTAATTAGGGTTTTATGGTTGAAACCACTTGAAATATTAGACAATTTTGAATTGATTTGTTGAGCAAAAGACTATTATGATTTAAATAGATTAATTCTTGATATTGTTTATTGATTAATCGAAATGTTGCTTCATCGGTTTTGTATGATACAATAACTTTTGTGCTTATTTGATAGTTCTAGAAATATTTTTCTCATTGTTTGATATTCCATACTTGGGGTTAATTCCTTTGATGGAGTATGCTTAGAATATAACCAAGTACTATTTGTGAACCTGTTTTTAGTTTCGTATAATTTGTCGCTAATGCAATTTGATGGTGCATGCATGGATTTAGTCTTTTGATGTGCTATGCTTAGGGTATACCAGTGATGTTTGCGACTTTAATATATATTATAGGTGATGTCGATAGAACGTAGGATAAATACATATTTAGAATTATGTTTCATTTTAGTAATTGAACATAAATAGTGGTGGATAATATGAACCCCTGGTTACCAACTCTTTCATTGATTTATTTTATTAGTTTAGTTTAATTTATTTATTTCATTTGCATTTTCAAGAATCCAAAATATCATCCTTATTAGTTTATTAGAGATATTGATTACAGTATTGTCCCTGCTCCCTGTGGGTTCGATCCGGAGTTGTCGTTGGCTACATTGTAGACGCCATACTATTACGGTTATTATATATAGGTATTCCAAATCCTATCAATTTTTGGCGCCGTTGCCGAAGAGCGGTTGTGGAATATTGTAATTAGTATTTTTGATTTTCAAATCGTAGTTTAGGTTTTTATTTTATTTATTTTTTATTTTGTATAGTATTTTTGTTTTTATTTTGTTTTTAGGATTTTTAGTTCTTTTTGACTAGTTTTATGTCTTAGAATTTTTTTTCAGGTACTTTTGGGGTTGCTCTTGGTCGTCTAGCTCAACAACATTCGTCTGCTGCAAAATACTCATGAGTTTCTTTTTTGTGGGTTATATATTGAACGATGCTGGACAAGTTAGGCGCTCGTTACCTTAAATTGTGAATGTTGGTACGAGGTACTAGTACTGCTTTTCAAAGTGGGAAAATACTTAATAGAGTTCTTTGAACTTTTTCGTTCCAATTAAAAGGTTAAGAGTAATTTTTTCTTTTCTTTTATGGTGTGATTTAAATAATGAATGAATTGGTGATTGCTTGTTTGTTTGTTTGCTTCCAGAATCTGCACCTATTTTATTTTGTATAAATTTTTGTTTTCATTTTCTTTGTATATATGGAGTGTGGTGACATGACAATCTTTCCGGCTTTTGGAACTTAGCCAAAAATTTCCAGAAAGAAGAGTCAGAAAATGATTTTTTTACTGAAATAATAGGAGAATATGCTTGTAGAAATTCACATTATCAAGAACCTAAGAGAGTAAAGTGTGTGAATAATGATTGGAATTATTCTCACGGTTATGATCATCGCAAACCTTGTGAAGGTTATGATTATTACCAACCATATCTAGGTTGTGAGCCATATTTTACTGAATCCAATTATTATTCATATGCTTCTCAGTCACGGTGTGAGAGAGACCATCCATTCTGCTGTGACTCGTCTCACCATCTTTGTTTGATCGACTCAAAAATAGCATTGCTGAACGGACCAAAGCTAGTGAGTTATTTTTTGTTGAATTGAGTAAAACCCATGCTTATTGTGATCAACTTGCTGAACAAACTGATTCATCAATTGCTCAACTAACGCAGTCGGTAAATGATTGTGATCTTAGTGAGGATACAACTTATAATTTTTCTTATAATCATGATATTAATAATGAAATTATTTTCAATGATGAATCAATGTGTATTGAGAATGATGATGTGTGGCTCTCAAGGATATTATACGAGAGTAATGATAATACATGTTTTTCCCTGTGACTTAGGAGAATCAATAAAAAATTTCAAAGACACGGATGACCATTTAACACTAGAGATTTTGGAGGGATTGTCGACTTTATCATAAGAGGACCATGTAGAGAATTCCAAATCCATATTATCTATCACTTCTCCTGGATTTGTTAACCCAAATTTTTGTAGGGTTCCTAGTTTATGATTAGATGTGTGTGCTTCAAAAATTTTGTTGGACTACTTTGCTTCTCCTGACATCTATGTATCTGTGCATGTTTCCCTTACAGTTTCAGTTCCCATCCCTAGCGACCCCTTTGACTCGGTTATTTTTGTTCACAATGATATATCCTTTGCAAAAGCCAGGTTTGGGAGCAGCTCTTTTCTTTTGATAGTCTCATCATCTTCACGTTGCTATTGTAAGAGTGTGAGACTGTCATTGGTTGTATATATTGTGTTCTGGGTTGATCCCTAGATATTCAGGTTGTTAATTTATGGGGATCTTTTTTGTACATTCCAGTAGGTAGATTTTTATTTTTTTTCTTCTTTTTATATTTTCTTTAGACTTTTTATTTTTATTTTGTTTTCAGTGTTCTTTGTATTACTATCGTTTGATGTGTGTTACAGAGAATACTGGTTTTTTTTGCGTTAGTCAGGTGAAATCTTCCAATCCTTTTTCTTTAATTTATATTTGTTTCTCATATTTATATGTATTGCATGGCATAGGTTGCACAGTTTGAAACATTAAGGAAAATGTTAAATCTAGGTTTGGGGGTACAGTTTCCGAGAACTGATGCCAATAAGAAACTCCAAAATTTAGAAACTTGTAAACTATTCAAGATGACATGAACCATTCTAAGTAGATGGAAACAAAATTCTTATCTACAAGAATTGGTGCACCCAGCTAAATGGTCTATTCATAAAAGGATATGCCTAGCTCAGGTGTTAGGAATAACATGATAGTCGTCACCATATATCGGAGTCAATCTTGACCATATCACTTTCTGTTTTTATTTTTGCAAATTTATGTATTTCTCTAAGTGATTTGGTGAGGCCCTAATAAGTCCTATTGTCGCCGGTGGGATGAAGTAGAGTGATTGAGATCAAGACCCATTGTATATTATTTCTGCAAAAAAAAAAACAGTTCAATAAATAAAAATGACGATGAAGTCTTTTTGCTGAGTCAGTATTAATATTAAGAAAAGTGGGAGCGTATCTCAATCCATTAGGAGTCATCCTGGCACTGACGTTCATACATATATTCTGGGAAACACCGTTCACCTTAGTCAACATGCGCAAACATCATTATCTTCATATACATCTTCTAAATCTATTCATGTGATTGAAATTTGATATATTCTAAATATCGTGGCCATTGTACGACTATCTGAGTAGACTTTTGAATATATATATGAAATTTAGTACGCTGAGTGCAAAATCGTGTACCACAGTTGGATTCATATAGGGTAATGATTCTTATAGCCAAAGAATTTAGTAGGCCAACTAAATAGCATGTTTAGTGTCTATCCTCAATCATTCACAGGTATCTAGGAGTTGGAGTATAGGTTTTGTGTGTATACCTCTTGTAAACCCTCACGAGAAAAAACTCGTCCCCTAAGGCCACTTAGGGGGTTTAAAGTCTTGTTACACATGCTAAGTGTATCCGCGATTCCTGTGAAAGTGAGTTAGGATTTCATTATTTTTCTTAGACATAGTTTAGATTAGTTTTGCACGAGGACTAGCAAAATATAGGTTTGAGGGTATTTGATACGGGCATAATTTATACATATTTACCGCTTAATTTATATATGCTAGTACTTGATTTTTTTGCTAATTTTTTGGTGTTTTCATGTTATTTTAGGTTGTATGCGTAAAACCCAACGTTACAAGTAAATTGATAATATGGCTTAGTGCAATGGTTAGTGGTGGCTAAAGGGAATGGACCTGTATGAGAACTTGGCTTGTAATTATGTTATATGAATTGAAGAAGACGAGAATACTAAAAGTGAAAATTAAATTTCTTTTCCAGAAGTATTCTTTCAAAAGTTGGTTGGTCAGACATGTGCAGTTATTGGCTGAGAGAGAAGACTAGACAAAAGAAAGTGAGAGTTTCAGACAGATACAAGCTGGGGAAATGTGAGTCATACTTCTTTGGAGTTTGGATTGACCAGATAGAAATGGGGACTAACACATGATCAGAGCATAGGAAAAAGTGGGGTCGAGTGGCTCAATTGCATCTAGAAAGTCAAAAATTGATGGGATTTTAGATTACCCTATTTAAATAACCGCAATCGCACGGCGTCTAACTAGTAGACAACGACAAGTACGGGTCGAACCCACAAAGAGCGGGGAAATACTGCAATCAATATCTCAATTAACTAATCAGAAATAATATTTATGGATTTTTAGATTAATGAATAAAATAATAAAACAAACTAAACTAATAAAAATAAATCTAATGGGAGAGTCGTTAACCAGGGTTTTCAGTATCCACCACTATTTCTATTTAATTACTGAAATGAAACATAACTCATTAATATTTAGAGTCGCAAATATCACTGGGACGCCCTAAACATGGTGCATCAAAAAGCCCTAGTCTCAAGCATACACCATACAATTGCGTTAGCGAGAAAATTGTACGAAACTAATTATAGGTCCACAAATAATACCTGGCTATTCTAAGCATAACCCATCAAAGGATTTAACCCATGCATGAAATATCAAATAAGTAGACAAATATATTTGCAACAAGTAGATTTTAAAACTAACAACTGTATACCAGAAGCATGGAACATCAAAAACCTAGGCCAAGCATGTACCATCAAAAGACGTCACAATTGTTTAATGAAATTCAATAAATCAAAATCATGGAATTAATCTATTCAAATCATAATGGTTTGTATCAAATATTTTATTTTATTGATCTAAAACTGTAAGTGGTTTCAACATTAAACCCTAGTTACATTGAATTAGCTAGACATGGAGATGAGTTTCTTAAAACCCATAAAAATTAATTAACAAAAGTAGAGATAGATTAAACCGTTATCACCGTCGTCACCCGGTACGAATCTTCTTCCTCCGTCTAGTCCTGTATATAAACTCCTGTACGCACCTCAAAATAGACAAACTGACTCGCTGAGCTCTCCGCCTCCCTTTTCCGAAAAGTATACAGGAGCAAGTCTTGTACGCCCAAAATCAGTCTCCGCCGCAAAAACCTTAAAGAAAAGCCCCCACTGAAAAGCATACCTTCCTCTTTTATACTAGGTTAACCAAAAGTAAAACCTAGTCTAACTCTAACTTTTCTTTCACGTGTTGGCTGGACCCGTCAGTACTTTTCACTTTCACGCCAGCCTACTCTCATCACGTGAAACTCTTCTCCAAACCGTACTACCGAACTAGTCTAAGCTTCTCTCCGTCCTTCTTATAAACCAGCCTCACTTTTTCATCTAATCAATAATCACGACTCTCACAGCTTAGCCATCAAAAAGACATCTAGCTACTTCATCATTTCTTTCAACTGATTGGTCTCGTCAACGTCCAATTCTATTCTTTCATTTTGTTCAACCCAACAGCAAATCCAATCGCTCTCTCCATTTTCACGTGCTAAACACCAAATCCAGAAGTGACTTATATACTGAATTGACATATAAGGGTGAATGCATGGCATCTGTTTTATAATTAAATGGATCTTTGTATATCCATGAACCAGCGTGATCCGACTCCCTCCACCGGACTCTGTATTAGCAGTAATTTGGTCCAATTGACTATATTTTTATTGCAACTTCGGGTTCTAGCGTACAACCTAAAATAATATAAAAATAATAGTATTAGCATAAAGCAAGTACTATAAATATTAATTAGGAGGTAAATATGTATAAATTACGCCTGTATCAAATACTCCAAAACCTATATTTTGCTAGTCCTCGAGCAAAACTAATATAAAATAAAAATAAAATTCTAACTCACTTTCGCAGGAATCCTGACTACATTTAGCGTATGTAATAAGCCTTTAAACCCCTAAGTGTCCTTAGCGGACGAGTTTTGTCTCGTGAGGGTTTACAAGAGGTTTACCCACAAAACCTGTACTCTGAATTTCTAGTTACATGTGAACGATTTAGGATAGACACTAAACAAGCTATTTAGTTGACATACTAAATTCTGCGACTATAAGAATCATTACCCTGTATGAATCCAATTACTGTGCACGAGTTTGAACTCAGCGTACTAAAATTCATATAAAAATGCAAACTCTATTCAAATAATTATTGAACATCCAAAGCTAGATAAAAATTCACATTGCTCGAAATCAATCAAATTCAACCACAGGGATAGAATAGAAGATGAATACAGAAATGATGAATGATGCATATGTTGACTAAGGTGAACGGTGTTTCCCATATCTGTCTGAAGGTCAATTCCAGGATGAATTCTATCTTATTATTATTATTTATATACATAAATTATTTTTTCTCCTTTTTTTTCTTTTTTAGTGACTACATGATTAGATCTTTCGAATCTAAGCGCATGCTCCTTTTCAACAGTTTACATGATAGTTACCATGGATCCTGCATTCCACGCTTGCTTAGGCGACGGAGACAAGGGAAACACACACATATTGCTATCACAGTGTCTATTTTTTTATTGAATAAGAATTAAAAATGAGCTTGAACTCAACACTCTATTTCATGATGTCGTCGATAACAATTTGATACTGGGCCCCACCAAATCACGTAAAGAAACATAAAATTGTAAAAATAAAAATAGAAAGTGATATGATTATGATGATTCCGAGATATGCTTGTTCAATGATTATTATGCTATTTCTAACACCTGAGTGCATTCAGATATGAATAGACCATTTAGATGGGGACACCAATTCCATAGATAAGAGCTATGTTTCCATCTACCTAGAGTGGTTAGTGTCATCCTGAATAATTCACATGTTTCTAAATTTCGGAGTTTCTTTATTGGCATCAATTTTCGGAAACTCTACCCCCAAACCTAAATTTTACATTGTCCTCAATGTTTCAAACTGTGCAACCTAGAATGGTAAGCAATAAATATAAATACGAGAAACAAATGTAAATTAAAGAGAAGGGATTGGAACGTCTCACCTGATTGACGCAAGAAAAGCAGTATTCTCTGTCACACACATCAAACGATAGTAATAACAAAGAACACTAAAAATAAGATTAAATAAAAACAAGAAAATAAAAATCTACCTACTGGATATGTACAGATAGAATCCCCAAACACTAATAAGCTGAAAATTTTGGGATCAACCCAAAATACAATATATACGAATGATAGTTTCACACTTATATCATGGCAACATGGAGACACTGAAACTATCAAAAATAAGGGATTACCCCCAAACCAAGTTTTTACTACACTGGGAAGTGTGTAAAGAACATAATATGGGGATACATTTGGGACTGGGGAAATATCAATCGGTTCATGCACAATGTCAGGAACAGGCAAGTCCTCTGGATATTTAGATGCAAAGTGATCCAACAAAACTTGAGAAGCACACAATTCTAACCCAAAATTAGGCAACTTTTGAAAGTCTAGGGTCTAGAAACAACCTCTAATTCGGGTGAATGATCTTGTGAGATAGATTCATCTATCGAATTAGGCAAATCATCTACACAATCATCCACAGGGTCATTTATATGTTCTGTTTGGAACTGAGAGTCACTACAAGACTGATCATCATCATCAGCATATAATCTTTGCATTGCCAGAACTCTCAATCTTTGTTCCAAACTAGGCGGTGTGTGTTTAATATACTTCTCATATATCATTAGAGGTGATTCGTCACTTACCTTTAGGTGAAACAAAAGCTTTCTTATGCCATGACTGATCCATATATTCCCGAAGTGTCATTTTAGATGATGTCTCCATAGGTGAAGAAAGAGCTTCTTTCTGCCGTGACCAATCCATATATTCCCGAAGTGTCATATTAGATGAGGTCTCCGGCATAAGAGTCAGCTCATGCAAAAGATTCCCCATCCTCGGAAGAGTACCTGAAAAGAGATACTAAAACACAGAACGAGTCAAATAAAACTAAAAAAATCATAAAGTAAAAATAAAATAAAAATATACAAAATAAAATAAAATAAAAACCTAAACTACGATTAGAAAATCAAAAATACTAATTACAATATTCCACAACCGCTCCGCGGCAGCGGCGCCAAAAATTGATAGGATTTTAGATTACCCTATTTAAATAACCGCAATCGCACGGCGTCTAACTAGTAGACAACTGCAAGTACGGGTCGAACAACCAGAGAGCGGGGAAATACTGCAATCAATATCTCAATTAACTAATCAGAAATAATATTTATGGAATCTTATATTAATGAATAAAATAATAAAACAAACTAAACTAATAAAAATAAATCTAATGGGAGAGTCGGTAACCAGGGTTTTCAGTATCCACCACTATTTCTATTTAATTACTGAAGTGAAACATAACTCATTAATATTTAGAGTCGCAAATATCAATGGGACGCCCTAAACATGTTGCATCAAAAAGCCCTAGTCTCAAGCATACACCATAAAATTGCGTTAGCAAGAAAATTGTACGAAACTAATTATAGGTCTACAAATAATACCTGGCTATTCTAAGCATACCCCATCAAAGGATTTAACCTGAGCATGAAATATCAAATAAGTAGACAAATATATTTGCAAAAAGTAGATTTAAAAATAACAACTGTATACCAGAAGAATGGGACATCAAAAACCTAGGCCAAGCATGTACCATTAAAAGACGTCACAATTGTTTAATGAAATTCAATAAATTAAAATGATGGAATTAATCTATTCAAATCATAATTGTCTGTATCAAATATTTTATTTTATTGATCTAAAACTGTAAGTGGTTTCAACATTAAACCCTAGTTACAAATTAATTAGCTAGACATGGAGATGGGTTTCTTAAAACCCATAAAAATTAATTAACAAAAGTAGCGATAGATTAAACCATTATCACCGTCGTCACCCGGTACGAATCTTCTTCCTCCGTATAGTCCGGTATACAAACTCATGTACGCACCTCAAAACAGACGAACTGACTCGTTGAGCTCTCCGCCTCCCTCTTCCGAAAAGTATACATGAGCAAGTCTTGTACGCCCAAAATCAATCTCCGCCGTAAAAACCTTAAAAAAAGCCCCCCACTTAAAATCATACCTTCCTCTTTTATACTAGGTTAACCAAAAGTAAAACCTAGTCTAACTCTAACTTTTCTTTCACGTGTTGGCAGGACCCCGTCAGTACTTTTCACTTTCACGCCATCCTACTCTCATCACGTGAAACTCTTCTCCAAACCGTACTATCGAACTAGCCTAAGCTTCTCTCCTCCTTCTTATAAACCAGCCTCACTTTTTCATCTAACCAATAATCACGACTCTCACAACTTAGCCATCAAGAAAACATCTAGCTACTTCATTATTTCTTTCAACTGATTGGTCTCGTCAACATCCAACTCTATTCTTTCCTTTTGTTCAACCCAACAACAAATCCAATCGCTCTCTTCATTTTCACGTGCTAAACACCAAATCCAGAAGTGACTTATATACTGAATTGACATATAAGGGTGAATGCATGTCATCTGTTTTATAATTAAATGGAGATTTGCATATCCATGAACCAACATGAACCGACTCCCTCCATCGGACTCTGTATTAGCAGTAATAGTATTAGCATAAATCAAGTATTAGTAAATATTAATTAGGAGGTAAATATGTATAAATTATGCCTGTATCAGTTGCATCTAGAAAGTCAAAGAGAAAAGATTGACCGATCGGTCACTAGCTAAGAATTGAGAGAAGTAAATGGACGTGGAAGATGAAAAGAGTTGGTGGTGCTTGTTATGAGGCTGGAAGGCACGAAAATTAAGAAGGAGACATGTCAACAAAGGTTAGGTGGACGTCATCGGAAAGGGTGAAGAGATATAAAAGAAAAGTAAGGCGTAGAGAGTTGGGGAATTCTGTTTTTTAGGGAGGACCAGGAGAGTAATTGGTCTGTGACTGATGATTCAGGAGAGAGGAACAACATGTGAAGGTATGGAAAAAAGAGCTGGTTGGATGACATAATGGTACATAAGAAAGCTGGGATGAAGAGAGATCGAGATGTATAAAAATAATTTAATCTATATATACTTTTGTTAATTCTTTTTATGGGTTTTGAGAAACCCATTACCATGTCTTGCTAAGCTTTGTGATTAGGGTTTTATGGTTGAAACCACTTGGAGTATTAGGCTACTTTGAATTGATTTATTGAGCAAAAAACTATTGTGATTTAAATAGATTAATACTTGATATTGTTTATTGATTAATCGAAATATGAGTTGTTGCTTCACCGGTTTTCTACGATACAATAAATTTTGTGCTTATTTGATAGTTCTACAAATATATTTGTCTCATTTACTGATATTCCATGTTTGGGTTCATTCCTTTGATGGGGTATGCTTAGAATAACCAAGTACTATTTGTGAACCTATATTTAGTTTCGTATAATTTTCTCATTGATGCAATTTGATGGTACATGCATGAATTTAGTCTTTTGATGTGCTATGCTTAGGGTATACCAGTGATATTTGCGACTCTAATAATAGGTGATGTCGATAGAACGGAGAATAAATAAATATTTAGAATTATGTTTTATTTCAGTAACTTAATAGAAATAGTGGTGGATACTATGAACCCTGGTTACCAACTCTCTCATTGATTTATTTTATTATTAGTTTAATTAATTTATTTCATTTGTATTTTTAAAAATCCAAAATATCATCCTTATTAGTTTATTAGATATATTGATTATAGTATTATCCCTGCCCCTGTGAGTTTGACCCGTACTTTCCGTTGTCTGCATTGTAGATGTCGTGTGATTGCGGTTATTATATATAAGTATTCCAAATCCTATCAGTACATGATGCTCAACGTAGGCTTAACCCCCCCCCCCCCCTTCCATTAGATGGAGGTCGTGAAGAAAGAGATCCTAAAATTGCTAAGTATAAGGGTGATATACCCAATTTCTGATAGTAAGTGGGTTAGTTCGGTATAAGTGGTGCCTAAGAAATCAGGTGTTTCGTTGTCAGAAATCAAGATGACGAACTTGTTCCTATACGAGTTCAAACATGATGGAGAGTATGTATTAACTATAGAAAGCTTAATTCTGCTACTCGCAAGGATCACATTTCTATGTTATTCATTGATCAAATGTTAGAGTGATTATCGGGACATACACAGTTATTCGGTCAATAATCATATTGTGATTGCACCATAAGGTCAGGAGAAAACTACTTTTAGTTGTCCCTTTCGTACTTTTGCATATAGATATATGATGTTTGGTCTCTGCAATGGCCTGGAACTTTTTCAGATATGTATGGTGAGTATATTTTCGAATACGTGGAACGCATCATTGAGGTATTTATGGATGATATTAGTGTTTATGGTGATTCTTTTGATATTTTCTTCGAAAATCTTAAACTTGTGCTCAAAAGATGCATATATACTAATCTTGTTCTAAACTTTGAGAAATGACACTTTATGGTAAACCATGGAATAGTGCTTGGTTATATTGTATCCTCTCGAGGATTAGAGTTGGAAAAAGAAAAAAGATTGTTTTGATTAGAAACTTATAGTACCCCACTTCGGTGAGGGAGATTCATTTATTTCTTAGTCATGAAGGTTTTTACAAGAGGTTTATCAAAGATTTCTCCAAAATATCAATGTCGATGTGAAAATTATTGTAAAAGGAGGCTACTTTTAACTTCAACCAGGAGTGTAAGGATTCCTTTTGAAAGATTGAAGGAATTGTTTACTACTGTACTAATTATTGATGCAAATGATTATGCAGTTGAAGCTGTTTTGGGTCAGAAAGTAGACAAATTGTCACACGTTGTTTATTATGCATCTAGAACCCTTAATGAGGCACAAATCAATTATACAACCACCGATAAGAAGATTTTTGGCTTTAGTGTTTGCATTAGAAAAATTTAGAGCTTATTTGTTGGGTACAAAGGTGATTGTATATTCTGATCATGCAGCACTTCGTTACTTATTAGGAAAGAATGAAGCTAAGCCAAGACTCATACAGTGGATTTTGTTGTTACAAGAATTTGACATTGAAATTAAATACAAGAAAGGTGTTGAGAATAAAATAGAGTATCATCTTAGTAGAGTTGTTGTTTCTGAAGAGGACCTCCCCTTACAGGATCGTTTTCCAGATGAACAACTTTTCTCAATTGATGCTTCAACACCCTGGTATGCTGATATAGTGAACTACTTGGTTAGTGTACAAATACCTAGTACGATGTACAATTTTCAGAAGTTAAAGCTTGAGAAGATAACCAAGAAGTATGTGTGGGATGATCCCTACTTGTGGAAATATTGTCCTGATCAAATTATCCACAAGTGTGTACCTGACTCTGAATTTCAACCCATTCTTATTTTATGTCATTCTTAAGTTTATGGTGGGCATTTTGATTCTAAATGTACCACTCTCAAATTCCTTGGGAGTGTCTTTTATTGTCCCACCCTATTTGAGGATGCATATGCTTTTTACAAATCTTGTGATAAATGTCAACGAACAGGCAATATCTAGGTGCTCTGAATCAAATGTCATTCAAAACAATTCTTGATGTAGAAATATTGGATGTGTGGGAAATTGATTTTATGGTCCCTTTTGTTAATTAGTTTGGAAAATTTTATATACTTTTTTTTATGGATTATGTGTCGAAATGGGTAGAGGCTAAAGCCACCCATACTAATGATTCTTAAGTTGTTGTGAGTTAGTGAAGGAAAATATTTTATCTAGACATGGTATACCACGGGAGGTTATCAACGATGAAGGCTCACACTTTAAGAAATACATGCTCTCCTTAAGAAGTACAACGTCACTCACAAGATTGGTACACCTTATCACCCACAAACTAATGGACTAGCTGAAATTTCTAATCGTGAGATTAAATCCATTCTTGGGAAAAACGTCAATATTACACAAAAAATTGGAGATTAAGGCTTAACAAGGCATCATGGGCGTATAAGATGGCATATACGAAACCAATTGGCATGTCTCTATATCGGTTGGTTTATGGAAAAACTTTTCATCTTCCTGTTGAACTTGAATATAAGGTTTTACGGGAGGTAAGAATGTACAACATGGAGTATTATAAAGCGGGTAAACATAGGAAGCTACTAATTAATGATCTAGATGAGCTACGTAAAGATGCTTACGAGAGTTCTGGTATATAAAAAGACAATTCTAAGATATTCCATGACAAGATATTTTCTCGAAAAAAATTTATTGTGAGATAAAAAGTTCTTTTATTGAAGATGACTACACCGTTAGTTCAATTACAAGTAATCAACTGAAAACCAAATAACAATCTAGCCTCCATCAACGATAAAACTAGAGGCTTCTTGATCCCAAAGAAGAATTTAACGAAAGGCAACACAAGATGGTTCACCTCATTAGATTACTCTTATATCTTTAACAAGTTGGCTTTTCCACACTCGCAAAATGTGTGTTTTGGGATGATTTTATAAGAATAAAATACTCCCTATATATAGTGTTATGACCAAGGCATCATTTGGAAATACTTTATTTACCATTTTCGAAAAATTTCAAGATATGCATTTACAATATATTTCTGAAATATGTATACACAAAGTAATATCCAACTCATAATCGATTTCGCTCTTAGTCCGAAAACTAAGATTAGCTAGCACATAACATATACTTTAATAATATAGTTTGTTAGAGATACGCAAACCTGTGAGAATGGAAAACATATAATTTTATACCAAATACGATATTGAAATATCGATGTTATGGGATCTTTTCTTGAGTATCAAAGGTGTATTCTTGAACATTGAGAAATTAGAGTTTAGCACATGTTCAAATTATTATGTCGACATTATAATAAACTTTCCAATCTAACTTATTCACTTCTTGATGTATGCATAAACCCGTGAAGATTAATATATAAATCGAAAAAGTAAACATAAGTCAGATTTAATCAGGATCTGTCTTGGGATCGATCTTTCCTTTTAGGGTTTGACCCTTGATTGTTCCTTTACCAGGGATCGGTCATGCTCAAGGGATCAATCTTTGGATCGATCCTGAACTTTGTTTCGAATCTGAAACAAAATTTTATAAGTCTACTTCCTTAAACTATGTTTCTGAAATTGCTTTAAGAAATATTTAATAAGGTTTAGATTCACCTGGAAGTTCAACACTCTAAATAATAACAAGTTACTAACTAGTGCAATGTCATAATCAACGAAGTCTATAAATAAATTATTCTTGATAAATTTATATACTTTAAGTTATCGAAGAAACTATGTATGTTATATCGTTAATACTTTGATCACTGTATAGTAAACAAGTCACTAATACTAAAGTCAATGTAACAAAGGTAACTTCGTATGTTATGTTTTAAATGAATACAAACTTGCATGAATAATATATATAAATGGAATAAGTCAAGTCTTGCAGTTATTAACCTTGAACTGAAGAATGATGTATTCGTTTTGTCTTCAGGTCTTCAAGAGTAACTAGATAAAGTCTCAACATTCTATGTTTTTAGTCTAACCTAACAAAGTTTACTTTAATAATCTACTCAAGTGACATTGAGTTTTGGAAATAAACTTGACATACCAATGCTTGGTGGGTTCCACCGAACAATACTCTAACACATGTTACATGAGTAGGGATGGGACTTGGTCGGGTTAGAAGGCTTGGCCAAGCCAAGACCTAGAAAGAGATTTCTTGGCCGGATTTCCCATTTAACTCGTAGAACCCATGGAAATTTATCCATGGACGGGCCATGATGTATCTTGTGTTCCTCGAATTAGCCCTTCATATGATAAAACAACTAATTTAAGTAATAATTATATTCGACTACTTGATTTATACTTAATTTCCAAAAAAATTGAGATTATTTACAATAGTTTTACAAACTTTCGTGTATAAAATGTAATTTAAGGATTATAGTTAGAATTACTCTTAATGAATTACATTACCATATGAAAAAGTAATATATATAATTATATTATAATTTTTTGGGTTGGACGGTTTGCCCGGTTAGTAAAAATTGTATCCATGTCCGCCCAAATTAATTTGGTTTGGTAAAAATTTTACTCACGGCCGCCCAACGTTCTGAATTACATTATCTATGTTTTCCCGATATTCGAGTTGGACACGGATTGACGGGTTAACCCTACCCAAGTCCCACCCTATACATGAGGGGCTGATAGGTTTTTATTACTTGAATACTAAAAAATCTATTGAAAAGAATTATTACATTATTCCGTCCTCCTGAATACACAACCGTATCTACAGAAGGACTTTATCAAACCACTCATCCTCACTACCTAAACGTTTGGCTAGAGTACCTGCTACATGATTACAGTCTCGATGCATATGAGCGCACATCCATCAATCAAAAGTTAATAAAATATGAACACAGTCAACTACTATACTAGTCCATTATATTGAATCTAAACTTTCGATTTAGTACAAAAATGACATTCGCACAATTTCCCTCCTAGTGCAATTTTACCTCTATTAAAGCAAGTCCAGTGGAGACTTGCAAATCAACAGATCTGCTATGCCAGGTGGATGGGGAAACCTATTTTTTGGCAGTGGAAAATGGTTTATCGACTCATATTGAGCCGATTGTAGCAGGTTGGGACGACCGTTCCAACATGATTCGACAACAACAACGTTTTAGTATCACCTCAACGACTATATTTTCCCTTACCTATATAATGTCCTTACATTCATCAATTTTAAACACACTCAACTTCTATCCATTTTCTATTTTCACAAACAAATCTTTCAGTTTCTTCAATATATTTCTTGTTTTCAATCGCTTTATTCATTTTGGATCCTAATTTGGAAAATGAAGAAGCGCACATATTAGTGGAAATATTTTTCCAACAGCGACAAGGGTTTCCGCAATAGTTGGATCAAAGGGATGCAGATTCAGACGATAAGAAAACGATGACCAACACCATGATACAATTATACACAGGGAAAATACCATGATCTCTAGAACCAAGAGCCGTATTGAGAAGGAGATATACATGGAGATTTTGAGAGGAAGGACATCAACAAATGATGCGTGATTATTTTGTTAATATAATGTGTACTCTGATCAAGATTTTTAACGTTTTTTCCGCATGCTACAATACTTGGTCATGCGGGTTATTGGAGAGCTTTGTCGGGTAAACCGTAATTCAATTATCAATTTGATGCAGGAAACATACGAGGACATAGTCCTGAACAAAAGGTCATTGCATCCCTAAGGATTATAGGTTATGGGGTGCCTGCGGATTCCTGTGATGAGTATATTCGTATGGAAAAAATAACAACATGCGAATATCTCATAATGTTTTACGAAACTGTAGTCAACCAATTTGGTCCAAGTTTTTCTACGAAAACCAACGCAAGATGATGTCGACAGACTACTAGTTGAAAATAAGAAGAGAGGCTTTCCCTGAATGCTAGATAGCCTTGATTGCATGCATTGGGTGTGGAATGGATGCCCTTATGCTTGGCAAGGTCAGTATAAGGACCACTACACAAAACCAACTATTGTACTGGAAGTGGCAACTTATTTTGGTCGCTGGATATGTCATGCTTTTTTTGGATTCCCGGGTTCAAATAACGACATTAATATTTTACATAAATCACCATTGTTTGAAGAACTGGAGTATTGAAATGCTCCAGCTGCAAATATCACCATCAACGATAATAACTATAACATGGGGTATTTTTTGGTGGATAAAATTTATCCACAATGGTCAACTTTATTTCAAGCTTACGCTCAGATACCCCAAGCTTAGGACCACCGTGATAAAAAAGATTTTATCGGGAAGAAGATGGTGTGTAGGAAGGATGTCGAACGAGCATTTGGAATTTTAAGGAGGATGTTCCATATGATTTGTGGACCATATCGTTCATTTAAACCAATAGAAACAAATAGGGTTATGCTAACATTTATCATTTTGTATAACATGGTAATCGAGGAGACCCGACGGGATCCCAGTTGGACAAGTTATCCAGATAAAGATTTGAGGAAAGAAGTTCAACCCCTTCAGGGTGTGCCGCAAGAGAGTATATAATGGTAGAAAAGATAATTCAAATAGATGTTTACATTTAAGGCTAAGGGAGGATCTCATTAGACACTTGTGGGATGATTTTGGAAGAAGCAACCCTCACATGATTTAGTTTTTTTTTTCTTGAAATTTTTAGTTATTATTTCAATCATTTTATTCCTTTTAATGTAATTTGAGTTGTATAATTTGACTTAAACAAACATTGAAATTGAAATTAAAGATTAAATTAGTAAAAAGCCAACAATGAAATTAAAATTGAAAATAAGGATTAAATTAATTGAAGTTTTTAAAACAAAGGATTACATCGAAATTAAACTAACTATTACATCTAAAATTTAAAACTAATAACAAAACCAGTGTAATGGCATTATTGTTATTCTCATATAAGGTGTCCTCCTCCTCATCAGAATCAACGTCAACTGGTGTTGGGCGTTGTTGTGCCTCCTGTGCTTGAATTTCATTGATCAAGTTCATCTTGCCAGAGTTTCAGTTGTGCCCGAATCATCTTTGTCATGTCCATTCCCATGATTCCTCTCATGTGTGTATTATAAATATTCTTTTTAAACTCCATTCAACTTTTCTTCATTTATGCAGCCATTTTCTTACGCTCTACTATCTTAACAATATCATACTTTTCTTATTTTTCAAAAATTTCTTGAAAGTTGAATTCTGAAGTTGATGATTATGCGGCATCTTGAGCTGCCTTTCTGTTCTTTTTTGTTTTTTTTGTTGTCTGGTCCATCATATCTTTCTGCATTTCCATTAACATTAAAAATTAGAATTACCATGCTGGGATCTGCCTATATTGGGTTGAGGGTTTGAGTTTGTTTCCGGTAAAGAAAAAGAAGACCATTAAGAAACGTTTGTAGTCTCGTAAGGGATTCCTTTGATACTTGATATCCATTCAACAAATCGGGGTTATATGGTTCAACTTTCTAAGGATGTGGAAACATGCTTCATGTTTGAAACTCGTACTTCTTGTTTTTTGTAATTCCTCTCGAGTTTTTTCGTTGCTGCAGTTTCAATATTTATAAATTAGTTATTACAACAACTTGATAAAAGTTTTGAAAATCAATTAAACAAATTGAAATGCAACTTACCACTTACTTTTTGGCGATTCATTTGCATCATCAAAGCTACCAAACTGTCCATGTCTTTGCTGATTACACCGAAATGACTTGTCAACCCGGTAGCATCACGGTGATTTGTATTCCCGGTTTCCTGACGAAATTGTTTAAAAATATTCCCCCAAAGCGTTGGATGTTGTTATTGAATACCATTGACAAGATCAAGAGTAAATGCTACATAAGCTCTGCAAATAGCTTTATCTTCATCCAGACTATAATTTGGACCCCGAACTTTTGCCGATGAAGCATTTTATGTTGAAGTATTTTGTGTTTGTGATGGGCTGGCCATTTTCTTTTGAATTTTTTTCTACAGGTTTTGTGATTAAAAATTTGAGATGGAAAGATTAAGATTGAAGTGAAATTATAAGAATTTTTGGGTGTAGAAGGTGTGATTTTGAAGTTGAAATAGGTTGAATTAATAGAAACTAAAATAAAAATTGTTGGATGGAACTAGACGTTGTCGGCTCAGCCTAGGCCGGTCGTCTCAAATAATCCGAATCTCGGACCAGATAAGGCCGACCGACTCAAACTAATTCGACCGTCTCAAGTTGAATAGCTCGGCTCAACTTAAGACGGAATGGACGAACTTTCATATGTAAGAGTTTATCCATCCAGTTTGCATGTTTACTAGTCATACTATGGGATAAAAATGGACAAGTCTATCCATTTTCCCACCCCACTAGACTTGCTCTTATGCATCCCAGATTCCTGGTCAGTAGATGTTCCCTTGTGTGCTCTTTCCTTTTAGGAGATATGAATTTCAAAACTATATATAATTGAGTAGTAGTTTATTAACATACATTTTTGAGTTAAAAAAATATTAAGTTGTTATAGGGTCTTAGGCCCATATGTGTGCGACCCATATAGATGTAATCAGGATTTACCTCATAGCCTATATATAGAGGTTTAAATATATGTAATATGTAACTTATGTCTAATGAAGAAAAGTTTTTCTTCTTCCGTTCTTCCATATTCTAGTTATACTACAACATGTTATCAACACGTAATGGATTACTTCTTGAAGATTAGCGTGGTTATGATCCTATTGTTTTCATATTATGGTTGCGTTACCAGGTATTCCCCTTTAACAAAAGATATTCATATTCATAGTATATACTAGGGTTTCATGGATGTATGATTACAAAACATAGAGATTTCACCGTTGGATTTGCATGAATTTTTGAATCATATGAATTATTCTTTAGGCTGAGGAAAGACACATGGTTGAGGAAAGAAAGGATTGTGAAATGCGCTAAGCAAGAGTAGATGGTATGTTTGTCTTCAATTTCAAGTTTTAATTACTTACGGATCGTTTTCTGAACAAAATTTGAGTTTGCATGGTTTGGTTTGCATGAAATATTTTGTAAAATTCAACATTAGGTGATTTGTATAGATGTCATACCGTTTTGTAAGTTCACTATTACATTCCTCCGAAAGAGGGTGGTGACTGTAATATCCAGCATGTTCCACTGACTTGGATGTATATTTGTAGAAGAACATTTGATCCACTTAAAGATTCCAAGTAGGTACTAAAGAAAAATGGTGGTAATTGATGGTCATATGCAAATATCTAGCGAGCTCGACATGCTGGTTTGCAATTTATTTAATAAAAGTTTGCTTTTGTAGGCACATTCTCGCAATCGACAGTGAATCATAAAGGGCTTCAAGGAGCTTGAGCTGATATCGAAAGTGGGTTTGCTGGAGTTGTTCTTGATCAATGTCGCGCATTGGTATTCATATTCTAACCAACTCCTTCGCTTTTCTTTCAATGGGGATTGAACTTGAGTGTTAGGTTTTTTTCTTAAAAAATTTGATCCTGATTAAATTTTTGGCTTTTTACTACATCATTAGTTTACAAATTGAATTTTGTGCTTGATGCAGTTGCATACTTCTCTTTGGATTTCTGTTTTGTTTCGTTATTTAATCGTGATTTGTTTTGTCTAATTAGTAGTTCATACATGCTAAAGTGAGTGTAATTTCTTTGGCAGGCGGAAGCTGTTATTGTTTCAAGAATTATGTAAGGGAAATACAGTGCTAGCATGTTGAAGGTGAGTGACTCATCGTGTTCATTTTTGTTTTTGCACGATCATGTATTTAGCTGCTTTTGGAGACTTCCCTTGCCATCTTGCTTATAGTGAAACTTAAGTTTTGTTTCTGTTATTTTGAAATTAGTCGATTGCTTAGCATTGCTTCGAAAGACAAGGGGAGATTAGGAAAGGTGGTCACTGATGATGCGATAATTTTTTATATTAGTAATTCTTTATTTGACTGATGCCTTTCAGGGTCTAGAAGAAGGTAATCAGAAAATCCATCTAATGGCTATGATGGATTCTGCCTTTTCAATTTCTTGGAAAATCATTAGATTTCGGTGGATCTCCACAAACCAAGGGGCTAATCCTTATCATTGTTTCTCTAGAAACGCAAAATCAAATCAATTTTTTTTCTCTTTCTAAAAATCCAAAATCAAATCCATATTGTTTCTCTTTCTAAACAGAACACAGAATCAAATCGTAAAATCACCAAAAAAAAAATCGAATTCTAAAACCCCAAAATCGATTGATGTTTCTTCTATCTAAAACCCAAAATCAAATCGTGCTTCTCCTATCAAAATCACAGTATTCTTTGAAAAAAATAGTTAGGGTTTCTTTCATTTTATTAAAAGGCAATAATTTTTGGTTTTAGTTCTTACAAAACAAATTGAATCGAGGCTACAATTGAACGTTCAAATTTCATTATATGGTCCAGGTACGCTTGATTCTCTACATGTATGAAATGAATGCTTAAAGATAATTGTTAGTTGAATGAATTATCTGATTCATGTATGGGTATGCTGTTGAGAATTTCAGTTGTTTGGGTAATTTCATTATTACGTGAGTATCAAAATTTATAAGATTCATGTATTAAGAATTAGGTTTTATTGTATCAAATTAACATTTGAGCTTACATTAAAGTCTTTATAGAAATGCCTATGAGAGAAATGAGACAAATGTCGACGATCTTATACTACTAAGGAGTCAAGATTTTAATTTACTTATTTCGTTTTCATGAACTCATTTTTCATGTTATGTATAGTGGGTGCTAATTTGTATAGTTTGTTTTGAAGTTATTCACGCACCCATTGCTCTGAGATGCTAGAAAAGAAAATAAGCTAGATAAATAAACATTAGCAGACCTTATCTATATCAATTACAACCTTAAATTAGCAAGTCTGATGAATAAGTGCCTTATGCAGGCACTACATAATACTGTGAAAG
This sequence comes from Papaver californicum, assembly GCA_023531435.1. NCBI lineage: Eukaryota > Viridiplantae > Streptophyta > Magnoliopsida > Ranunculales > Papaveraceae > Papaver > Papaver californicum. The sequence continues at coordinate 4,074,905 of JAJJMC010003557.1, forward strand.
AATGTAACCTTCCCATCCCTGGAAGCACATGAAATACGTAAATGTAGACCTATTTGGTGTTAATGATGTGTACATTCGTTCATGCCTGTTTTATATTGTTAAAGTAATATCATTTACATTCCCTTTAAGCCTCATATTGTTTCTTCAACCATTTGACAGGAGATGGTGGTGATAACTCTACAATCTGAAGTGGTAATACAAGGAGTAGCTGGGTCAAAAGGTCATTTCTCCTAGACATGTGTTGCACATTAATAGTTGAGGTCACTGGAGAGGATGGATCTGAGAACCTTGAAATTCAAATTACGGTAAGTTCTTTTACTAAATTAGGTAGGTATACAAAGGTCATCTTGAATGCAGCAGGTTTTCTATACAATGTCACTACATATTTTATTTGTTGAGCTTAATTTGTCATAATTAACTCTCTTACATACCAAATTTTAATATTGTCCAGTACATGCAGCTTGAACCCACAGTGAGCAGGAGGTCATTCCGTTCTCTTCTTGATGTTGGTCTTCTTAGTGGTGGATGTTTCAAAGAAAAAGAGTTAATTGCAGATATTTGCCCGTAAAACAAATTTGCTGGACATGTTACTGCATACATGAGGGTAAGAGCTTAAATTGTAAAGTTTGTCGTCTATGCAATGAGTAACATGTTAAATTGCAGTCATTACTAAAACTAATTGTGCAATGAGTATCATGTTAAATTGCAGTCATTACTAAAACCAATTGTACTTATTGGTTTTAGTACTTGCAAGCATTAAGGCGGGACGAGTCTGAAAAGTACCTAAATCATTTTATTCAGTTTGTCAAAAAAAAAAAAGATCTGTGGATAAAAGAGTTGTACAAGAAGGTTCATGTTGGCCCGCATCCTATTTCCTGTTTTGATGTATGCCTTAGTGGTATCTTTTTGCTTCATTCTTCAACAATAGTGATTTTACATGATTTTCCTAACGATTTTGATTTTTCCAATTTCTTTGTGTATGTTAGAGTACAAGGTGAGATCGAAGCGGACTTTGCGAACCTGAATGGAGGTTTCTGAGGCTATGTTGCAGTTCCTAATTAATGACGGGATGCGTACAATTGGTGGGGCAAACTATTTTATGGTAATGACTAGAGAATTGTTGTTTCATATGTTCAATTTTTTAAGTTGCAGTATAGTTTGCTCCCTTAATTTTTAAGAATGAACTGAAAGCACGGCCAGATTGTGATATGGTCTCACTTAATTTTGTGTGCTCCCTTCTCCAATTTCATTTCTTTCGATCGCAGTACTTGAACTTTAGGTTTAGGATCCATCTATGTTATGTTTATCCCATGTTGAATGCAATTGTGTGTGCTCTTTCTGTTTAGTGATGACCAGATTGGTACTCATATCTTTTGTAAAGAATAATGCTTTTAAAATATTAATTAGTTCTGTTGTACCTGACTAATATGGATAGCTGGGCGTGTTTAATTTTGCTCCTCTATTACATAAGTATACATCACTTCTAACATACTGTAATTGTACCCTTATGCTCTGACCCTTTTTTTTGGATTATTTCTCCCGGGCTCGATAGATCTGCGCCAACCAATATAGTTAACTGATTTCGTTCTCTCTTATTTATTGAGTTCCAGAAGCTTGCTTCTATTCAACAAGCAATATTGAGGCGGCTTCGAGATGATGATCTTAGTGTTGTTCGAGCGGCTTTATCCCTGGATGGGTTGACTAGAGTCATTAGCCTGCCTGATCTTCTCGAGGCATTATGTGATACTCTTCTTAGATGTGCTGAAATCGCAAGTCACTATGTCTATAAGTCCGGGGACTTAACAAAGAGAGATAGAGCAGTTGCTGGAATTCTTGGTGTTTGGCAACATGCCATGTCTATCATCAAACAACTACCTTCAACTGGGATAATACCACAGGTGTTCTCCTTCTAGCCCAAGCTGGAGCAGAAGAAAAAGAAGAAAAGCACAGGTAACGACGAAAACACATGTGAACCTTTATTGCTCAACAGCTTAAGTACGTTGCTGCCGAGCAACATTTATTACTTGCGTTATTAAGTAGTTAAGTAGTAACTTCCACTACAACACATTTGGATCAGATGGGTTGGCTCGGTCATATTGAGTGTGGTATCAACTTACAACATTGTACTCATGTTGTTTATATTGTTGTGTGTATTTCAGGTTCCATTATTAATGTACTGAAGAAATTTGATGGTGAGTCTATCACAGAGGTCGTGAGGCCTTCCATGACCAGGATGCGGTATCGGGTAACCACACTGCCCCAACAGGTGTTCCCTTTATTAGGTTATTATTATTCAGAAACCTGTGAGCTTAAAGAAACTGCAAGAAGTATAAGAGCAGAAGTATGGAATACAAACATTTAAAACAATCCTCTTATATACTTGGTATCTGTAATTGAATCAATGATACAGAAGAAAAAAGTGGTGATTTTGATTGGGTTAAAAATTCACTGTGACAATTAATGCCTTTATGTAAGAGCATCCAAATTTTGAAGCCCGAGGATGCTTTATTTATTTTTATTATTGGCTTATTTGATGTTGATCACTGAAATTGTGGCGCTTGCTGTTGCAACATACTCTATTCTCGGGATTTGTCAGCTATTAATGGTTAGAGAAGCATATTATGGTACATACATCTTCATCTTCAACTCACTAACATTATTATTTTTTCTAGATTATCCAGCTGGAACTTGAATTTTTGTCAGCTAGCATTGGGTATTAAATGGAATAGTTTTGATTATTGCGTTTAAATAAGTTTCATTTTCCTCCAAATTACTGAGCGTTCCAGAAAAATTGTTACTCCAAATAACTCAGTGTTTACGTAGTGGAGAAACAACGAAAGCTTTGAGATGTCTAATGCTCAAGCACACATAGATAAACTCAATTGTGAGAGACGTTAGTGTATAATTAATAAAAATATGATAAAGATTATTCCCTCGAGGAGCTTCTATAAGACTAATGAGAGACCTGATTGTCTGTATTACCCAAATTCAATGCATCTTTGAACTTTTTCTGTTCTTTTTTATAGTGACTTAATGTATCAAGATTTCATGATTTTGACCTCTCTCTACTATTGTTGTGCTTCTTTGTTTTTTGCACATGCAGCTGGAAAATCTGGATTTGGTAGCCTTCTGTCGATTGGTCAATCTCCTGGTAAAACGGACAGAATATACATGAGAGATCCCGGAGGGGCGTGGGGAAGTTGAAGTTGCAGTTTCAGACATTGCAGGTTATAAAGATTTTTTTCCATCATAATCAATGCTGCATGGACATCCTTTCCTTTTTTTTTGTTGTGCGGATTTCTACATACATTACTTAGGAAAGTAGGACTACTATGAAATTACTGCTCTCAACAAAATTCAATGTCAAACGGAACTCATTCATGGTTTCCTAGGCATATATGGATCTTGGTATGTTGTGTAATCAAATAAAATTGATCATTTCCGACATTTCTATAAACTAATTAGGGACCACTTACTATATGATGAGTTTAATTACTCTATTGTTACTTCACAAAGATCAACTTTATTCCTTTATTTATGTCAGTGAAAATTTACATAAGTGATAAAACTCATCTAAAAGTGGCAATAAACCAGATCACTAAGATTAGTGCTCTTAAAATATATATCTTCGACAGTCTTTGTACCAGGCTTATAAGTATCACTCCAAGGATTATATTGAACTCACTGGATACTGCTGTTAAATCTGGTAGTCGATGCAAGGATTGTTTTAAAGTCTCAGATAGAGATGTGTGTAATCGGAAAAGAAAATGGTTACTGTTTTGCGATGTAGATCAAAGCCAACAGGTTAACGAACCGTCTTCACCAATTCAGATGTATGAGGGAGGTTTCGGGGACAATGTCAATACAATATTTCGTAGAGCAGCTTCAGCGGCATCTGTTGCTGCAAAACAAGCCTATGCCGCTGCCACTTCTTCCAGTAGGTCCGATGCTGAACATCTTCCTCTCAAATGCAACTTAATGATTGCAGGTTGAAGGGAGGAAGGAGGTTTTATAATGCTCTTAGTTTATAGAGTTTTGAAACTACGGGACTGGAAAAAATACATAAAGAGAAATAAATTTTTTTTGGATACTCTATTTGAAATTCTGGATTCACATGTTTCCGTTGATTATTTTCGGAATAGATGAAGTTAGCCGACTCATTTTCGAGTTGGAGAGTGGTTTATCAATCACTAAATTTTTTTGATGTCATTTGTGGAACTTCTCTATTAAACAAACATATAGTTCCATGAAAATAAGAATTGCATGCAGAGTATCTCTGTAACACTGAACTAAAGTAGAGTCTATACTTTGTAGAAAATAGATATTAGGAAATTATTTTTATAAAAAAATAATTAAATTCTCTAAATAGAAAAGTAGAGTGTACTATCTAAATAATAGAGACATTAGGGCGTCAACAGTGGGACGAGTATCCCAAAAGGTCAAAGACTAAAAATTTTAGTTTTTGGTCCGGCCCAAGAACAACGGTTAATGGTCGGGCGGTGTTCTAAAATAACGTCTGGTGTTGGGCGGTGTCCTAACGTATCGTTTGGTGAGACGGGCGTGATCCTAGCGTAACGCTTGCTCGAGGCGGACTCCTAGATGAACGCTTGATGTGGGGCGGGAAAGGAAGATAACGCCTGATTGTGGACGGTCTCCTAGGACCACGTCCGAGAGACGGACGGAACACTAGACAATCGTCTGGTGGGGCGGTGTGCCAGCATCACGCCTGATAGAGTATGTCTTGTGTGGGAGTAGCGTGTGCAAACATCAACACGGACGGTACCCTAACGTCCCGCTTATAAAACCTATGCAGACTCTTACAATGCCGCTCCATTACTTAGTTTACTTAATGTGTAGTTTACTTTAATACTTAACTTAGTTTAATGCTAAGTTTACTTAATGCTTAGTTTAATGCTAAGTTTACTAAATCTAGTTTATTTAATTTCCATTATTTAGTTTACTTAATTTCCATTACTAAGCTTAATGCTTGGAGCCTTACCAAGCGGACTCCTAGTAATACACTAGGTGTAATATTGGAGCCTTACCAAGCGGACTCCTAGTAATACACTAGGTAATGCGATGTTAAATGATGTTGGGCGGAGGATCAACGTAACGTTCCATGCTGGGCGAAGCTTTAGCATTACGCTTGGACCAAGCGGTATTCTAGCGTTACGCTCCAATGGGGCGGGGCTTTGGTTACCCGCGTGTTAGTGGGCGTGATCCCAGACGCTCGCTCCACCAGGCGTTGTCCTAGGTTAGCGTTTGATCTGGCGGAGTCCTAGGTTACCGTCGTGTTTCTAAGCGTTATGCTAGAACAACGCTTGATGCCAGGCGGTTCACTACACACCCGCTTACCATCAGGCGGAAGACTACGAAACCGCCCGACTAAACCATGTTTATTCCAGAATAAATACCAAATGTAGTTGGCTATAGGGAAAAATCTGGACTATCCACTACTTTTACTCGCGCCGCTGCGCCTCACTTTTCCGGACCAAAGACTCTATTTGATCTTTACTCCGTCTTTTGATCGTCCCATTGTGGACGCTCTTAGAGCAACCACAGGGGAATGATCAGATTAAACGAACAAAGACTAAAATTTTTAGTTTTTGGTCCGGCCCAAGAATAGTCGTGTATAGTCGGGCGGGATCTTAGCAATTCGTCTGTTGTTGAGCGATATTCCAGCGTAGCGCTTAGGGGGACGGGCGAAATTCTAGGGTAACGCTTGCACTAAACGGTCTCCTAGCGTCTCGCTCGATATGGGACGGAATGCTAGCGTAACGCTTGTAGTTGGACGGTATCCTAGGATCACGCCAGAGATACGGACGGTATCCCAGAATCGCGTTTGGTCGGGAGAAGTACTAGCATCGTGCCTAGAATAGTTACAATCGTGCGAACCAAGTGTGTGACTTGAATGGGATGGGGGTGTCCTAGCGCACCGCCTGGATTCCAGGCGAGCTGCTAGGAGCCCGCCCCATTGTATCTTCCTATTTGTAGCATCAGCGAACCCTGATGTTTCATACCCTTCTGAACTCCAATTGCTTTCGAACTCAAACCCTATTCCGCCCACAACCATCTCACACTGATTTTCCCATACGAGAACCCAACGTCCCGCCTACGTTTTTGACTCCGCTTAAGGTATTTTGAAACATCCAAGCGCAATCAATCAAGGTAAATTCTGATTTCTTTTATTTTTTTTTTAAATTAAATTTTGTTTTGTAAATTAAATGTAGAGTATGTTTTATTATTAGGTTTTGTTAGTTAAATAGGTTATATATGTTGAATGATTGTGATTATGAAATTGAGATAATTTTGAGGGTATGAAACATGTGATTATGAAATTAGGTATTAGAAATTGTAATTATTGAATTGGGATAATTTTTAGGGTTTATGATTGTTGTAAATTGGGTATAAAAAATTGATGATAATTTGTTGAGTTGAGATATAATTGATTAAGTTGTTGTTTAAATTTAGTTGGGTTGTGGTTAATTTTTTGATAAATTGACTAGATTGTCTTGAAAATTTGGGAATTTGGTATGTTTATGTTTTAAAACCTATGTGTATGGAAGAATTTTCAATTGGTGAATTTTGATGATATTTGGTACAATTGGGGCTTTGATATTGAAGTATTTTGTTAATGATGAATTTTGTTCAAAATTTTTTGATTTTTCTATGTTGGTACAAATGATTATGTAATTAGATAATTACTTTTGTAATTATGTTAGTCCTTGATTTATTGATTATTGTAGATTTTTATCTTTCTGCATTTGTGCGGATAATCATAATTTTCAATGTTGCATGAATTGTTTGCCCAGATGTCGACCAGTGTGACGTCCAGATTCGTTGGCCGAAGGAAGAGGGCTAAGAAGACTAAAGTCGTGGAGGATTCAGATGACGACCGTATTATTGAAGAAACTATCGATGTTCCCGGGTTGGAACATTATACAGTTGTGGAAGATACTGAGGATCACGCCTCCACCAATATAACGTATTCAAGCGATGCCCATTTCAAGTTTTCACATCGTGGTTCCCTCAAATCCGTCCTTCAGACCTACCAAGGTATTATTAAACATGCTCCTAGGGTCAAATATATTATTGAAAAGGGAGGATGGGACCGATTACTGTCCATAGATGTAGTAGATTCATCCCATGCACTTATTGACTATATTGTTGAGCACTTTTGGGATACGAAAAACAATTTCCACTTCTCGTTTGGTGAGCTAGGGTTCACTCCCCTTGGTTGGGTAATGTTGACAGGAATTAGTATTGGTGTTGGTAGATTTGTTTTGTATGACTCAGGGAAGTTTCAATTTGAATATGTCCGAGACCATATATTTCCTGAACACAAAGATAGTGTGGTTTGTAAAAGAGAAGGTATTCCGTGCCAGTGGGTTTCATATGCAATTACTGTCAAATTTTTGAGCACATATTTTGATAAACAAACTTTGACTGCGGCTAATAATGATAGTAAGCTTGCTGATAGAGTAGCCATAGCCTTCTATATGTATGTTTTGGGTCAGTTTTTCTTTTCAAATGTAAAAACCTATACTGATGCTGGATGGTTAAGTGCTTTTGAGGATCTAAATACAATTCACGAATATGACTGGGGTTCTCCTGCATTTTCGAAATTGTATTCCGGTCTCGCCGCATCTGGCATGGGACAAAAGTCATTGGCCGGACCCTTCCAAAGTTTAGAAGTAAATTTGTTAGTGTTATTTATAATTCTACTAAATTATTTTTTTTGTTGCTCAGTTATTTATACCATTGGTTGTCATGACATTCTAGTTTTGGGGGTACGAATATCTGGGCATTTGTCGGCCGAAAAACCCTTCGCCTGAAAGTGAAAATGAGTGGCCTAGATGTCGTAGGTGGACGGGAAGCCGGAGGAAGAGTATTGACATTGTTCGTTCAAGGACTGATCTGAATCAGTTGTCTGTAGACGATGTGACCTGGCAACCGTGGGAAAATGCGATCCCCATCCTGGAATCTGAAATTGGACGGAAAACTGTAGAGCTTTTCAGGGAAAAGGGCAATATTCTGTTGGCTAGACACCGTGAGTTTATAATTTATTTCTATTGGAATGTTTTTTATTTTCTTTGCATTTCGGTTAACTGATTTGTTTATTTGTTTATTATAAATTTCTTGGATAAAGAATAACATGTATCTCGGAGATCGGTGTTGGAGGCAGAACAATCCAAGATGGGGCGTTCCTAGCAACCCGCCTAGTTATATTTCCAACTTCAGCGACTACGTGGTTGAGGAGATGAGCGAAAACTGTTTGGTCCCTGCAAGTGAGTTTGTACGTGTCGTGAACTATGATCTGTATTTCGAGTATTGGCGACATGTGACTAACCTGTATAAATATGCCGCGAAAGTCGATTGGGAGGTTGAAACGTACGGTTATGCTGGTGACCGTATTAAACACAACATCCAACGTCGTCGTGAACATGTACCCATTCCCCCCCACACACAACAGCTACCATACGTAAGTATAGAACAAAACACTGTAAATTTGATTTTAGTATACAATGATGGTTCATAATTTGATTTCATTTTTCATCACAGGTCGTGGCTTATGATTTAGTTCAAAAGTTGTCAGATTTTACCCAAGAGTTTCGTGAATTTACGTTAAATGAAACTAAGGATAGGATGGACTCTTTTATTGCCAAAGAAGTAGAATTACAGGGTCTACGAAATGAGGTTGGCATGTTGAACTCACAGCTTGCCCATTTTCGTCAACAACAACCACCCATTGGGTTTGGCACGTATGCTCAGAATATGCCACCACCAATGTGGAACACCATGGGTCAGGGATCTTCATCAACAATGCAATCAAATAACTATAACGCCAGACCATCTATGCCTCCATTTATGCCCCCGCGCTCGGCGTTGGAGAATCAAGATGCGGAAGAGTATTTATTCATTAGCATTGAATTGTTAGTTGAACATTGAACTTTTTTATTTTCTCATATTTGAATTGTCTTTTCAAATAATTTTTCTTACATTTATAATCGTTTAATTTATCATTTATATTAGTTTTTTCTTCTCAACCGACATTTCATATCACCCATGCGTATGTCTACCCCATAACTCTGTTTTTGGATTAAAATACCAACCGTGTATAGTCAATTCAAAAGTCTTATTTCTTATTTCTTTGTCGTTTTTTTCATTTGGTATTATCTTGTCAACCGATATTTCATATATCCCATGCGTATGTGTACCCCATAACTCTGTCTTTGCATTAAAATACCAACCGTGTATTGTCAATTCAAAAGTCTTATTTCTTTTTTCTTTGTCGTTTTTTTCATTTGGTATTGTCTTGTCAACCGACATTTCATATATCCCATGCGTATGTGTACCCCATAACTCTGTTTTTGCATTAAAATACCATCCGTGTATTGTCAATTCAACACTCAAAATCTTATCTTTATTTCCCTATAAATTAAACACTCAAGAGGATGAATTATACAAACCAAAAATACAAACATCATAAAGCAAATGGCATACTATCAAAATAACAATCAGTACTATGGTTCTTGTTCTTCTATTACTCACCATTCTTCTTCTTCTTCATCGTTTGATGATAATAACAATAGTTTGTACTCATCAGACGAAGGTTCACTTGCAATTTGCGTAAATAATCAAGCAGTCACTGCCGGATTAATCGGTTCAAGTATGAATTGGCCTCAAACGCATATCAAAATACAAAGACGCCATGATGATGGTGCAAAACTTTTATGGAAAGATTACTTTAGCAAAAACCCGACGTTTCCTCCAAATGTATTTCGTAGAAGATTTAGAATGCGGCGAGAATTATTTAACTGTACACTGGGAGATATAGTCGCTGTAAATAAGTATTTTGTTCAAAAAAGAGATGCTTATGGTGTTCCTAGATTAACCCCTCAGCAAAAAATTACTGCAGCAATTCGAATGTTAGCTTACGGATGTGCGGCATATGCAATAGATGAGTATTTACGAATCGGTGAAACCACAGTTTTGGAAGCAACTCGTAGGTTTTGTAAGACGATAGTCCATCTGTACGAGAAAGAATATTTGCGCACACCAACTAAGCGTGATGTTCAACTCCTTCTTGCTGAGAACCAAAAAAGGGGATTTCCTGGGATGCTTGGTAGTGTTGATTGCATGCACTGGAAATGGGATAAATGCCCATCGGCTGAATCTGGTGCTTACACTGCGTACAAAGGTACTGAAAGTATTATCCTGGAGGCAGTGGTGTCATATGATCTATGGTTTTGGCATGCATTTTTTGGTATGCCTGGTTCTAACAATGATATAAATGTGATGAACCGTTCGTATATTTTTAAAAAGATAATCAACGGGAAAACACCGGCTGTGAACTTTGTTGTCAACGGAAATCAGTACGATATGGGGTATTTTCTTGGGGATGGAATATATACCCGGAGATAACTACTATTTTGATGTCGATTAAACATCCAGATTCTCAGAAGAAACTGAAATTTTCTGCTATGCAGGAGGCATGCCGAAAAGATGTAGAACGCGGCTTCGGGGTACTGCAAAATCAATTTGCAATCATCAAGCAACCTGCACGAATGTGGAATCCTGACGTATTAGCATATATAATGAAAACTGTCATCATTCTACATAATATGATAGTGGAGGATGAGCGTTTACCCGATGATTGGCCGCATGAATATGATTAACTCAGCCACGGTGCACCGGTAAATATTTCTAGAGACGACACTGCTGAACTTTCTCAAATGAGAATGGACCAACGCAGACGTGCAGTATTCGACAAAGATACTCATTTACGTTTGCGAAATGACTTGACTGAACAATTATGGTCAGAATTTGGTGATGATTAAAATTTTGTAAATCCTCTTCTTAGGTTTTATGGGTAAATCTCTTGTAAACCCTTCCGAGACAAAACTCGGCCGCTAGGGGCACCTAGGGGTTTAAAGGCTTGCTGCACATGCTAAGTGTAGCCGTGATGCCTGCGAAAGTGATTTTTTGAAAATCATGCCAAATAGTGAGTTTTTATAGACCAATTTTGTATTTATAGATAAATCAAGCCAAATAGTAAGTTTTTGAAAATACTAGCCGTTAAGTCTCTCTCTTTATCCTATAAATACATGTGTGTTCTCTACCAAATACCAGAAGCACCTAGTTTTATACACTCTACAAATTCCATTTAATCATCTCCTCTTTGTAATTCACTTCATAACTCTACCTACAAACATGGCAACATTTGATTCAGCTGAAGACTTGGCTATAACCAAAACCTGGCATAACAAAACCATACGTGAAGATGTCATAGCTGGAAGGGTTGAACCTGAAACCTTTTGGGGTAGGATCTATATCCAATATGCTCGAGAATATGGAAATCCAAACCAAAGATCTCTTGAACAAATTCATGATAGATACCAATTTATCCGAAAAGGGATTGATGATTATATAGCTATACAACAACGAATCTTTAACCCCACCCATTTAGGATTGTCGATTCCAACAATTTTTAAGTATCTTTTACATAACCTAAGTTGTTTGGTCTTCCAATAAAAACACAGTAAACTTGATGAATTATGTTTTTTTTTTTAATTATGCTTGTGTAGGAGGATTTCACAAAAATGCAGTACTATCAGGAAAAATGAGAAGAGTTTACATTTGTTGAAAGCTACGAGTTCATAAGTCCAAAATGTAACTGGAAGTAACTTCTCACTTTGACAACCGATTTTGAGATATTTTTCTAACTTTTATCAGAGTTTGGTAGTTCTGAATTTTTTTCAAATATTATCTCAGAGTTTTGTTGTAACCGGAAGTAACTTTATTTTGTAACATCATTTCATTGAATTGAAAAGGCATACATTAAAGGAGATAACTTTAGACTAAATCAATAGGTTACACTTAAACACTTAAACAAACCTATTATCAAACCTTCGACGGGTCGTATGACGGCCGGGACGACGTTATTCACATCTTCGGGGAATAATCAACACAAAAGGGTTGTATTCTTCCATCACCCTTAGGATCTCGAAATGAGGATGGTAACTGAAATCTGAACGTTTCAATCTTCTCCATTCCTCCATAGATCTGACAACAACTTCATCATCAGTTTCATTCCTAATTCTTCTTTCATTCACCTTAAAGGTTAAAGAAGAAAATTATAGTACTTCCTTTGTGATTTCCACATATCGACAAAAACGGCCTGCTCGGTTCCGATTATTGGGGTTACCGGTTTCGTTACAAAAGTTAGCATGATTATCTTCTAACCATTGCATGCTCATTGAACCATTCATCCGACGTTCATGACCCCTTGCTGGATAATGTAAGACTATGTTTCGACATAAGGATAAATCTTCCTCTAGGGTAAAATTTTCTGCATTAAGCCTAAAATTTTCGTAACCCGACATTACATGAAAACGAAAGATTACAAATTTTCTATCGAATGTAAAAAATGTGGATTTGAAGTGGGAATAAAATTTTCTATGAAATGTAAAAAATGTGGATTTGAAATGGGAATGATAGATATAAATTCATTTATTCATAGGTGTATGAAAATACAGAAAAAATAGCCGTTGACAACGGTAACAAAACGATCACAATAATGTAAAAATTCATCCAGGCGGACTCCTAGGGACGCACCTAGAAGCGAGCGGCGTCTTTGCGCCTCGCCTAAACTTAAGCGGAGTACTAGCACAACGTTAGAATGTAGGCGGCATCCTAGTTTATTTCCAATGTTTTCTTCTTCTTCTTCATCATCACAGATATGAACGAGTCTAAATCAATGCAAAATACTACCAGAAATGTTATGCAATGCAATGTATGCAAAGTTATTTACTTTATTACCTAGTTATAATAGTATGACAATATGTTAGTTCATACATATTCCAACAGTTGGTTACATATTTATTGAAACTTAACCTTCTTACATGTTTGACATAAGTAGTATTTGTTTCCAATAGATTCAGGTTTTTTAGAAGTGAGCCGCTTCATCTTACAATCACAACATGGATCTGTGCATGGTAAGAAGTTGGTTTTGCAGTTATAAGCCATGTGATCATCTTCCCCACATGAGTATCAGTAAAATTGCTTCTCTTGTAACCACTTTTCATCATCTGGTAAATTTGGTGGAATGGGTGGTGGAATACCTTGGTGTAAAGCTACATAAGCAGCTAACCAGATGAAAACTCCACAGTAGTTGCACTTCACATAAGTTTGAAATCCAGTATTTCCTTTTTTTGCTTTTCTAAGAAACAGATACCCCTTGCAGTTGGTTAGTGTGCATTTTCTACCTTCCCAAGGACAATCTCTTGCAACATGACCAGCAGAAATACAAAGAAAACACTTGGTAATTGGTGATGAGCTTGAACCCTCCATTATGTATGTTTTGTTTGAAATTTTTTCAAGAATTGTGTTGTTGAAGCAGAAGATGAGACTTTGCAGGTGATGGTGGTGGAATAGGGTACGACAACGTTCATTTTATAAATGGAGTGCCACTGTCATTTTTTCGAAGAAAGTAAAATCAGACCGTTGTATATGAATTAATCTTAAAAAAAATTTGAAATTTATAATAAAATTAGGATACATTAAAAGATAAAAATATATCGGTTAAAGATAAACTGAAAATAACTAAATTAGTTCATAAAAGTTGAAACTTAATATGATAATGCTAATAAGACTACCCTTCACAAAGGTTTAAGGTATTCCAAGAATCCTTTATGGTTGGTTTAATCTTTTCTTCAAAATTTCTGCCTTCTTAAGTTTTGACCCACTGTCTTGATACATCATCCATCCCGGAGATATCCATCGTCATTATATGAAACTCCTTGGATGCTTCTTTCCTAGATAGTTTTGCTGCAAACTCGGCTTCTCTCTGCGCCATCTTCATTTGTGTTTGTTCTGTATATTTGGTGTTGAAGTTTTGTTGCTTTCTATAAATATTTTCCATCATTTCCTGTTGGGCACTAAATTTTGTTTTCCCTTTTAACTTCTGTCGTTTCGCCTCTTTTTTTCCCATTGGACGGATATATGTATTAGGGATATCTCATATGTCTTCATAGCCACTGGAAGCATCTACGTTGAGTCCTGTGTTTCCCGGTTGTCCCCACCGCTTTCGTAATCTGACTCATCTTGTGATGAATCGAAAACAGTTGTCGATCGTATGGAATATTTTATATTATCTAACATAACTGTGTAGCACTCTTCATGCTTAAAACTTTTTCCACTAGCTTCCTTGAAAAGCCTCGTTACTTCTGCAATCTATTTTTTGAATTAAATTTAGTGGAGGATATACAATTCAAAACATTAATGTAATCGTCAAAATTAAATGAGTAGTTACCTTATTTTCGGGGGCCCATCCAGTATGGTGTTCACGTTCCACTTCCGCCTCCTTTGCAGAGAAAAGTGCCACATCTTTACTAATAATTTGAAATCATATCTGAAGGGAGGTCCAAGTGCGTTGTGGCATCGAAGGTATGGCTTCTTTCATCTCACATAATATGCGAGACCATAATTTTTCTTCTGATTGATCGGTACCAATACTACAATCTTGAGATATTGACAAATGAATTGTACACATCGTTACATCTTCATGTAAAATTTGGACCTTGTGGTTTTGATGGCGCCATAATTCTAATCGATTCGGAAACTTATTAAATGAAAAAGAACTTAATTATTTTCGAATACTAACTAGATAGCAATGAGTGAGTTTAATAAAATGAAATTGGACTAGTATTCCATATATATTGTAAAAAAATAGTCGTTGCAACGTCAACGGTAACATCTCAACAACGGTAAAATATTGCAACGGCTGGGATCTCGCCTGGTGTTGGGCGTAGCTCTAGAGTAACGCCCACGACACACCAAATCACAAGCGAAGCTCTAGGATCTCTCCTGGTGTTGGGCGTAGCTCCAGAGTAACGCCCACAACACACCACACAAGCGAAGCTCTAGGATCTCGCCTGGTTGAGCAGAGTACTAGGATCTCGCCTGGCGTTGGGCGTATTTCTAGTACACCGTTTCGATGGGGCGTATCTCTAGTGCACCGCTTGGTGGTGAGCGTGATCCTATTACCCCGACTCATCAGACGAACCTCTAGAATAACGCTTGGTCAGGCGAACTACTAGCTTACCGCCCGTGTTTTCTAAGCGTTGTCCCAGAATAATGCTTGGCTCTGGGCGAATTCCTACGACGCCGCTTA
This sequence comes from Papaver californicum, assembly GCA_023531435.1. NCBI lineage: Eukaryota > Viridiplantae > Streptophyta > Magnoliopsida > Ranunculales > Papaveraceae > Papaver > Papaver californicum. The sequence continues at coordinate 4,090,080 of JAJJMC010003557.1, forward strand.
GCATCAAGCGGTACACTAGGAACCCGCTCGACTATAACGACTATCCACTATAATTTCGACTACTTCTAGTCATCTACAGTGGAAAATCCCGACTATCAACTATTAACAGTCGTTCCACTGCGCTTCGAAAACACGGACTAAAGATCATTTTTGATCTTTAGTCCATGTTTTGATCGTTCCCCTGTGGATGCTCTTAGGATATTGTTTTAGAACTAACAGGGAAGTAGTCAAATGAGAATTCTATAGACTTTTATAAAAAAATTATTTGTGCGATTCCTGAAGATTCTTCTGGAAATCTAGAGATTTCTAGTGATTTTATGAGAGTATTACAGAGAATCTTTGTGACTTATAGATATAAATTTAGTGGTTTTTTAGAGAGTTTTTGTGATTTGTAGAGACAAAAAAATATATAATATCTAATCAAAATTTAAAATATCTATCAATTTTTTTATTATGCAAGTTACAATGTTAACAAAAGTACCATGAATAAATCGTAAAATACGTGTCGATTGTCAAAAAAATTTAGTATATGCACACTATTTGTGTTTTTTTTTTCTATCAATATTTTATTCTCTTGGCCATGACAGGGTACTATCACGTAACACAAACGAAAGAGAATAAGTATACAGTGAATTTAAAACATATAAAATATGGATGATAGACCATTGTAAAATAAATAAAACGATATGTAACTTTGATGCTTATGAGAAAATAACTCAAATTTCAAAGTCTCCAAAAATCTCACCTATTTATGAGAGATTTTCGTCATGCCTATTTTCTTATAAAAGTCCTCCAAAATCTCTAAAATCTACAAATCCATGACTTATAAATATAAATCCAATAACAAGGGTGTTTGAGTGACTCTTAAGAAATCTCAATCCAATAACATGGAGTTTTAGAGAATTGAAAATACTTAAAAAAAATCTTTATCAACTAATAAGGGAGATTAAGAGACTCTCTTAGAATCTCTATTGACTAATAGTAGATTTGAAAACTCTCTAAAACTCTTTCAAATTCCTATTTAACTACCTCCCTATAAGAAATAAAATTCAGCATACTGCAACGATTGATATTATTTATCTGTTTGTATAACGTAAATTAAGAGTTTCTTCACCAAACATTAAAAGATTATCGACTCATTAAAAGAGTTTCTAAAAGTTAAAACCATCTTTGCGATGCTATGATTGAATGTCATCAAAGTTATTAACAATCAAAAAGACTTAAAATAGTAGCAATAGAGCATTTTATTGTCATGAGATTAGAATGTGGTAACTTTGAGTTCAAACGAGGAAACAGGTTGCCACAATTTTGGAAAAGTTAAGATTTGTGATCTAATATTTGTTTCATTGATCTTTCCAACTAAGAGAAGAGCAACATCTCTGTTCGCTGTAGGTCTAATAGATTGCTTCACAATGGTTATAAATCTCCATAGATGAATGAGGAAAGGTAAAAACGAAGCTTGAATTGTGATCGGGCTGTAAATCATTTGTAATGTCACGGCAGTCGCTGTAAGCATTTGCTTGGATGAAAGCTTCTTTTTTGATAGTCTTAAGAGGTTAAGGAGTGATGAACATAGGAGATTTCTCGAATCATATTTTACAAATTCAAATCGATTACAGATAATGCTCTTTGTAAACATTAAGTGCGTGTCTGCAAAATCGAATCAATCACTCAACAATGGCCGGTGGGTCGTTACACTTTGATCAAATACTACTCCTTTGCGTGTATAATCCGGTTTATAATATACAAATGGTAACTTAAATTGATACGGAAGAAGCAAATTAAATCTTAACTGTTTTATGCTTTTGCTCGGTTTATACGAATTTACGAATAGAGATAATTGGAAAAATACCCCAAAAATGCATATCCCGTTGGGAAAATGCCCTGCAATTTTTTTTTATGGGAAAATACCCCAACGTTACATTTTCCATCCAAGTATCGTTAAATAGTTAAATTGTGCAATCTTGACCTTATACATATGTGGGTCTTAAGGCGAGATTACCCTTATTTTTGGATTCCGCCACGTCTCCTAGGGTTAGATTAGGACGGCTAAAGGGTAATCTTGTCTTAAGGCCCAGATATGCATAAGGTCAAGATTGCACAATTTGACCATTCAACGGTACTTGGATGAAAAATGTAACGTTGGGTCATTTTTCTATAATTTTTTTTTGCAGGACATTTTCTCAATGGGGTATGCATTTTTAGGATACTTTCCCAAGTATCCCTTACGAATAATACTGTTTCAATTATATTTTATGTGTTGTGAAAAAATTGCCTGAGATGTATTATGGATTATAATACTGTAATGGTATATAGGGTGTGTTCCTTTTGGACCGTTCTTCCATTTTTACAGAATATGTTCCCAATCTTAATCTGTCTGTGGTTTTGTACATATGTATATAACATTTGTGAGATTCGATTTACTTTTGTACATATGTATATAACATTTGTGAGATTCGATTTACCAAAAGTAAGAAATAAGATTTGGACGGAGAATCATAGTTGGTTTTATTGTTGTATTTGCCGCATCATCGTTTGGGAGAGGAGTGGGTGGTGGTGGAATTTACGGTCCTATGTTGATTTTAATTATCGGATTCGATGCAAAGTCCTTAATTTCAATATTCTAAATATAAAAGAGGGAGTGTTAGTACTTGAAGGATGATTATACTGTCTATATTACAGGATATGCATAAAATCATTATAAAAAAAAGGTTGGAGGATTTTAAGTCTTTAACAGTTGTGTCGTTTACATAATGTTTTTCTTCGTATTAATATGTATATATAAGAAAAAACCCTGAAAGTCACGTATCTAATAAGATATCAAAAGTTCAAGGTTTTAGTTATGTGGAGTTCATCCTATAATTCAAAGACACCCATAAATTAAAATAAATGGAAATCAATTAAATTATTATTAAACTCTTTAAAAAAATTCGTCCTATAATATATATAATCATCTAATCATCTGTTAATTTATGAAACACGTACACTAATTCAAAATAATTTGTCTTATAGTGCACAAGATGATCCCATGAAGTACGAGATCATCATATAGTTTACGAGCACCTAAAAATTTATTCAATAAAATCAAGTTAATTTTCTTCAGGTAAACTCACATCCTATAATACTCAATATCATCTTCATATTTTTGGGTATATATATACTCACTTAATATCATTCTTATAATGCAAGGGATCATCCTATATGATCCACGTGTAATCATAAATCAAATCAATAAAATCAAGTTCAAATTTCTACCTATAATACACGGCCCACGGGTACCAAACTCTCTCCATATAATACATGAGGTCATCATACAGTTTATTAGTAAACATGTACTTGATAAAACTCATTCACATTGTAGTGTACGGAATCATCCTATAATTCACGAGTATCCATGAACTAACTCAATGAAGTTAATTCGAAGTATCTACCTATAATACATGGTTACCCAACTTTTACCATATAATACACGAGATCATCATACATTTCATGGTTCCCATGATCACTCAGTGAATATTTATTTTTTGAATAAAGTTTTTTAAAATTAATATTATATAGTTTTTGCTTGAATTTCTTGGTGGGTTCAGACAGTATCAAGGTTATAGGGACGTTCGTAATCGCCATTACAGGGTTGTATGTGTTTCCTACCCAATTTATTATCTTTTTCTTTGGAATGAAATATTAAGTTTCAATTAGTTCCAATCAACTTTGAGATGTACCAGTATTTATTTTATTCTGGAGGAAGACATTGATGCCTCGGAAAGCCTACTTTGTTTTACCGCAAGCGCACAGTGTCGAAAGATGTAGACAAGAGCAAATACGGTTCGTTCCCACGATGAGTGTGTATTAAAATTAATTAAAATATTTTTTAGGTTTTTTTTATAAAGAATTAAATTAACGAGTGAATTAAAACTATTTAATAAGGTTTGAAATCAATAAGAGGAAAACGTTAAGGTTTCGGGAATCCGTTGTAGATAAGGGTTTAATTGCGTTCGTCACGAAGGGTCTCGATTTTACTCATGTAAAATAGAAAATCTAGCTACTAATACATGGAAGATTTTTCGTTTAAGAATCGAAGAAAGAATTTTCAAAAAAATTTGTTTGTTCTCAACCTAAGGTAAAATTTCAAAGTACTAATTATACGTGGCATAAAGAGTCAAAGAATATTCGTAAAACGGTTTAAAGTAGGGCTTAAACGAGTTCTTCTACTAATCAAACAATGCACTATACGTGGCATAGAACATGAAAAATTATTGAGAAAGATAAAACGTTGAAAGAGAGACAAAACATTAACATTAGGTTTTTATAATTGAAAACCTAAGTTTGAAACACAAAGAAAACCATCTCTACAAGTTCATCCTTTCGCCCTAACAAGAGAATTAGCCTGAGATGGCTTTCTCAAAATCCATAAAAATTAATTAATAAAGAGAGGCTTAAACTAACCCTTGATTTTTCCTGTATCCATAACTGAACTCCAGCGTCCAAGATATGTTCTCCGTCCAAAGTTGTTCAGCGTCTTTTCTCTGTCCGTGTCTGTATGTGAAGGTCCGTCTTTAGTTGCAACAAGACAAGGCTATTTATAGACTTCACCCAAGCAAGACGTGTACTCGAAGTCATGATTAGATAAGGAATGCTAAGTCGGTGGTAAAGAGAAACAAAGAGTTCATGTTCTTTTCAAATTAAGAAACTGTGTTATGGTACTAACACGGAGTAGCTTATCAGGATGTGCACAACTTCTTATTGGCCAAAAACCACAGCGGGATCCGAGTGAAAAATGGAATACTCTTCAACACTGTTATCCATCCAAATTCGATGCGTCGGGATGTACTGAACTGCTGCATCTTCACCTTCTCTTCCCATTTAAACTTAACCATCATCACTCGAACCATCAACTACAGGTCCGAGCTAGCAGCTACCTCTATCGAACTCATCACAGCCATCACCACACTGCCTTCAAGAAAATGCACCCATCATCAACTCGAGCTCGATCACTTTCTAATTGTTCCCAAAAGCCTCCAATTCCTGATTTCCGGCCACTGCTCAAGCTTCACCACAATGCCTCCAACTGATACTCCTTACTCGAGCCATTAATAGCCATAAATTAACTCGAAATATATCCCATATTTTGTTGGTAGATCACAGACTCCGACCTTATATATCATCATTGATCATTACAGCTCCGAGTTCTTCTCCATCAATTATCAATTACAGGCTTCTCATCTTCTTGCCGTTTTTATTCTTCACAGAATCATCATCATTACTTCCTCGACAAACTGTGGTGCATCTCCTCTACTAACAGTCACCAAGCTCATGCCATCACATACCACCACTTGAATCTCACTGCCTCATCGATAATATCTACCATTAAAACAACCACAGATATAAACCTTTCATCAATCCTCGAAAGAAACCCATCAGTGACATCCTCACTGTCGACCATTCGGCGTAACCAAAAATATCCATAGATTGAACTATTCTCTGTTCGAGTTTTTGGTGAAGAAGAAGGTGGCCCTAGCAAATACGCTGGCACCTTTAGTGAAATTCAAAATTAGGCCGCCCTTAATAATTCATCTGCGACTTTAACACTTGGGTATTATCTGTCCCTTCTCACACCGTTAAGTGCCAATAGTGGTCGCCTTTGAAATGACCAATTTGCCCTTAGCGCTTGTTTTGCTTATAACTTTCTCATACGAAGTCGGAATGACCTCGTTGTTTCACAGTTGGTTTTGTAATTCAATTCTCTACAACATGGAGAGTAGAAATCCTGGAATATACTGAGTTACATTGGGTCTTTGGCAATTCTTCTCTTGTAAAGATCCATTTCACTTGTTTCGAAGATGTAACCTAATAAAATACATAAACTACAAAAGTAATACTAACACACGGTAATTCACACAAAATCTAGCAAATAAGTATAAGGAAATGATACTTAAAATGTATAAATTATGCAGTTATCAGAAATTAGTATTTTTTGTTGTTTTTTCACTGACCGGTTTAGGGATGCACATCGGGTGGGTCGGGTCGGGTTTGGTCTCACCCGCACCCGACCCGCCGTAAGGCGGGCAAAATTTTTTTCACTCGCACCCGACCCACCTGGTCCTCGGGTCGGGTCGGGTCTGACCCGCCCACATGGCGGGTCGAGTCGGGCGAGTGCGGGTCACCCGCCCAGAAATGATGAAATTTTTTTTCAAGAACTTGGCTGTTTTTTTGATCCTCACGCGCGCCATTTGCGATTGGGATGGAATTCCTTGTACAAGTGGAAGATCTGAACTAACGTCATCTTCTGAGATTTCAACCATGGTGATAACCTACAAGGCAGAGAGATGGCAGGAGGGGTGAGTTATCATATATACATATCATAACAAAATAATGATGGTAATAGACACCAACAATACTTAAATCCATGTCTGCAGTCTGCTTTATCTTTTGTTTACTGACTTGCACCTCAAAAAAGAAATGTTGTATGGTATATATGATGATCACTTTCAATGAGTCATATTTCAGAAGCCAACATATGATTGATGTCAACATAATATTTAGGTAAATTCTGTGAAGGTACCCTGTTGAAAGAGCAACTGTTGAGAGAACTATAGTATTTAATCAGTCATTTCTAACAAAATACAAATGAAATTTAGAGATTACTGTCATCCCAAGGCCAGGGTAAAACATGACAATACTTTTGCTTGTTAAATTTAGGTCGAGAATGGAAACTTAGCCGAGTTTAACAGTTAGAAACTCGCATAAGAATCATTTGGTGATTTGGACATTTCATCAATCTTGGTATCAATTAGTTTCATCAATTCATTTATATTTTTCTTTAGTATGGGCATAGGCTATGACCACCAAACAGTTGCTAATTAAAAACACTGACATTATACTGACTGTAATTCTTATATATGCTTTGACATTGTCGATTCTCCCTGTGTTCTAAGCAGAAGACACTGAAAAACACATATTGGGAAACTGGTAAGCTCCCTCACTCCTTAACAAACTGCTCAAAGATTGACAATGTTGTAAACTTTTCTCGTAAACACGATTTAAAGAAATTTTTATTGAAGATGTAGAATAACAGACATTGAACTGAATAGTTTAGGGGCACAGTTTAGTCGCCATGTGACACTATAACTACGACACTAAAAAATCTAAAAGCTACCAAACAACTTTAGAAGGAAATAATAAATAACATAAAAAGAATCACAATCTCATTAATAAGGCTCATCACACTACTATATAGGTCAAACGATTCGCTGCATTTCAGTTTTCATCATTGCTAAGAAGTAAGAACCTTGTTGAACATTAAACATTAAGACACACCATCAAACTGTACACAGTACTAAGAACCTTGCTGAACTTCTAGTCAGATCCTCAAAAGAGTATGTGCAAATCCCTATTTCAATTTCAATTTCAGAAAGAGCAATCCCTATCTCAATTTCAATTTCGTAAAACCTAACTTTAAATTTAATTTTTATTTCAATCAAGAAATCCTTAATTGCAATTGAAGTACAACCTAATTTTAAAAAAATCTAAATTTCTAATAATCGAAACATGATAAATACCATATCTACTGTCAATTATAAACCCTAAATTAGACAAGGAACAACTTAAATAACTTAATTATAGAAAACCTTCAAGTTTTGAATGAACCCTAATTTTCAAAATCAAATCCAAAAAATTCGGAGATTTTGGAATAAATACAATCAATCATGTGATTTAAGTGAAATAAAAAAGTGGGTATGAATTTACTTAACTTATGTGCAGCAAAAACACCTTCGTCTTCAACTGTGTGCCTGTGTGTTCTTCAACAAAACTCGGCTATGGTTCGATGGCGCTCTTCTCTGTGAGCTTCTCAATCTCGTGTTTCTCAAAACAAGAATCTGGTGTTCTTCAAAACAAGGTTCTTCGTCTTCTCCATTTCTCTTTCACTCTATTTCTCTATTTTCTCTCTGTTTTTTTTCCTGTTTTGGTTTGAGTTTGACGTTGTTTGATCGAGAAGAAGAAGCTAGGATATCTCTCGATCATCTGTTGGTGTGTTTTTCTCCCGTACCAATTCTCAGGTGTGTATTTAATCAACGACCCAAGATGAAAGCACCCTATCTAATCCAAGGGCCAACAATAAGAAATTTTCTGGCGGGTGGGCGGGTGGGTCGGGTCGGGTTTGACCTCACCCGCACCCAACCCTTTCGGCAGCGGGCCGGGTGCGGGTCGGGTTAAATTTGGCGGGTGCGGGTCGGGTTGGCGTGTTGGGTCGGGTTTGTGCATCCCTAGACCGGTTATACTAAGGGGAATGAATAATAATCAAATAACAAATTAAATAATACGAGATAAAACCTATCCAAGGTTAAACTTCATGGTGGGAGTAACGTTCCTTTAACTCATGGTAAAATTACTTTTTACCTCTTTAGAGTTAGGTTCTTTTCATAATGTTGATAGAGCTCTTTCACTAATTTTCTTCATAACACCGTTGGTGTGTTAGAATTGCACACGCCTTTGAAGAAGATGTCTACCATTGGTGCATGAGAGAACTCCAACGAATAAACTTTTAGGATAAAACTTAGGAGAATTGCGGCAATTCTATCTTTATACAATTGAACCTTCGCAATTTGAATTGACACCCAATGGTGATTTGCCGCAACAACATGTTATTTTCTAACGTTTAGTCGATATCCAGTCATTTAGTACTGTAAAAGAAAAGGTGGATTATGGTACGGTTTTCATTCGCTAGACATTACCAGAACCTATTAGAGCTGAGAAAAGTTCATCGTTTCTGCATTATATCTATTAGGTTCGTCATTTTCTATTAGTCACCTCAACATGCTAATATTTTTAAATGCTCACTTGATATGACGTCCTCTATAATAGGTTGTGTGTGGTTTTCTCTGTTTGCGTCATCCATAATTAGATATTTGTGTCAGTCAACTTAGTGAATGCATTTTGATTTGTATAATATGATACGAGTAAATGATGGATGTAAGAGGCTACACCGTTGAAGTTTACAGATGTGCATTTGACTATCACAATTTTTATTTGTATCCTGGAGAAAGGCTTCAATAACATGGCTACATTCTTACTGATGTTTTTTTCTTCTATACTTCAATTCTTCTCATTTAGTTTCAAACAACCATATCTGCTGGAAAGAGTCAACTATTACTGAATTTGTTTATACATGCATTTTGAAATCAATGCTACACCTTACAACCAACAAGAAGATGTTGAATTGTTGGTATCAATCAAGATAATTTAAGGTGATAGTATATATGAGCAGTATTGTAACATCATATAAGATAAAGTCAAATCTAATTTAAGGTCAGATTTGATATCTGATTCTAATTAATTCTACCAGTTTTTGAGATTCTGGGCCAAATTGGCCAAGAGCGTTCAAGATCAATTTTGAAAACATATTTGGCGGTGCCACAACTGTAAATATTTCCTCTTTTATTTTTCCATTTTCTTTTGGCAGTTTGTGAATTATAGTATGTGCCAAGTTTATGTTTATGTTAATGATCATAAGAATATATTTAGTTTTTTTTTTTTATCGAAAAAGATAATCTATTATGAATATCTTTAGTGTTGGTCAACATAATTATTACGCTGGACTTGACTTTCTATATTATCCTGAAAGGTATCATCAAAAGAGTTTTATTACAATACGTTGACGTTATTACTTTTCCACTGTGCAGAACAATGGTGCAAAGCAGATGATGCTGTAAGCCAAGTGTCCTACAATTCTTCATAATCTATACATATTCAAAATTTTAATTTTTTAGATGATAAATTGATCTTTATTTTTGTGATGCCTCATTAGCATCACAACGAAAGAGACCAGACCAAAAGTGGTGAAAAATGACTTTTGCAGGTGGTTATTTTAATTGTTCTTCAAACTTAAGCACCCAAACCATATTCAACAGACAACTTACATAGTTATGGCGCATCATCATATTTTTAAACCACCAAAAATGCTGGGGATGACACATTTTTAATTCAGCAGACTTTTGCGTGTTTTGGTAGGTTTAAAATACTTTCATATCTCTATTGATTCACTAAGTTATCGTCAATTTAATAACAAAGGCAAACAGTTGGCTGCACACGAATATATATTTGGTTACTTTAGACTATATAATATATGTATATCAAAATGTCATGATAGCTAATCACTGAAAATGCACAAAAATATTTTGAATAAATTTTCAGTGAATTACTGGATTCCTTACTCAGGGATACATCTCTATCATCCTCAAAATTGGTTTAGTTATTTCCGTGATTTTTTTTCTGGTCTAAATTTTGTTTCAATAATTTGTGTGCCATATGAATTTATATTTGTCAACTAAGTATTCGTCATATGGGTTCTAATCATATATTTATTTTATAGTTGTCCCGTAGGATTCTGTGGTGCTTTGTCATATATATTTGTTATTGATCATATTGGCATAATAAGAAGAGACTCATGTTTGATTACAACGTATCAAACATTGAAAAAGGAAATCATAAAACAACTATTGTGTGGAAAAAATGCTTTCACATGTCCCTGAAATTGAGATTAATGGGAGTGCTATGATGACTGATATGCTAACATGAGCTTTCTAAGATGGTTGCACGATTCTAATGATAAGGAGTGGGAGCATTGGTAATCTTGACATGAGCACAAAACACTTGTCAACTTGAAAAATGTAAATATAATTAAAAAAAGTTGAGCTATGTAGAAACCTTTTAAAATGAGAAAATGGGAAGCTCATTCTCGCAGTAGAGTTTAACAATAATGTGGCGGAGTGGTTCCAAAGGAAAAATTATTGAAGATTGATGAAATCCTTAAAAAGGGATGGTCATTTTAGTGATGAAATCCTTAAAAAGGAAAAATTAGGGACGTATGGTTCTTTGGTGAATGGAAAGCTTACGCATCTGTTATGCATTAGGTACCTTCGGTATGGGGACATGTGTTGGCCAAAGGTCATTTTAGTGGGAAGGTACCTACGATAAAAACCTGAATTCTCTGAGTAGTAATTAAGCGTGTTTTTGTTTCTCATGTCAATTTAGACCATAGCAGACAATTTAAGTAAATTGGGTCTTTTGTAATTCTAATGCCTGGTGATTGATCATTTAACAACTTTTGAATTTTTTTTCCAGTTTGACTATGGTTCAAACAAAATTTTGAATATAGTAATGTATAAAAATTTGGTTAATGCTTTTAGTTGTCATTGTCAGGGGATCTGGAATATACAGATGCATTTTGAATTGATATTCCATTGTGGTTTAAGCATTTATAACAAAAAATTCTTTGGCATGTAACTTAAGGTTCGATTCAGATTTTCACGATATCTAAGTCTTTTTAAACTACACACATATACCATAGTGAGATTATCAAAGGATATCAAATTTTTCTGCTCATAAAAATAATCATATTAATCAAGAACTTTTTTAAAAATGTTTAAAAACATTTAACCGACGGGACGAGATGAAACCCCGCCACACCAAACCAATAATTTCTATCACCCTGGTGCGTAGCACGGATTACCTGCTAGTATTTCTAATGGCATCATACATCTTGTGACACTTTTTAATTAGTTTTTTTTTTTTGAATCACACTTTTTAATTAGTTGGTTCTCGTGAGTTTCATTGTCACCTGTTTCCTTTTAGGTTTGTGCAAATTTAGCAGCCAGCTAGAGAAAAAATAGAGGCAAAAACTAGAAAGTTCTATTCAATGATCTCAGAGCAAAAGTGTGGGCTAGGACGAGCTAGATAGTTATTAAACTCGCAGGAAGGGAGATGGAAAGTAAATGCTCCTAATTTCATATATTATATAATATATCAATCAAATATATTTAATTAAAATATATATAAAAATAAAGAATTATATATATCTTAATATGCATATAAAATATAAAATATATTATTCCGCTGAGAAATCCAACGATGTTTAAAGGATAGTATGAAAATAGTGGTGGAAGCATTTATTCGAGGTGGTGCTCTCGGACCAGTGAATATTGCCTATTCTGGTGTTTATCAGTGGTGGTATACAATTGGCTTACGTACCATTTCAATTTATATTTTTCTTTGAAAACATTTTTTTTTCTCCATTAGGATTAAATGCTCCATAGAGGAGTAATCTGCAGCGTATATCAAAAGCCGAATCATATCTAGTTTTCATAGATCTTCATATCCATATCACGCCAGTGTGGATCATCCTTGAAAATATAATTAAAAACGATCGTAGTAATCAATAAAGTCGCCTTAAAGGCTATATAAAACTTAATAATCACCAAAAAAAATTATTTTTTATTCTAGATAGTAATTTTTTATATATTTACAAACCATAAATGATGCCCAGATCTTTATGATTTGATAACATCTAAAATGAAACCTAATTGAAAAAGAATTAAACTCAAGAAACAAAATCCTAATTTGACAGAAGAATAGAAAAGAAGAAAAGAAAAATGGTTACGCACAGCAAAACCGTAAGAACCCAAATTGGTTTAGTCAATGTGTAAGCTATTTTAAATGGAAACTATAACAATCAAAAATAATAATTGTGTACGTCAGTCACAGTGAAGGGAGTGAACGGTATCTTATTTTTGAGCGAGTTTAAAACACTACCTATAGCAAAAGAAAAACAACTTAACATTGCCTATTTTTGATCAGTGTTGAGAGCAGAGCTTATAGATATAAAAATAATAGGTGGACCTTCTAAATAAACCACTCCAAAACCGTCTCTCACTTAAAAATTTTCTACAGGGTGTTATGTTATTCAGTTTCGGATCCACTGTTTAGGGGTATTTTGGGATAAAGCGGTCTTGTAGTGGTTTTTGGGACGGTCCATGCAGAATCATTGTAAAGATTAGGGATGCACAAAGGTCGGTTCGGCTCGGTTCTTGGTGGAACCTTGTACCTGTATCTTCCCATGGTCGGTTCTTAAATTTTGTACCCGTACTTTGTACCCTCGGTTCGGTTCCGGTCATGTACCCTGTACCCTTTGTTGTTTTTTTTGTTGACAATTATTTTGGTTGCATCTAAAATTTAAATATAAATGTAAATTGTTGAAGTAAAAGAGATAGAAAGTTTAAGTGTTGCTACCATTCCAATCTCATTACGAAATGTATACAATACTAACTTCCATCAAATAAACATAAACACAACCATCTACATGTTTCCTCATGGATGCATCCCATTCTTATCATCATAAGCATGTTTCCTCACCAGCTTAAAGGTAAGAACTTAGTTCAAAATGGGAAAAAAACATAAAAATGGTTATTGGATAACCTGCAGCCTAACAGATCAGCTACGATCTACCATGGAGCAGGGTGATTGGCAGATTGGTCCCATTATAAATTCTCTATTGTTGCAGAAATTTATCATGATGGGGCATCCAGTAGAAAGACCATGGCCAGACTTCTTTTAAAGCCTAAGTTAACAACACATAGTGGAAACAGAACAAAGTTATCTACAGGCAAAAGTGAAAGAAGCTGAACCACGTATGATATCTGCAGTGTGCGATAGAAAGCATACACTTTAACACCTACTTATATAAACAGAAAGCAACAACTAATTAGATCCCATATGCATGAACTGATGGCCTAAATAACACTCTTGAGGTGATGACCTCACACTACACTCTCCACAAGACAACAATTTGCAAACACCATAGCAGAAGGGTCATTCAATGAGACCTATGTAGCTAAGATTCTATATAGGAGGGTGCCAAAAAAAATGATCAGGCGTTGTTGTGGCAACTAAGAGATACAAGAGAGATTCATCTCTTCAATGGTCTTGACTATTGCACTACATAAACATCTATCGAAAATACCAATAATTAAGGATCACCTATTGGAGTAGAATTTGATTCAGGGTACAAGGTACAGGTACAAGTCGGTTCTGGGGTAGTACCTGTACCTTGTACCCATTTGTACTCGGTTCCCATTTTTTGTACATGTACCCTGTACCCTGTACCCTGTTTTTTTGGGGTACGGTTCCGTCGGTTCCGGTCCGGTTCTTCGGTTCCTGTGCAGCCCTAGTAAAGATAACAACAAAGTGAAACAAAAATTACAAATCTCTCTCTCATTACATAGACCAAACGGACAATATTGACATGCAAACTAATTATAACATAGACCATAAGCCCAGCTAAAAGCATCCACAACGGGTATGGTAAAATGCTAATTACATCCTATAGAGGTTGGCAGTCGGTAGTATAGAAAGTCGAATAAAACATTTTTGTTATAATCATATGGTACATATACCATTTTGATTTAGCAATTGCTAAATTTGATATGGCGATGTTTCAAACACCTTCTATGTCTGAGAGGTGTCTTAAACTGCGCTTGAAATTTAAGAGATGTTTGAAACTTCTCATGAAGTTTGGGAAATATTTTAAGCTGCATTTGAAATTTGGGAAAAGTTTGTAAGGTGTTTTAAACACCGCTTAAAGTTTTAGAAGATGTTATAAACACATCTTGCTATAGGTTATCATCTCACCAGATGACCTGGTTGCCGTATATTGAGATGCTATATTTTTCATATTAAGATAATGTTTACCATTTATCATTGTGGATGCTCTAATACTTATAATTTACGGGGTTTGAACACATATTCTAGGAAACACCTTTCATTATTTGGAGGTGTTTCAAACCTTGCCTAAGAATAAATAAAGTTTAAACATCGTTATATGTTAGTGCAGTTTAAAATAATACGTTGGGTTTAATGCCTCACATCAACTATAAACATTGATAAATCCAACATGGCATATATATCATTCTAAGTTTAGCAAAAAAAGGTGTACTTAGTATTATGCCACTTCTATCGCCAACTCCTACGGTTTATGATTATGAAATAATATGGCTTTTTCCGCTGCTCATTATAGATACTAGATTTATATCCGTGTTATGCAGCGGGAATAGTTGGTCGTACCTTTCTGAATCTATTATGTTTAAAAAATGTTTTTATTTTTTTGTAATATCCTCTAACCAAGTTCTTATAATTTCATTATGAAGAATTCTATAATTTTCCAAAGCTAATCTCACCGAACATAATACTTTGGTAATAGATTGAGTCTAAGTTCTGAAAGAATATTTTAAGATTAATTTTATCTCGTACAAATAAAAAGTATATATTTAAAATGAAACAAATAACGATGATGGAATTGATAGTTACCCGTACCCGTATTTGTTGGATTCACCTCTTTTACAAAATAAAAAGTATATTTAAAATAAAATAAATAACGATGATGAAATTGATAGTTACCCGTATCTACATGTGGTGGATTCACCTTTTTTACAAAGTTTGGTTAGTTAGAAATCACAATGAATATAAATTTAGTTTTTGTTATCTTATTTAAGAATATAAATCTAACGGTAGTCGTTTATTGAAGATGATTAAACGTAGATCGTCTATTTACGGTGTTGTCCACCCACTGTAGGTGACGTTGACCCGGTACAATTAAGTATTTGGTGTAAATGAAGTGTAATAATTTTAAAACAAAATAGCCAATAGGAAAGTGGGTTTCTTTAACCCCTAAATATTTGTGCCAATTAAATTATGCCAGGTGTCCTTACCAAAACTATCGTTTCACAAAAGCCACAAAAGCCTTATTTTAGCCAATAAGAAGAGAGGGTTTCCTCACCATTCAACATATGAGCTTTATTTGTCTAGGCGTTTAAGTCTTTAGATTCTAATATTCTTGATCTTTTATAAACAGAAGGTTAGAAGCATAATGGGGCATCCGGGCATGTTAGTTTAAAGATACAGAACGGAGGAAAACAAATGGAGTTTTCCTGAAAATATTAATCTCGACTTGTTAGAATTACAACAAAAGTGTGTTGTACCGGTTTGTTGCGACGTAACGGTGGGTTTGTTCACTTACAATAAATACTAAATAATACCCTAATATAAAGATGTTCTTTTTCTAGCACGACCTACCCATATTAGTGTTGAAAGTTAAAATTGAACCCTCGTTTTGTTTATCTTTTTATTATTACTCGATATGAATGATCACATTATATTTTGAAAATAAGATGATACATAGTACACCATCAACTTTTTTATTCGTGAACCTATATGGACAAATCATTGTACAATCAATACATGTAGATCTCTAACAATAAGATCCTTGTTCATGATTGTAAATCAATGTCAACCTAGTATGTACCCCGAATTGTGCCAGATCCGAATTCCAACAAGAACAAATCTTGTAATTTTAATTTCAATATACGAATTTAACAAGAACAAGTTTTGTAGGATCTTTACAATTGAGTTTAAAACTATCTAGGTTGATTAGCGTATACTTGTGATATTTGAATTATACAAATAAACAATATAATACGAAAAAGAAATAACACAAGACACCAGAAATTTGTCAACAAGGAAACCTACAATCTAGCAGTAAAACCCTGAGAACTCGTCCAATTTGAACACCACCCGGTATTAAGCCGCGACAAACACTAGCCTACTATCTGACTTTATACTGCAGTGTAGTTGAGAGCAAATCAACCCTCTTATCAATTCAGGTTGAGGTGTTCTCCTTTGTATCTTGGATATAGCAAGACCTTATGCATTTGATTCCCCTAAAGACGTCTTTACCGTCCTAGGAGTTGGTTCAGCCGAAGTGACACTTTAACTAACATGAATCTAACAGGTAGCCTATTGATTTCTTCAGATATGTTTCAATCAAGGTAATAAAAATCTATTTAATTTGAGGGATCTTCAAGAGAAAAGAAGATATCAAGTAAACCTCAAAATTTAATACATCTTATTCTATTCAAAAGGTTATAGAGATATGCCTAATCGATTCTACCTTACAAGATTAATCTAACACAAGTTTAGATATCAATCTCGTGAAATTAAAAAGACTGAGACGAAGAGCACTTTGTAATTTCTATCAAACTTATTCCCCTAAGTAGATCTTGAATGTCTGTATATCAGAAGAGACGAACCTTAGAATACAAGAACTACGATGATCAAGATAAGATTCTGAATGTCAAGATCTATCAGGTAAAAGTTAGTCTGACCGGGCTTCACGAATCCCTTAGTAAAGGCTTTAAAAGCAATATTATAATACACTCTCACTAGGAAACCTAGATCTTTAGAGGACGACTCTAGCAGCAACTAGAACACATCGTTCCTGGATTGATTTTCTAGGTTGTAGAGAGTCATATATTTCTAATGATGAATTATGCTAGATTGCTTAAATTTCAAGCAATAGTTTCTTGAGGACAAAGCAAGTTCGTGAACTAGTTTCTATATTCTCAATATAGATTGATTCCAAAGAATGGAAACTATGTAAGTATGCGAGAAGTTTACCTTGAGCTACACAAAACAGTGTGCATAAACGTAATTGTCGTTTTAGAATCGTGCACAAAGTTATCCCCAAAAAACAAGACCATAGGGATCGTGAATCATCAAGCAAAATTGGAGTTCAGTAATACCCAAAACATGCTAGTTCGCGAACTGAAAAATCAGTTGGTGTATATGAGTTATTTGAAGTGTACATGATACACTTCAAAAGTGTATAGTTTGCGAAATGTTAAAATGGTTTGGGTATATAAAACAATTTCAAAGAGTTCAGGAACATAACCAAAAGTGTATAGTTCGCGAACTGAAAAATTAGTTTTGTGAAGAAAGGAAAAATTCAGAGTTTTTCAGGAACATACCCAAAAGGGCACAGTTCGTGAACTGAAGAATCAGTTTGTGAACAAAGAGCAAGTTTGAAGTTCCATAAACATCAAGTTTTCTGCCATTTCGCGAACTGAAGAATGAATTTGTGAAATTTGGTACTACTTAATGTTTTTAGGTTTATATTTTGGCAGACATAGTTTTATGAACAATAAATTATTTTCAACCTAAAAAGCGATAAACATATGAACATAAATTGCTTGAATTCATGTTTCGAGATTAATCAAGTACAAAATGAACCTGAAACTTCTTCTTTGCAATTCATCAATTATATTAAATCCATATGACATTGTTTCAGTAGATAGAATGATAGAAATAATGAGTAAATAGGATAGTCAGTTTTCACATACCTTTGTTGATGAAGTCCTCTCAGATGTCTTCATTGTTCTTCAGTCTTCAATCTTTAAGGTTTATTCGGTAAATTATGATAACCCTTGTGTTTACCTGGAAGAAGTAACCACGGTTCTTAAGCTTAATACTCTTATCTATAATACATAGTGTTGATGGATCAAGCAAAAAAAATTCCTCATACATCAATACATGGTAGATTGATGATCGTATACGATTTCTTCTGTTGGCCTCCTAACCCCATAACACCTATTTTTTAGTCTTACTTTAGTATTCTTCCCTCTTTTACTTCCTACAACAATTTAATATTGATCATATATTAAACTTGTATTAACATGGATAAAACCATGTACATCAAGGTTTCATCCTAGTAAAAACATGGATGAACATGGATGAAACCATGTACACCATAGATTAAGCCTTGATGATAATCATCCTAGTTTAAACCTGGATTAAACCATGTACATCATGAATGCAACCAATTGCATACTAGCTTAAACATGGATGAAAACAAATTCAATCAAATTTAAAATAGGATGAAACCAGTTGCATGCTAGTTAAACATGGATGAAAATAAATTCAACCAAATCTAAAACATGATGAAACCAGTTTCATACTAGTTAACGTGGATGAAAACAATTTTAACGAAATCTAAAACAGGATGATACCAGTGTCATCTAATACAGGATGATACCAGTGTCATCTAATACAAGATGATACCAGTTCCATACTAGTTTAAACATGGATGAATACAAATTCAAGTCAGATTCATCCTAGATATATTTTTAATAATTTTTTTTTCTTAGTTTAAGTCAAGATGCATCCAGTTTCTAGATAGCTATTTTTCTGATAATTTTTTCTATCTTAGTTTAAGATAGGATGAAACCAGTTTCAACAAAAAAATTGATCATGCATTTTATGATCTAACATATTTACAACCGATGGATCTAAAAGATATGATGTCAGCATACTGTGTATTTAACCACAGTTACAACCCAAATTCGTATGATAATTGGTGTGTTTAATTCATTGCGTGCCACTGGGAACCGAATGTTTTGTAACTTGTATTCGTGAATATCAAACAAGAGAATCATCCGAGGATCACGAGACCTCCAAAGCAAAGATCGTCATCCTCCTCCTCCTCCATAAAAAGCGAATGTAACTGGTCAACCAGCATGATTTTTATTGGATAATAGTAAGTTGGGAGACTAACTTCTGTCCAAGAAGATTTGCCTCCAAATGTATAAACCAAACACTTAAAAATCTTTTCTGATCATTAAAACAATGAATACAAACTTATAATCATTGTTAATGGAATCAAGAACAAATCCACCAGACATCGGATATACCGGTTATCTACTCCATGTGGATGACAAAGTTGGATGACTTGTGGGAGAATGTTTAATGATTCATGTGTAGTACAAATCCAAACGTCAATAGTCAGAGTGATTGGAGTAACCATATTTATAAAACAAACTAAACCATTGTAATATCCACTAAATTCCCATTTAGTAAAATCATATATTTTAATAGTTTTGTCTACGTCTGTTTCATGATAATTAACACAACCATCATCATTATCATTATTTTGATGATCTTGAATTAAGTTTTTGTATAACATTGAATGATGATGATGTTATGAACCATACTTACCATTCATAACGTGAACACACAAGAAATGGGTGTTTTCGAAAATACTTAATCATGTGAGATTTTGCAAAACCTGGGTTTTAGTTAATGTAATTGTACTACACATGAATTAAGGAAGGACGGAGATATCAGATATTTCATGCAAAGAAGAAAATCAATCATTAATTAAATACACGTACATCATATAATTTGGGTTGTAACTGTGGTTAAATACACAGTTTACTGAAATCATACGTGTGAGATTCACCTGTTATAAAGATGATCATAATGACCCAACGATGGGAATTACAAAATTTTTTGTGATTTTTTTTTAAATTGAAGAGAGAAAATAATAGTAAAGATGAGGGATATAATTGTGTAGAATTTTTGGTGTCCATTTCACCTATCTCTAATGTTTATTGGTCCATGAAACTAAATTTTAGGAATACTTGGACAATAGATCCATTTTTTCAAGGGCTTATGGATGGACGCCAAGTCTATATATAACCACATCGTTTTGATCATGTGCAACTTCCGATTAAATGGCATACAACCTATCACGAGTAGTTTTTTTGAGAAAGGAAAAAAAATGAAACCAATTTTTAACATTAGATGCTAAGTATGGTGTTCCTACATAGGTCATTTTCACGATGATTACACTAATATTACACATTGTTTACACCATATTTATAATAAACAGATTGAAGTGTGTGAGTCACACATGTTAGAAATGTGTACGTTAGCCATTAAGGCTAGTGTACGTTAGAGTGAGGACTGAGGTTAGCCTTCACTTGTATAAATATCAAGTCCTGTATCAGATTCATAGTTGAGATGAATCAATTTCTGTTTTCATTAATCATTTCTGAATACAACTCAATTCTTGATCTTTAATCAAGAATCACAACAATCTACTATGGTATCAGAGCTAGCAAGCTTCTATTGTTCTTCAAATCAATTTTTTAACTTCTTTTCTTTCTGTCAAATGATCTGTGATTTTTCCCAACCAATGGAAAATCCAACATCAAATTCAATCAGTAAAGTACCTCTGAATCAATTAACCAGTCTTGTTCCTCTCAAATTGAAGGAAGACAACTACCTTACCTGGAAAAATTTGATACTTCCAGTAATCAGAAAATTCAAGCTCATGAAGTATCTTGATGGAGCTCATCAATGTCCTGAACAGTACACAAATACAAGAAATCAAAGCAACAATGTAGAAAATCCAAACTATCTGGACTGGATAGATGAAGATTCAACAATTGTGTTATGGATAAATAGCACAATATCTGAATCTGTGATACCCTATTTTGCAGCTTCTACTACTTCTCACAAGCTATGGAACAACATTGAAGAAAGGTTTGCAAGATCTTCATCAACTCATTCCATTCATTTGCGCACAAAGTTACTCTCTGTAAAACAAGGTAACAAATCCATCTCTGCTCTTATGGATGAAATAAAAACACTATCTGATCAGCTTGCAGCAACAGGAGAATTAGTTTCAGACAAAGAGTTAGTAGTTATTACTTTATCAGCCCTGCACAATGATTACATTCCATTTTCAACCTCAATGAGACATAGATATCCTCCAATAACCTTCATAGAACTTCATAATAATCTACTCAATGAGGAATCTGTGATAACTCAAAGAAACACAGAAATAACTATCTAATACTACCAATCAGGCATTCAGTGCACAATTCAACATTTCAAGAAATCAGTCAAGAGACAACAATTACAGGTCCAGAGACTACAACAATATTAGAAGTAACACAATGTATCCACAACAGAATGACAGATTTAGTAATAACTCTTATCAGAAAAGATCCCACAACTCTTAATAGGAATTCAGCTGTCCACACACTCCAGAACAAAATGGAGTAGCAGAGTCAAAACACAAGCACATAGTTGAAGTAGGAAGGACATTTCTAATACAATCCAAGTTGGATGACTCCTTCTGGTCATATGCTTTCTCAACAGCAAACTACACTATTAACAGGTTACCAACCAAAGCAATTGGGTATAAATCACCTTATGAGGTACTCTACAATAAACTACCTGATTTGCAATCTTTAAGAACATTTGGTTCACTCTGTTATCCATGGCTAAAACCATATGCAACACACAAACTAGCTCCAAGAAGTGTGCCATGTATATTTATAGGATACAGTTCAAAGCACAAAGGGTACAGATGCTTGGAACCCAAACTGACAGAATATACATATCTAGACATGTGGTTTTCAGAGAAACAGTTTTTCCATATAAACAACTTATCAGTTCAACAAACACAGTTTCCAAGGACTATGAAACACCCACATTTCCAGAACCAGTCATTATACCACCAACTCAATCAGTCACAAATCACCCAAAAGAAATACAGGTTCAACCAACTGTCAATTCTCACATTATGAAAACAAGAGGAAAATCAGGAATATCAAAACCAAAAATATATTTTACAAAACATGCTTACTCAACAGATATCCTTGCTCAAGTCCCACCAGCTACACCAACCTGCTACACAGAGGCAAGCAAAAATCCAAAGTGGAGACAGGCATTAGTTGAGGAATATAATGCACTGCAAGATGCAAATACTTGGACAATGGTACCTTATCTGCCAAATATGAATATAGTAGGATGCAAATGGGTATTCAAGTTAAAATATCATCCAGATGGTTCAATTGCAAGATACAAAGCCAGACTTGTAGCAAAAGGTTTTCACCAGAAAGAAGGACTAGACTACACAGATACATTTAGTCCAGTTGCAAAAGCTACCACAATAAGGGTACTTTTATCTATTGATGTTAATTCTAATTGGAACATTACACAGCTGGATGTCAGTAATGCATTTCTTCATGGAGACCTCCAAGAAGACATCTATATGCAACAACCACAAGGCTTTGTGGACTCAGACAACCCAACATATGTTTGCAAGCTAAACAAGTCTCTCTATGGCCTAAAACAGGCTTCAAGAGCTTGGTATGCAAAGTTCCATCACATCTTACTTCAAAATAACTTCAGAATCTCCACTGCAGACACATCTTTGTTCATCCA
Organism: Papaver californicum; assembly: GCA_023531435.1. NCBI lineage: Eukaryota > Viridiplantae > Streptophyta > Magnoliopsida > Ranunculales > Papaveraceae > Papaver > Papaver californicum. The sequence goes on from JAJJMC010003557.1 coordinate 4,112,757, forward strand.
GAAGCAAGGCACAAGGCTCACATTCATTTTGGTATATGTGGATGACATTCTTATTACAGGTAATTCATTCACTTACTGCAAAGACTTCATTGCTACTCTACATACATACTTTCCAGTTGAAAATCTAGGAGCACTACATTATTTCCTGGGTCTGGAAATCAAAAGAAATGCTAGTGGTCTATTCATTTCACAAGCAAAATATGCTTTGGATCTACTAGACAAACATAATATGTCAGGTGCCAAGCCTAGCTCAACTCCACTACAAGCACATGGTACTTTAAATTCAGAAGAAGGAGACATACTGCCAGATCCAACAGAATATAGGTCTTTAGTTGGTGGTTTGCAATATCTCACATGGTCTAGACCAGAAATTTGTTATGCAGTAAATAAAGTTTGCCAACATATGCAAAAGCCAAGGACATCACATATGACAGCAGCAAAGAAAATATTAAGGTACATTAAAGGTTCTGTAAAATTTGGTATTTACTTTACCAAAGGATTACAAATACTACAGGGATACAGTGATGCAGATTGGGCAGGAGATTTTGACACAAGGAGGATCAAAAGTGGATACTGCATCTTCTTAGGTACTAATCCAATATCATGGTCAAGCAAAAGGAAAAATACAGTTGCAAGGTCATCAACAGAAGCAGAATTCAGGAGTTTGGCAAATGCAACAGCTGAAATGCAATGGGTAGTCAAGTTATTAACAGAGATGTCATTACCAATATAGGGTAAACCACTCATTTTCTGTGACAGTGTCAGTGCCATTGCATACTCTACAAACCCAGTAAATCACAGCAAGATGAAACACCTAGCTATTGACTACAATTTTGTGAGGGAACTCATACAAGACAACAAACTCAAGGTCTCCTATGTATCAACAATAGATCAAGCAGCTGATGTATTCACTAAAGGATTCTCAGGGCCTAGATTTAAGTTTCTGAGAGACAAACTGAGTGTCTTAGCTTTGCCATCCACACTGTTTGAGGGGGGGGGGGGGGTAATAGATTACACTAATATTACACATTGTTTACACCACATTTATAATAAACAGATTGAAGTGCGTGAGTCACACATGTTAGAAATGTGTACGTTAGCCATTAAAGGCTAGTGTACGTTAGAGTGAGGACTGAGGTTAGCCTTCACTTGTATAAATATCAAGTCCTGTATCAGATTCATAGTTGAGATGAATCAATTTCTATTTACATTAATCATTTCTGAATACAAATCAATTCTTGATCTTTAATCAAGAATCACAACAATCTACTATCCCTCTCTTTATAAAAGAGAAGTTTAAGGGAGGTTTAATCTAAGCTATCAACAAATGCATGATATGAATTTTGAAGAAATCACTTTTATTGTGGGCAGGTTTACAAAAGTGCAGCGTAGCCAAAACTATTTTGCTTTTCCTTTAGTCAGTTTGGTTACTCGGAATAACATTAGGGATAATTTTAGTTAGGATGATTTGAACTTGTTAAATTTAATCCGATTTCTTTTATATCTAGTCTTATTCAAAACAATAGTTATGTTGACAAGGATATCTGGGCTTTGCATGAGACTATATTTAGCTCTGCAAGGAAAAACAGTGTAATCTGAGTCTTGTTTTGGTTGCTCGTTTTCTTATAAATAAATGAAACTACCAATCCCCAAAACAAATTAAGAAAACCTCTCTATACGGCTATACCCTCGAATTGAATGGTGACGGTGGCTACCGTGTGCACTTCATAACTCAAAATCTTCTCTATACCCTCAAATTGAATAGTGATGGTGACGACGGAGTGCATTTCACAACTCAAATTGAATGGTGATGGTGACTAACGAAATAATATATCCTCCCCTACACCACGTATGAGTTTGACTTCAAGTTGTTCACAACTTCCACCTGTATCTTTTTTGTAATAAGATATTGGGCTTACGACTGAAATGCCCTAATTTTAGGGGGTCAACTCTCATTTTTACCCCGACGAAAAAAAATAAATAAAAATGTCCCAGTCTGTTAGTTTTTCGGTTAAGTTAGGGCGTGCGAATTGACACGTGTGAAAAAAGGTCAAAATATCCCCCACATTTCATCTTGGAAAAATGCCCTAAAAAGAGATTCATGTTACAAAAATACCCTAAAATGATAAAGTTACAAAAATGCCCCAAAAGGAAAAAAGTCACAGAAATGCCCCAAAATGAAAAAAGTAATACAAACATGAAAAGTCTTTAAACATAAGGTTACATGTTTAAAGACTTTTCATGTTTGTGTTACTTTTTTCATTTTGGAGTATTTCTGTGACCTTTTTCATTTTGGGACATTTTTATAACTTTTTCAGGCATTTTTATAACATGAATCTCTTTTTAGGGCACTTTTCCAATATGAAATGTAGGGGGTATTTTGTCCTTTTTTCACACGTGCCAATTCGCACGTCCCAACTTAACTGAAAAACTAACGGATTGGGACATTTTTATTTATTTATTTTCGTTGGGGCAGAAATGAGAGTAGACCCCCCAAAATTGGGGCATTCCAGTCATTATTCCTAAGAAATTTCCATGCTTGCATTAGCAAAACTAAAATCCTGGCCTTTGTCATTTTTAATTTGTAACAAATTTGGTAAGTTCTGTTATTTGTATTTCATTGCCACATTATCAGATATGTGTTATGTATATCCCAGCACTTTAAATCTGCTAATACCAAAAGATAAACATTCCGATTATTTTGGATATAGCTAGGGATAAGAGGATTTGGTGTGGTTAGTACGTAATTGACACAAAAAGGAAACCTGAAAAGCGAAAAAAAAAACACATGGAAAAAACAGATGGTTTAGTTGTAGATATTAACGAATAAGTACAAAGTTTATGCCTTACTCTATGGACGGACCTATTGAAATAATCGCTAATGTTGTACTTTGGACCTGGGATATTATCGTCGTAACTCTAATGTTTTACACTTTATCGTTAAAAGTATTATACTATCGTTAAAACTTATAAGTTTCCATATTCAAAGTTAGACAGGATTTCAAATATTAATAACAACAACATTGTTAAATATTGGGTGAAAAAAATAAGGTGAAAGCATGACTGCTTCTCTCTCCTCCATTTTCCAAAACCTGCGTTTCTTCATCCCTGTTAGTGATTAATTCCCCTTAGATCTCTTAGATCCTTTAGCCTCCATCCTTTCCAACCTCTTAAATCCCTTTTTTCCCTAACCATGTCATCTGAATATCAATATGTGACTATCGATCGTAAGTTCTTTCGATTCTCATGTAGCAAAAGCACCCCTTCATCATCACCTTATCTGAGTTTCACTCACATGGCAAACTGAACGGTTCTTTCACACCCATACTGGCTAGATATTTACAGAGGTTTTTATTTGATGCTGCAAAAAACGGAAACCTAGGCAGAAAAGTTTGGAAACACGATGATAATCAGAACTCGTTCTGTGTAACTAAACTCTGTAATGAAAATGACCATTACTTGCACATCCTTTTATCTAGACCTATCCCAAAAGCAACTCAGTTTCTTTTTACATCCCCTCTGGTTCTTGTTTTGATGGATGGTTTGCTCTTGCATCTGCATTAAAGTCCATTATTACCTTTTCATCGTCACTCTCAAAACCCAAACCACAATCCATAAACCCTAGCCAACCACCAAAACATCAAAGCACCTTCATTAACCTAGAAACATCTTATGCTCAGTCCTTATTCTCACAAAAAAAGATTAGTTCTTTCCAACCTAAGGTTCAACAGTCTATATTTCCATTTCTTTGTGACAAGTATGCTGCCATTATCGATGAGTACAAAGAAATCTAAGTATGGCCACTTTATACATATTGATCCGGCACAGAATAAGGTAGGGGTTTGGGGCAATGCCTTCGTCATCTCCTCACCTATCAAGGTTGCTTCATGGTCCCATATTGGTAGCATTCTGCACTGAATTACAAATTTGACAAACTTTTTGTTTCCATAAATTCAACGCAAGCTAAATTTGACAAACTTTTTGTTTCCATAAATTCAACGCAAGCTATCTTTCATGTGGATGAAGACTTTTCTCGTGCAAATTTGGAATTCAAATTTACCACAAGCAATGTCACCTACCCTGTCTTTAGATGGCATAATCAGATTTGGGATTCGCCGGTTATTCATCATTATGACTTCCACTTAGAAATCCTTGGTATCCCATTTCAGTCACTTGAAGTAATTCACGCTATAGGTAACATTTGTGGTGAATTACTTCTTGCGGATGCTGCGACTCTAAGACTTCAGGATCTTCGTGCAATGCGTATCAAGGTAAGAAACAAGAATGGCATCAATTCTATCCCTAGAATGATCAAATATTCTCAGGCAGGAAAATATTCACAGCTCATGTCAGAATTGCAAAACTGTCTTCTTCTGTTGACTGTAGCTACCTCATAGTTTCACCAATAAAGTCGGATCTGGGAAATTTAAATTTCAAGAGAATTTCTGTCATCCCTGATTTGTTGGAGATAAGTAGAGCTAAAAAAAAAAGAAAATTTCTCCATAAAAACGGTCAGTCAGTTGTGCCATGCAAGACCACATTAACACCAATTGATTCTCTGGCTGATTGTACGATAAATTTTGCTCTTTGGAATACCCGTACAAATATGGACAGCAGCACCGTGCATCAAGGGTTACAAAAGAAGAAGATTAAAAGGAAAAGAAAGTCCAAGTCCAAATCCAAATCCAAACCTATTAAGCAGGTTTGGCAATGAGTCCATAAACCAAACTCTCCTGTTTCACACCCGGCAATCTATGTTAATACACCTATATCGTCAGATGATGTGGCGTCTGACATGGAAATTGATAAAGTACGCCAACCCCTCCCACCTGTATCACCGGCATTCTAACTATCAATCTTAGATTGTAATTCAATTCAGCTTTCAGAAATCTCTACACTATCATCACCATCTACTGAAGACCTGATACCCATTATTCCCTGCATAAACCCCATCCCACCTCCTTACCCCTCAACACCTACACCAATCCATCAATGGACATCTTCAATATTCAAAAAACTCACCCTTATACCCTAAAACCAACCTGCAACCTGGAAAACCTCAAACTTCGGTCATAAACTTCAAGCTTCATGCAAAAAATTATCAGCAATCCCATCAATTCATAATTCCAACATGGATTGTTAAAGAAGTTAACCGTTTATTTGATTTGGGAGTTAGACTTGGCATTAGTTTCCCATCCATGGATTGGAAGCAACCTCGGGACCCATTCTCAAACCCATACCAATTGTACCTACCAAAAAACAGATTCACAAGGACTTTGTTGTACAGTCCATTGTTAGTTTTGAAGGTGTGGACAATATCTCAGTACATGAGAAAAAGCGATATGAAATGCCACTTATGGGACTTGAAGATTCTTTCTTGGTGGATATAGATATAACAGAACTAGCTTGCTCCTCCGATTCAAGCACTCCAACTTACCCGCCTGGTTTTGAACCAACCCTAGAAGAGGTGACAGATGATGTCAGTTCTAGAAATTATTTGGACAACGACCCTCAACCTGTCATCCCTGTCAAACTGAAGAATAAGTGGAAAAGACTTGGTATTTCGGTGGAAGCAATTCACTCTCCAGCTTCCAGGACTCGTAGAGCTGCTACTAACGGCAACTACAGTTTACAATGAGTCTCAAAATTCTAACTTGGAATTGTTGATATGTCTTGAATCAGTCGTTGACCGGAACTCTAAACGGTATACATAATATATTATCACTGGGCCTGTTTTCCGTTATTTAGTCGAATTAGGGTTTTTTCTTTGCCCTATATATATACACACGTTGTACCTAGAATATGTGTAATTCAGTATTCTGCTCTATAATAAAACTCTGCTTTCTCTGTTACGGATGTAGCTAACGTAACAGTTAGTGAACCACGTAAATCTCTGTGTCTCGATCTCTATTATTGTTCTCGTTCGATCTCTCGTTACAACAAATTGGTATCAGAGCGAGGTTCGATTTCCGCCGAGAACGATGTCCGGATCCATGATGAAGATCGACAGGTTTACCGGGAGAAATAGTTTCAGTCTGTGGCAAATCAAGATGCGGGCTTTGTTGAACCAACAAGGTCTTTGGTTGCCGTTAGCTTCGGATAAGAAGGGCACAGATACATCCACCGCTGAGTATGCGACTATGGAGGAGAAGGCTCACTCAACGATTATGTTGTGTCTCGCGGACGACGTAATCACTGAAGTCGCAGATCAGGAAAAGGCCGCCGCTTTGTGGTTAAAGTTGGAAAGCCTCTACATGACGAAATCGCTGACCAACAAGTTGATGCTGAAGCAACGTCTTTTCAGTCTGCGCATGTCTGAAGGTATGCCTCTTAGAGATCACCTAGATCAAGTGAATATTATTCTGCTTGAATTGCGTAATATTGATGAAGTGGTGAAAGATGAGGATGCTGCCTTAATGTTGTTGGTGTCTATGCCTCCGTCGTATGAGAATTTTAGAGAGTCTTTTGTTGTCGGAAAAGAGACTGTAACGCTGGAAGAGGTTAGGTCGTCTCTTCATACCAGGGAGATGCGGAATAAGGCTGCTGGAACAGATACAGAAAATCAGGCTTCCGGGTTGATGGCAAAAGGAAGCAAGGACGGTAAGAAGGGCAAGAAAAATTCCGGCTATAAATTACCAAAAGACGTCTGTGTCTACTGTAAGGAGAAAGGTCATTGGAAGACGGAATGTCCTAAGAAGAAGAAGCAACAACAACATAACTCTGGATCTGCAGAAGTAGCTGAATGCGGAAACACTTCAGAGGGAGATGTGTTCTGCTAACAGATGATTACACACATCAGTCTGATGTGTGGTTCCTTGACTCTGGGGCGTCCTACCATATATGTCCCAAAAGAGAGTTATTTACTACGTACAGCCGTGCAGATGGGGGAAGTGTCTCTATGGCAAACGGTTCTATCTGCAAGGTGGTTGAAATCGGCTCAATCAGGTTTAGGACACATGATGGGAGGCTCTGCACATTGAAGGAAGTCAGGCATGTGCCACTCTTGACAAAGAATCTGATATCCTTGAGTCTGCTACACAGCAAGGGTTTCAGTTTCAAAGGTGAAGGTGGAGGTTTGCATGTTTGCAAGGGTTCTGATGTGATTCTGAAAGGTGTCAAGCATGGAACTTTTGTATGTACTACAGGGTTCAACAGTCACAGGTTCTGCAGTTGTTGCTTCAGCTGAAATTCAGGGATCTGATCTGACCAGACTATGGCATATGAGGCTTGCTCATATGAGCGAATGGGGAATGCAAATTCTCTCAAAGGAAGATCTTCTCGAGGGTCATAAGACCAAGAGACTTGGTTTCTGTGAGCATTGTGTTTTTGGGAAGCTACAGCGCAGCAAGTTTCCTAAGGCAGTTCATCGGACCAAAGGCACGCTGGACTATATCCATTCAGATTGTTGGGGTCCCTCTCGTGTTGAGTCTCTGGGCGGTCACAGGTATTTTCTGTCTATCATTGATGATTATTCCAGGATGACTTGGATATTCATGATGAAACATAAAAGTGAGACGTTCAGTAAGTTCAAGGAGTAGAAGACACTTTAGAAAATCAGGTTGGGAAGAAGGTCAAGAGGCTGCGAACAGATAATGGTCTAGAATTATGTTCATCTGAGTTTGATGATTTCTGCAAAGATCAGGGTATTGCTCGCCATCGCACAGTCAGGGCTACACCACAGCAGAATGGTGTAGCAGAAAGAATGAATCAGACGCTTTTAGCGAAAGCAAGGTGTATGCTTTCGAATGCAGGTCTTGCTAGACGGTTCTGGGCAGAAGCGGTTTCAACAGATTGCTATCTCATCAATCGGAGCCCACACACAGGCATTGACTGCAAAACACCTTATGAGGTGTGGACTGGAAAAGCTGTCGATTACGCAAAACTGAGGGTCTTTGGCTTCACCGCTTATTATCATGTAGATGAAGGCAAGTTGGAGCCAAGAGCTAAGAAGGGAGTTTTCATGGGCTATGGTGCAGGTGTGAAAGGGTACAGGATCTGGTCTGACAATAAGATTATACTGAGCAGAAGTGTAGTCTTTGATGAAAATTATGCTGAAATCCAGAGAGAAGATCACTGATGCACCAGAAAATGAGGTTGTTGTTGAGGAGGTGGAGGTGCAATTCAGTTCAGAGGAGAACCAGGCACCAAAGTTGGTTGACGACCAACTACCACCATCAGTTACCGAAGAGCAAGATGCAGATGAGTCTGAGAATGTACCACCAGAGGAAGTTGAACATCGGAGCATTGCTACAGACCGACCTAGAAAGGTTGGAATAAAACCTCCAGCGAGGTACATGTTTGACGATTTGGTGGGTTATGCATTGCAGGTGGCCGAGGAGGTGGAGGATCACGAGCCGTCCACCTACAAGGCTGCAGTATCTGGAAACGAGTCAGCACAGTGGCTTGCCGCAATGGTAGAAGAAATGGAGTCCCTTATCAAAAATGGGACTTGGGAGCTTGTAAAACTGCCTGCTGATAGAAAGGTAATTACTTGCAAGTGGGTTTTCAGAAAGAAGGAAGGAATGTCAGCTGCAGAGGGTGTCAAGTATAAAGCACGAGTGGTTGCAAGAGGTTTCAATCAGAAAGAGGGAGTGGACTACAACGAGATTTTCTCACCAGTGGTCATGCACACTTCCATCAGAGTGCTACTAGCCATAGTTGCACATCAGGATCTGGAACTTGAGCAACTAGATGTGAAGACGGATTTCCTGCATGGAGAGTTGGAAGAAGAAATATACATGATCCATCCAGATGGATTCTAAGTTCCAGGTAAAGAGAATTACGTCTGCAAGCTAAAGAAGTCATTATATGGGCTAAAACAGTCCCCAAGGCAGTGGTATAAGCGATTTGATAGTTATATGGTGCATCTTGGCTATCACAGGAGTCCGTATAATTGTTGTGTGTACTACAATGATTTGCAAAATGGTTCACACGTTCATCTAGTTCTGTATGTTGATGATATGCTAATTGCTGCTCAGAATAAGTCAGATATTCAGAAGTTGAAGGGGTCTCTCAGTGCGGAGTTTGAGATGAAAGATCTGGGTGCTGCTCGGAAAATTCTGGGAGTAGAAATCTATAGGGATAGGAAGAATAGAAAGCTTTTCCTATCACAGGAAGGGTACATCAAGAAGATTTTGAGCAGGTTTGGAATGTCTTCAGCCAAGCCTATAGATACTCCAATGGCACCTAACATCAAGTTGGGAATGTACACGGTTCAGACTTATGAGGAGAAATAGTACATATCTCGAGTTCCATATGCTAGCGCAGTTGGAAGTCTGATGTATGCTATGGTCTGCACTCGACCAGACTTAGCATTTGCTGTTAGTGTGGTTAGTCGGTATATGGTTCATCCTGGGAAGGAACATTGGCAAGCTGTTAAGAGGATTTTCAGGTATCTTAGAGGTACTTCAGATGTCGGTCTCTGTTATGGGAACGATACCCGATGTTTAGTGGCTGGTTTCTCAGATTCTGATTATGGTGGAGATGTGGACAGTAGGAGATCTATGACTGGTTATGTGTTCACTCTTGGAGGTTCCGTTGTAAGCTGGAAGGCAACTCTACAACCTACAGTTACTTTGTCTACTACAGAGGCAGAGTATATGTCCTTGATAGAAGCTGCTAAGGAGGGAATTTGGTTAAAGGGGCTGTTAATGATCTAGGCCTACATAAGGATCATGTTATAGTGTATTGTGACAGCTTGAGTGCAATATGCTTAACCAAGGATCAAGTCCATCATGAGAAGACGAAGCATATTGATGTCAGGTGTCACTTTCTGAGAAATGAGAAGAGAATTGAAGTGAAAAAGGTAGGGACAGCTGATAACCCTGCTGACATGTTCACCAAGCCAGTTCCTGAGAGCAAGTTCCAACATTGCTTGGACTTGCTCAATATCACAAGTCAGTAGTCTGAGCCCTTGTCTAGGGGCATCTGAGGCAGAGAAAGGTTCTGGCACTGTCATGGTGCATCTTTTTCTGTTGCTGGGAGGATTCAAGTCAAGGTGGAGATTTATTGATATGTCTTGAATCATTCATTGACCGGAACTCTAAACGGTATACATAATGTATTATCATTGGGCTTGTTTTCCGTTATTTAGTCTAATTAGGGTTTTTTCTTTGCCCTATATATATACACACGTTGTACCTAGAATGTGTGTAATTCAGTATTCTGCTCTATAATAAAACTCTGTTTTCTCTGTTGTGGATGTAGCTAACTAACAGTTAGTGAACCACGTAAATCTCTGTGTCTCGATCTCTATTATTTTTCTCGTTCTATCTCTCGTTACAACAGGAATGTTAGAGGCTTGAAATCTAGCGCAAGATAAACCGTAGTGCATAAATTGATACATCTAATCATGGATCCTATCATAATTTTACAAGAAACCAAGTTGATGCATTATACTTCATCGGACATCAAACAAATTTGTGGGTATCAAAATGTTGGGTGAACATTACAGCAATCCGTTGGAAGCTCTGGTGGCATGTTGATTCTCTGGGATAGACACTTTGTTGATATAAGTGACTCCCTAGTTGGTGACTATACCCTATCAATACATTACATGACAAGACGGATAACTTTCAGTGGGTTCTAACAAATGTTTATGGCCCTAACAGTTCCGTTGAGAGAACTGAGTTTTAGATTGAGCTTGATAACGTTTGCATATATTGGATTAATCTTCCATGCTGTAGTGGTGGTGACTTTAATAAAATTACCAAGTGCAGTGAGAAAAAAACTGTAAAAAGATCACTAAAAGTATGAAGAATTTCAACAAATTCATAATTGAGCATGATCTTGTTGATTTACCTCTCAAGGAAGCTAGATATACCTGGTCAAATGGTCAAGCAAACCCTGTTATGTGCAGATTAGACAGGTTTCTTATCTCACCATCTTTTGAGCAACATTTCCCTTTCGTTTCACAACTAGCCAAAGCCAGACCTACCTCTGATCATATCCCCCTCCTATTAGACATCTCAGACCCATCTTGGGAACCTAGCCCTTTTAGGTTTGAAGTTATGTGGTTCTTGGAGAATGGATTCTTACAATTATTAGAAGAGTGGTGGCTTTCTTTTTGTTTTGCAGGTACTCCCAGCGCAGTGCTATGGCTGAAACTGAAAGCACTAAAAGAAAAGCTGCAAGTGTAGAACAAGGAAGTGTTTGGTCATACTAATGCTAAGTTGAACTCCAATCTCTCCGAAATTCAAAATCTAGATGGGTTAGCTGAAGATAATATCCTCTCTGAAGAAGACTTGAAAGCAAAATTGCAGAATAAAGTTGATTTTGAGAAGATCTCCAAAATGGAAGAAACTTCTTGGAAGATCAAATCAAATACGAAGTGGCTACAATAGGGTGATAGGAATACTTCTTTCTTCATTGGTAATACCTCTGAAAGAAGAAGACACAACAGTATTCGACAACTTTATATTGGGAGTGATTTAGTGACTGATATAACTAAATTGCAGAAGCATATTGCGGATTATTACAAAACACTTTTTACAGAGGAAGAAATAATTAGACAGGACTTGGAGGGTATTATGTTCAACAGCATCACCACAATAGAGTCTAAAATTTTGGATGCTGACTTCACAGAAGAGGAAGTTGTGCAGGCCATAAGGGATTTAGGCAATGACAAGGTTCCAGGTCCTGATGGTTTCCCAATAATGTTCTTTCAGAAATGTTGGTCTTTCATCAAGACAGATGTTATTAATATCGTACATGAATTCTGCACCTCAGGTACAATTGATTCTAAACACAACTCAACTTTCATAACTTTTGTCCTAAAAAAGGACCATATTAAAACAACAAAAAGATTGTCGACCTATTTATCTCCTAACTAATGTTGACAAGATCATTGCAAAGGTCTTAGCATCGAGGATCAAACTGGTTATGGACAAATTGGTTTCACCGGTACAATGTGCTTACATTGAAGGTAGGAAAATTATTGATGGCACTCTAATTGCTAATGAATTGGTTGATTCTAGACTCAAGTCAGGGAATGCTGGTATTATGTAAAATTGACCTGGAAAAGGTGTTCGATAGAATCAATTAGAGATATCTTGTATTTGTGCTAACTCAGATGGGTTTTAGTAAGAAATGGTGTAACTGGTTAAGATTCTGCTACTCGACTTCTTCATTCTATGTACTTATAAATGGATCTTCTTTTGGGTACTTTAGCAGTTCAAGAAGTGTTAGACAGGGTTGTCCAGTGTCTCCACTTTTGTTTAACATTGCTATGGAAGGTTTTTCAAGATACATGGATAGAGATGTCAATCAAGGGTTGTTTAATAGTTTCTTTGTTTCATCCTCTAGTATTATTGTTAACCATCTTCATTATGCAGATGATACTATTTTCTTCGTTGATAATAAGAGGGAAGAGTTACACAACTTATTTTCAGCCCTACAATGTTTTGAGTTCATTGTCGGTTTAAAGATGAACACTTCTAAGACTAGATTGATAGCAGTCAGAGATGTACCAGATTTATCTACTTGGGCTGAAGAATTGGGTTGTTCAACTGACAGTTTACCTTCCATGTTCTTGGGAATGCCACTAGGGGCAAAGTCAGGCTCAAAACGTATATGGGATCCAATTATTGAGAAGTTTGATGCAAGACTATCCATTTATAGGAGGATCTCTCTATCTAAGGGAGGTAAACTAGTTCTTCTAAAGTGTATCATATCTTCTCTACCCATATATTACTTCTCGTTATTTAAAGCTCTAATATCTTTCATCAAGATTCTCAAGAAGAAGATGTGTAATTTTTATGGGAATACAGGGAAGCTTCAAAGATATCACATTTGGTAAACTGGGACTTAGTGCGTGCTACTAAAGAAAGAGGTGGTTTAGGTGTGTGCAACCTAAGAAAGATGAACTTAGCTTTGTTAGCTAAATGGTGTTGGTGATTCGGTGTTGAGGAAAACAAGTTATGGTACAAGATAATTGTCGATAAGTATGGTGTTGAATTTTCCAGCTGGATCCCTGGTAAGGTGAATCAATCTTTTGGTGTCTCCTGTTGGCGTACTATTGCTGACACCGCAACTATAATTAGTGAACACTCCACTCTTTATATGCACTCGGGCAGAGACATCGCGATCTGGAACGATATTTGGTGTGATTAAAGACCATTAGCAGTTGTTCTTCCTAATCTCTACAGGTTGACTAGAGATAGAAACATTAAACTTGCAGACATGGTATCCTTGGAGGGAAACTGGATATTCAACTTCAAACGTATTCTAACAACTGATGAAACTGATGATTTCAAAGCTCTCCTTACAATGATCGGTGATTCCCCCTAAATTTCAGATGGCTTACCGGATACCAGGCGTTGGTCTCTTCATGCTTCAGGTACCTTCTCGGTTAAAACACTATACTCCTAACTTATCTCGACAGATGGATTGGCCAATTTCCCATCTTATATGGAAAACTTTTATACCAAAAATTAATCTCTTGGTTTGGAGTCTGGTACCTGGAAAGGTGAATACAATTGATATTCTTCATTATAAGGGAGTAATGTTTGGTCACAAGTCTTGTGCATTGTGTGGAGACTGCCCGGAAACTCAAGAACATCTCTTCTTACACTGCAAGGTAGCATTCAGAGTTTGGTCGCAGCTAATGCCAAGTTTTCGTTGTTCATAGGTCAAACCCAGAACCATTAAAATGTTAGCTTGTTGATGGCATAACATCCATTTCTCAACTAATGGTAACTACATTTGGAGCCTCATCCCATCTGCAATTTTCTGGACGCTATTGAGAGAACGAAACATTCGTACAAAACGGATGATGATCTGCGTAATGAAGCAAAAACTATGATTCTTCTTTGGGCTGATGCTGCGGGAAAGAGAGTTCATGTAGATTTTACGAGTACTATCAATTTTTGGGATAATCTTTTCTTGTAATCTTGTTTTTTAATCTTTTTTTTACACTCTACATTCGGTAGAACGATGTACATTCTTTTCTATCTGATTCAATCTCTTTTCCGGTGAAAAAAAGGTATAATACTAATACCAAAATTCCCATATTTCTGGAATTAAATTTAAAAAAAATATAGTTTAGAGAAATGAAAAGGAGACCTAGACGATTCTTTGTGAATTAGAAATGTGATGAATGATGATGCTTGCCTTAGATGCTGAAGACTTTTCACTTTTACAGTCTTATATTGGGTTTCCTGGTATGGTAACATTTTGGACTAAAACCACTATGGATGGAATGAGAACCAAATCATTTCCTCGAATTGTAAAAAAAGTATTCTTTTAAAACGAACTTTTCAGCGTAGATTCTTCATTCTTAGTTATTAAATAATACTAGTATATTACATTATACTTTCTAGAAAAGATACAACTATATCATATCGAGTAAAAACTAAATTTTTTCTGGTCTTTGGCTAAAAAACCACAGCGGTAGGGAAAAAAATTTTACTCGCACGCTCTTCTTGGTAGTCGTATGATATTGAGCGTTCTCTTAGAGGGCCGTAAGATAACACTGACGCTTAGTTATCGTAACGTATGTTGTTTTACGTTCAGTTAGAAGAGCGCGGAACCATACGGTCATTCGAGTGAGCGCCAAATATTAATGCGCTCAGTTAACAAGCCGTATGATTGAGCGTTTAGTTGGGTGGCCGTATTACGAGATACGGCTTCATACAAGGTCGTAAGTAATTGTTGCATCTAGTTGGATGGCCGTATTACGAGAGACGATGTCGATGAAAGACGCTTACATATGAAACGATCACCCAGATGACCGTGTGTTGAGTGAGGCGGCATAACAGAAGAGCGATAACGTTTTGGCAGTGCTCCTAAGTGAGCGCCTGGTTATACGTCCATTTAGATGACCGTATGGAAATGGGGCGGCCATGGAGTTTTTTTTCTTTCTATTCTTTAGGTCAAATGCATACAGCTAACACTCACGGTGGTTTCTGTGTTAATGAGGTGTAGTGGGAGAGGTTCAAGGGATCTTTTGAGATGGTTTAAGCGTGGGACAGTTGTACATGATGCGAGCTACCATTGTACGGTCCAATTGGAAGGTCCAGAGGCAGGCATTCCCTTTTTTCTTTAAACGATTTGGAAATTTCACTTGTATGCTAATTTCCACTTGTATGCATAGCCGTGTGAAACCTTTTCTTTTGATCTTCATAATCATTAAGAAAATGTTTGTCTTTTGACCTGACCTTTAAATTTTATTTATTGTACTTTGTACACCAGGCGGCCAAGCAAGTGACCGTATACACCAGGCGGCTATGTAAGTGACCATATGCATTCAATACGGTTTCTAGGAATGATGTCTAATGTGCAGAAGTTCTTCTGCAACACCGTATGTACTGGACGGCATGCTAAAGAAGCGCACAAGTGTCAAGCGGACAGATAATACGCCGTGTTGTGGAGCGCTATTGTAATGTTGCGTTTCTTCAAGGGGCGTTGTTCCAGGTAACCGTATTATGAGGCGGTACGTTAAATGAGCGTAACATCAGACGCTTTGCTAGGGATACTTCCTATATAAATACGCTTTCCTAACAAACCGTATTAAGCATACGCTTTCTCAAGTGGCCGTGCGAGTATACTTACGATTCGAAGAGAATTCCCTTGTTGCGGCTGCAAACTGGCGAGTAAAGAGAAAATTTTCTCTTCTCTCTTTACTCTACTCGCCCGTTGCAGTTGCTCTTAGCATTGATTCTTTCCTAAAGAAATTAGTCTTCGCTCGTGAATGGCAAAGTTTATTTTAGATATCCCATCACAATCCCGAGGAAGTAATTATTTTTAGTGGAAGTATTCCGGAAAGGTTAACTATATTGATTATGTTTTAGGATGAAAAATAAATGTATTGTAAATAGTATTTTCTTTAGTTTTGAGAAATTAAAATCATACAAGAGGAGTCTAAACCAAGGAATGGTCGTTCACGTCTTGCTTCAGTCACAAAGGTGGAGATAATGGGTTGATATTAAAGGAAGGAAGCAGAAAGGGTTGAGAAATCACTGTGTAGTGTATAGTTGTTGAACTATGATGAAGGCTAGATTTATGGTTTTAAATATGATTATCTCTGAAATAGATTTGTTTTCCTTTAGATAGATGAAATCATCTATTTATAGTCTTGTGGTGAACATACTGATTTCTCGTAAGTTGTGGAAGTTGTGAAGATATGGAGAAGTGATGATCGTGGAGATTGTGGTGGAATCATGTTCGCTATGTCAAGAAGACTGTATGACCACTACTCTCTCATTCTCTCATATGTTCTTAATTTTTCTACTACTTATTACCTTCTCATCATGGACGTGTTGCCACATCGGACGTTGCTGTAAACCGTCAGACCAATACCCCGATGAGAATCCACACATGTGATGTATTTGATATCTCGTAGAAAATAATTGAGTCATGGACTACTACTATTTTGGTCAAGTCAAGACAAGTTGCTAAGTTCACTAGGTGTTTGAGTAGATTGATCAGTGTCAAGTCTGGTGAAAATAGTAAGTCCAGTAATAACTTAGATATTTAGAGATGTGCGTATAGGCAAGATCTAGAACTTGGCATTACACCAAGGACAAGGATTACTATCTAAGGCTAGCGTTGGTCGAAAGAGAGATATTTGCCTTGCGCCAGCACCTCAAGGATAGTGAAACAAGGGAAATAGGAAAAGCCAACAGTAGCGAGGGATAGCATTCTAAAATGCTTATCGTTGACACTACGCCAGCGCTGTGGTTGTAGTGACGCTAGCCTAGTGCTAGCGCCAAAGTATTGATGGAACTGGAGCAGATTAGGTTGGTGTTATCCTAGGTCAACGATATAAAGAGATAGGTTGGCGCTGGCTTAGAAGGTTTATTCTAGCCTTAGCTAGCACCACGAGCGAGTGATGCATCCTCAGGGATTATGCTTGGGCAGTGACGCATCCTCGAGAGACAAAGATTAGGCAATGAGGCGTCCTCGGGAGAAAAAGCTTAGGCAATGACGCGTCCTCAAGAGACAGATCTAGAGTAGTGGCGCTTCCTCAAGAGACGGTGCTAGAGTAATGATGTGTCCTCGAGGAACAACGTTGTAGGAAATGATATGTTCTCAGGAAACAAAGCTTGAGTAGCGACGCGTCCTCAAAGACGGTACTTAGAGTAGTGACGCATCATTGAAGAATGGTACTGGAGCAGAGGCATCCTTAAGATACAGAACTTGGGTAATGACGCCTCCTCAAGAAACGATGCTTGTGAAGTGTCGCTTCCTCGAGTTGCAATGCTAGAGTGAGATCATGATTTTAAATAGTTATTTTTTGTTTCGTTACTCATACTTGGATGTTATTTTCCTTGTGTAAACTATAATAGATTGATGTTGTTAAAATAAGAATTTGAATATCGACGCATATACATAACAAGTTCAAGGACTTCATCCGTGGAAGTTTTACGACTTAAGACTAGTTTAATATTGTATATATATAGAGAGATAGAGGCTATATGATCAATATATAGAACCTGTAGCTATTTGTAGAGACTAGTATTCTTAATCCTCTTGTAGAATATGGATAGAATGCATGACTCGTATTTCTGATATAAGGTCAGAAATATATGTGAATACTTCTATGTTTCTACTGCCGGGAAGAGGGCGATTTAACGATTTCCACCCCTGTCGAAAATCCATCTTTCATTGTTCTTTTCGACCATATCCTTTTATTTTAGGGTGGAAAAAAATATACTGCAAAATGGTACTTTCAAGTAAGTTCGAGAAATCAATCTCGAACAGGACGAGCCTAAATCAAAATATGGTCGTTCACGTCCTGCTTCGATTACAAAGATGGAAAGGATTTGGGTAGGTCTTAGGGGAGGCAAGCAAATAAGGTTGAGAAATATCAATAGTGTGTGAAGAAGAATGGAATTTGCATAGAGGAATCGTTAATTCTGTAGGTTTTGGTTTCTTCAGACTGATTGTGTGTCTGTCTCGTTTTGTCTTTTTTTTCGTCTTGTTTCGAATAGATGAGAATCATCTATTTATAGTTTGAAGAGGAAACACTGATATTCTCGTAAGTCGTAGAAGTTAGGAAGAGGTGGAGAAATGATGATTGTGGAGATTGAAGGGGGAATTTCCCAAAAGGTAGGGAAGACCTGTCTGACCACTACTCCTCATCCTCTCAACTGATCTGTAACCGCCCACTCCTTGTTACCTTCTTGTTCGTGGAGGTTGTGTAACCACCCACGATGTCATAGACCGCCAGACCAATACCCCAATTAGAATACCCTCGTGTTGTATTTGATATCTCGTGGAAATAGTGGAGTTATAAGCCACTATGGTTTTGATTAAGTCAAGTCAAGTAAAATGACTTGCTAAGTCAGTGAGGTAAGTTGTGCGACTTACTTGGTTGATAGCCAGACTGATAAGTGTCGAGCCTGGGAATTTTAGTTGTCACGAAACGGAAAATTTTGCCTCCGGCGCGTTGCACTGGGAAGGCCAGAACTCCCCGATGGGCGATTAAAAGATAGAAACCGAACTTAAAGTTTAACTTCTCGCTGGAAAATGCAGGTAGATTTTTCCTTTCCAAGCATATTTTGCAAGCATGGTACTCGGAACGTAGTTTCCATATCGTTCCAACTCACCCTTATTCAACAAAGGGTACATGACCATTAAATTCAATGGTGAATGCCTTTGGAAAGCATCAAATAATTACGATCATTGTCCAGGCCTAACTCATGCCTTGGACTAGCACCTAGGCCATTTCAAGCCTAATTTTTCGCTTCATTTATTCAGCTTCGATCATACGCTGGAGTCTGCACTGGTCTTGCTCTTTCCAATGGTGCAACATCCAGGCACATGCCATTCCATGCCGTAATGCTAGGAAGTATGAACAATCCATCGAATGGAATTTGCAACTACCTCATCCAGTGTGGCAACAATCATCTCTTTACTTAGCACTGCCAAGCCAGATGATACGAGTTACCATAATGTCGCAATCACCTCTAAATTAGATGATATGAGCGACAAGGTGTTGTACCTCAATGCATTGCATTGAGGCTGCCTACGTACCCAACCCGTACCTTGAAGGGATCAAGCATGACCATATTTCATCAAAGTGTCAATTCGAAAGGAACAAGCAATTAATCCTGTTAAGGAAAATCCAACATCAATTCTAAACTTCATCGCAAAGACAGAGGCCACGCAAAGCCTAGTCCGTATAGGCCGAAGGACTTTCGCAAGGTACGCACTAGCTTGTTCATAACTATTTTAATTTACTATGCAAATATGCTTTCTCGAGTACATAACACAATTGAAAGATGTTTTCGCATAATTCAAGCTTCATCGGTTAAGCTACAAGCATATTGATGCTTAAGTATCAAGTATGCTCCAGCGTATAGGCTACATCGCATATATATCTATGTGCATTACCGCTCACGCACATTCAAGCTTCATTGGTTAAGCTACAAGCATACATCAATATGCTCTAACGTATAGGCCACATCGCACTTATATGTGCATTACCTCTTATGCACATTCAAGCTTTATCGTTTAAGCTATAAGCATATTGATGCTTAAGCATCAAGTATGCTCCAGCGTATAGGCCACATCGCGTATATATATATATATATATGCATTATCGCTCATGCACATTCAAGCTTTATCGGTTAAGCTATAAGCATAATGATGCTTTAGCATCAAGTATGCTCTAGCGTATAGGCCATATCACATATATATTACCTCTCATGCACATTCAAGCAAAGCTCCCTCCCTATATATGTTTTATTCATATTTTTACAAATATATAAAAGAAAGGAAGGTGACATCCATCGACTGCGCTTAGGCAAAAACGCCTACTGGTTGGCGCCTCTAAGGCAAATCCCTAACTGGTTAGCGCCTCTAGGAAAATCCGCTTTTTGGTTGGCGCCTCTAGGCAAATCCGCTAACTACTTGACGCCTCTAGGCAAATCCGCTTTCTGGTTGGCACCTCTAAGGCAATTTCGCCATCTGTTTGACATATCTAAGCATCATTGATTTCCAACCAACACCTCCTCCCTATATATGTTTTATTTTCATTTATACAAGTGGATATAAGGAGAATATACGGCGTTCATCTACTGCACATTCTAGTGATGCATTCTCAATCATGTTTCACGGCATAATAGTGCATTAGCACTATGATGCATTCTCGGTAAGCAACATTGGATCATTGATGCATTCTCAATCATACATCACGGCATAATAGTGCATTAGCACTATGATGCATTCTCAATCATGCATCACGGCATAATAGTGCGTTAGCATTATGATGCATTCTCGGTAAGCAACATTGGCTCGGTGATGCATTCCAATCATGCATCACGACATAATAGTGCATTAGCACTATAATGCATTTTTGGTACGCAACATTGGCTCAGTGATGCATTCTCAATCATACATCACGGCATAATAGTGCATTATCACTATGATGCATTCTCGGTAAGCAACATTGGCTCAGTGATGTATTCTCAATCATGCATCACGGCATAATAGTGCGTTAGCACTATGATGCATTCTCGGTAAGCAACATTGGCTCGGTGATGCATTCTCAATCATGCATCACGGCATAATAGTGCATTAGCACATAATACATTCTCTGTATGCAGCATTGGCTAAGTGATGCATTCTCAATCATGCATCACGGCATAATAGTGCGTTAGCACTATGATGCATTCTCGATAAGCAACATTGGCTCAGATGCATTCTCAATCATGCATCAAGGCATAATAGTGCATTAGCACTATAATGCATTTCTCGGTATGCAACATTGGCTCAGAAATGCATTCTCAATCATGCATCACGGCATAATAGTGTAGTAGCACGATGATGCATTCTCGGTAAGCAACATTGGCTCGGTGATATATTCTCAATCATGCATCACGGCATAATAGTGCGTTAGCACTATTTCGCATTCTCGGTATGCAACATTGGATCAGTGATACATTCTCAATCATACACCACGGCATAATAGTGCATTATCACTATAAAGCATTCTCGGTAAGAAACATTGGCTAAGTGATGCATTCTCAATCATGCATCACGGCATAATAGTGCATTACCACTATGATGCATTTTCGGTAAACAATATTGGCTCGGTGATGCATTCTCAATCATGCATCACGGCATAATAGTGCATTAGCACTATAATGCATTTTCGGTACGAAAGATTGACTTAGTGATGCATTCTCAATCATGCAACACTGCATAATAGTGCATTAGCACTATGATGCATTCTCGGTAAGCAATATTGGCTCGATGATGCATTCTCAATCATGCATCACGACATAATAGTGCATTAGCACTATAATGCATTCTCGGTAAGCAACATTGGCTAAGTGATGCATTCTCAATCATGCATCAAAGTATAATAGTGCATTAGCAGTGTAATACATTCTTTGTACGCAACATTGGATCGATGATGCATTCTCACTTATGCATCACGGCATAATAGTGCTTTTTCACTATGATGCACTCTAGGGTACTCCACATAGGGTAAGTGAGGCATTCTCAATCATGCATCACGCGTAATAGGGCCTTAACACTACAATTTCAAGGTCAAGCATCTATACCCTAATGCATATCTGAGTAAGCTTTATAAGCTTAGGATGAAGCTTCATCCCATGCCATGACGTATCTCTAAGTAAGCGTCATACGAAAATTACGGGTGTTACATTAGTGGTCATATACTTGTTTGAAAATAACATGGCATATTTAATGGATAAGTATTAACTTAAAGCGACTTATTGTAAGTCTGAGGGGCATTTGAGGCCAGATTACATAGGGGGCTCCTTGAGCAAGGAAACCTACTGAAATTCATATAAGACTCAATTTATGACCTATATTGATGAGAAAGGCATATTTATGGTCAAAGAAGCTAGCAAAGCCAACACTAGCTACTTGGCGCAAATAAGAAGGTGCCAACTCTCTTAACATAAAAAGGATAGTATGCTAACATCTCAAGAGTAAGACCAACATGCACATTTTTTGGCAAATATTAATTATACCAGGACTAGGAAGATAGTACCAAGGAGGTTTGAAGTTAGCACTTCAATTGTATAGTTAGCGAAAAGCAAGGGCGCTAGCTACCAAGGGCGTTAGCATCAAGGGAACTAAGCCAAGAGCGTAGCGGCCAAGGATTGGAGCTTTTGTTGCTTGATTTAGCACTTTTGATGTTAGAGTTAGATTTAGCACTTTTGGTGCTAGAGCTTAGGTACTAAGATGGTAATACGTGAGCTAAGGCCTTATTAGGTGTTTTTGTACTAGCTAAGATCGTTTTTGGTTAGTTAGCACCTTTTATGCTCGCGTATGTTCTCCATCAAGGATTGGACTTTTCGGTTGATAGAATCTCCGGAAAGAGTGAAATTTCTGAATCGTCCTCAAAATGAGAGGGGGATGTAGATGAAGCTGAGAATTCTGATCTTCGCATTGCATGGATTTATCGTCATCTGGGAGTTGCACTGGAGCATGAAGTAGGTAGCACCTTGCTGAAGGGACTGGTACCAGAGTGAAGAGACGGGTATGATAGACACATTTTAGTGTCTAAATTGCACCTTAGTTTCTATTAAGTTAGTATTCGATTTTGCAAATATTACGTGTTTTTATGCTTTTGTAGGTACATTAGAAGAATAAAGATTTGTGGAAAAATTGGCTCAAAAAGTGATAAAGGCACCCAAGGACAAGTGTTATTGGCACCCCAAGAATGGATAAGGGACACCCTAGGATCGGCCGAGTCAACCAGGCGAGTCGAGCCAGCGAGTCGCCGATCCAACTCAGCGGGAATCGTCAGAGATTCAACTGTGTACGCTGTTCAAGTGATTTGCGAATTGTTTTGCTTCCAGATTGTTCCACACGCTAGAAGATATCCCATGCAAGTCAGAACAATCGAGAAACAGCAGAAAAATCCCATAAAATCAGCTCGGAAATCATGTATGTGGCCGGAATCATGTTTCAGTTAGGATTGGGATTTGTGAGTGGTTTGAGAGAGTTCTATTAGGTTTAGAACTCTCTCTAGGGTTTCTACAACCTATATAAACCAAGAAAAACCAAGAAAAATCACGACGCAGCCCTAGAGATTAATTCAGAAGAATTCCGGCCACTTCCGGTCATCGCCGGTCACTGCTGCTGCACCGGCCGGCGTGTTCTTCACCCAGCCATCACCGAAGAAGAAGACTAAGTAACATTTACTTATGTTGTTGATTCAAACTGCTCCTGTTGCCTTAGCTCTTAAACCTTTGTTGCTTAGAACCCTTTCTGTGACAGCTGAACCCTCTCTTGTAACACTTATATACGTATCTGTTCAGCTGTTGCACTATTCTTTAACCTTGTAATCAATATTTTGAGCAATGAAGAGATCTTTTGAGCAAGTTTTCTCCACCACGAGCTAAGTTTATTTACTGGGATGATGGAGGAGGTTTTTCCCTCAATTTTATGTGGTAAGTCTATTTTTAATTAATTATTTACAATTCTTTACTTGTTAAAATTGCATAGTTTCGAAATAGAAAAACGGTTTTCTTTCAGTAGTGGTGTTTTTGTTTGATGGGTCATGCTGGGTTGACAACCTCTGATGTCCCATGCTTGTGATTTACTTCTGCTTGTTTGCATAAAAACCTATTTTGGCAATATTTGAGCTTAATTTATTTAAAAGAATTGCATGTTTAATCACATAAATTGTTGGAAATAACTGATTCCTGATTCCTAGTTTTCTCCATATTTTCTAAAAATCATCTTTAGTTTATTTTCCTGATTTTTATTTAATTAGATTAAGTCAATTATTTCTAGAATCATTACCTTCACAAGTTCGAGAATCGAACCTTTATTTACCACTTTTAAAACTACATCAATTTTTGGCGCCGCCGACGCGGACTTGTTTTTAGGTTTAGGGTTTTAGATTTATTTTTAGGTTTTTATTTTTATTTTTATTATTTTACTTTATTCTATTTTACGTTTCTTTTGGTATTTCCTCTTTTTGCTACAGGTTGAATTTTTGATCGAAAAAGGAAGTAAGCCAAAGTTTTGGAATTAAAGCTAAAGACTTGGAATTAAAAGGGAAAAGCTTAAAGAACGAAAAAGAAGATCGAAGATTTTAAAATTTTTTTTAATTAGATTTTTAGTTTATTTTAATTAGTTTTAATTAGTTTTGGTTAGTTTAGAAAATTGTATTAGGGTTTTAATTATTTCTGTAATTTTTCTTTTATTTTCGGACACTTTTGGACATTATTTTTGGGACTTTGGACATTTTATTATTTTTAAACCCTACGGAAGGGTAGTTTAAATATCAAACTGTGTGCAGGGAAGGACGACAATTACGATATTGTCTCGGCCCCTCGGGTTCGCACACTATTGAAAAGGATATTAGTGGCCCGAGTCGACTTCAACGGTTCATCGCCCGTCTAGTACGGGAGGTAAGCTTCGACCAACCCACGAATCTCCTGTCAGTGGGTTTTCTGGACGCCTTTGTATGCATATATGTTGAGGACTGAATACGGACTTTAATTTTTGCATAGTAAAGGGAAAGGCCTGGCCAAACAAGATAAGGTTTCGGATTTCATCACCGTCTCCTTCTTGCCCGCTTTAGGAAAACGAAACCTACGCGAACCTAAGCCTAAAATCTTGACTAGAAAGAGACCTATAGGGTATCGACCTTATTGGAAAATCGTTCAAAAGGACTGTACGGGTTACTTTATTAGCCTAACTCAAAGAACAGGAAGATTATTTTAAGTTGATTAGAGCCGCCTTGTAACCCAGGGAAAAGTGCCAAAGAGACAGGGGTATCAAAGCTCCATTGAGCTTCTCCTGTTTCTCTTCGACTTAATCTAATTCAGATCGTTCTAAGAGGTTTGCTAAAATTATAACCAGTTGCTTTTTGAAAGAATAGAAGCTGGTCTAGAGACAATCTAATTGGAACCATCATGCTTGTTGTTTGCTAGATTTAGGTTTGATTTGGTTGAGTCAGGGCACGATTGTGTTTGATTAATTGCTTGTTAGGATTTAATTTTTGCATGCCAAGAACGCCCTTAAGGTGAACTTGGGATAGAGACCCTCAAGGTAGATTAATTAGTGGAAGACTGGTAGTTCACCTTAACCTTGAGAAGCCAACTGAGAGTGAACTAGTCACTCCCGAGACTGTGTCAGCAATGATATCTCTGAAGGATTTGTTGAATCCGACCCGGACCTCACGTCCATCTTGCATCAAGTTAGCCGCTACTGAAGCGAGCTACGAACTGAAACCCGGAATCATCCAGATGCTCCCATTATTCTTAGGAAAAGAAAACGAAAATCCCTATTTTCATGTTAGGGAATTCGAGGAAATATGTAGCACAATCAGGATTAGAGACTTGAATGACGAGTCTATTAAACTTAGGCTATTTCCCTTTTCACTAAGAGACAAAGCCAAGTCGTGGCTATACAGCTTGGCTCCTCAGTCAGTTGAAACCTATGCCCAACTTACTTCAGCTTTTATTCAGAAGTTCTTCCCTAGGAACAAAATTTCATCTGTTAGGCAGAAAATATGCACGTTTTCCCAGCTAGAGGGAGAGTCTCTGTATGTGTATGTAGAAAGGTTCAATGACTTATTGTCCCAATGCCCAGACCACGGTATAGAGGAGTTAAGGCTAGTTCAGATTCTCTATGACGGTTTGGACTACGCATCTATAACCTTGGTCGAGTCTTTGTCAACCGGAGGGTTCGACAGTAAAACTCCTGCTGAGGCGATGAAACTTCTGAGGGACATCGCCGAGAAGACCCAGCAGTGGGAGAGCAGTAGAGAGCCAAAAAGAACAATTCTTCTAGGAAGAGGAAATGTTCATAGGGTAGAAGGATCTTTTGATTCAAAGGCCCAAATAGAAGCCTTATCTAGAAGGCTAGAACTGGTCGAAATGAATCAAGCTAGTAGTTCAGAGCCCAACCAATTCGAAAAGCAGGTTTTTGCTCTTTATAATAACACTAGATTTGATAACCAGAGAAAGTTCGACCCATATTCGGAATCTTATAACCCTGGCTGGAGAAACCACCCGAACCTTTCCTGGTCGAAAGACCAGGCTCAAGGTCATTTTAGTAATGCTAAAGGTCCTCCAGGCTTCAGTTATAAGAATTCGGCTGGTCCAATTCAGCCTAGCAATGACGACATGTATGAGCAGAGATTCCAAAGCCTAGAAAAAGATGTGTCTAGTTTACAAACCCAAGTTAGTGACATTGTTGCGGCTCTGAGAGAGCGAGAACCTGGTAGGTTCCCTAGTCAACCCGAACCCAATCCTAGAGGATCCAATGGAATGTCGACTGGTGAGAAATCATCCAGTCATGTGAATGCAATTAGTACCCTTAGGTATGGTAAGGTAGTGGATAACAAGGTAACTAGGCCTGATAGTGAACAAACTGTAGTTCACCCTGACCCAATAGTTGAAGAGACTGATAAAGTCTCTGACGAGCCTGAGGCAACCCCTCAGAGAACCGATTTCATGCCTAGAGCCCCATACCCAAGGTTGTTAGCACCTACTAGGAAGGAATCCAATTTTAGTGAAATAATGGAAGTTTTTAAGAAAGTCACGATCAACCTTCCATTATTAGATGTAATTAGGCAGATTCCTGCTTATTCCAAGTTTCTTAAGGACATGTGTACGCGAAAGCGAAAACTTAGCGTACATAAGAAAGCTTTTCTAGCTAGTCATGTAAGTTCAATTATACAGAGTAGTACGGCCCTTAAGTACAAAGATCCAGGTTCCCCAACCATAGCTTGCACAATAGAAACTACCGGGTAGAAAGAGCCTTACTCGATTTAGGAGCCAGTGTGAACTTACTGCCGTACCATGTGTACCTCCAGCTAGGACTAGGCGATTTGAAACCTACTCAGATGACTTTGCAGTTAGCTGATAGGTCTGTGAAAATTCCTCGTGGTGTCATAGAGGATGTTTTGATTGAAGTGGATAAATTTATTTATCCAGTGGACTTTGTTGTACTTGATACCAGACCTGTGCCTGATCCAGAGAATCATATACCGGTTATACTAGGTCGCCCGTTCTTAGCAACATCTAATGCGATTATTAACTGTCGTAACGGTGTTATGAACTTGTCTTTTGGTAACATGACTATTGAGCTGAATATTTTCAACATTAGTAATCAACCACCTGAGCTTGATGACCCCACCTTAGAAACCGTCAACATGATAGAGACCCATATTCAGGAGTCATTACCAAACACTTTGATAGAAGACCCGTTAGCAAAATATCTAGCCCACTTTGGATTAGAGTTTGATGAGTTAGGCCCATCTGCGATTGTAGCTTCAGATTTGGATAGTGACCAAGAGAATAGGCTAGTAACCGTGCTTCAGGACAATCAGAAAGCCTTAGGAGGGACCATCGCAGATATTAAGGGAATTAGCACAACAGTTTGTATGCACCAGATCCATTCAGAGGAGGAATCCAAACCGTCTAGGGAGATGCAGCGTAGGCTCGACGCATTAGAAGATCCATTAGAGAAATGCCTAGCCAACTATAGAATTGATGGCGATAATGATAGTGTTATTAATGAAGTGAGCACTTTGTTAGGTTCTGCACCACCAGATTGTAATGTAGAAGAAGCAATTGACTATTTTCGAGAATCTGACGATCCGGAAATGAGGGAAATTGTTATTAGTCTATCTAGAGAGACTGAAAACTCTAAGTTTGGGGGTGACTATCATTCTCCATGTGCTATACCATTAACTCTTAGGAAGGTCCTTAACTTGGGACCTGACATATGCACGTCTGCCATTGTACAAGGTCATCTTCGAGCTAGATCCAATGATCCTCCTGTTCAGAAAGAAGTTCAGTTGCCAAAAACCCATCCTCTGGTCGATGTGGTTTACCTAGATAGGGATCAAAGTGTGTTCAGATTGTTTATCTTCGTAGCTTGCTGCTGTTTCCTTCTATTCTGGATAATACTATTTGATTCAGATGATCCACAGTTGTTCCGATTATTGCTATATGATTTAAGGAGGTAACTTATGCTCATGCGACACGGTAATATCTTTCCCTAATTCCTTTTCGTGCAGTGTTTAGAAACATTGAGGACACTGTTTAATTTAAGTTTGGGGGTATTAGGAGACTTTTTAGGATTAATAAGATTTGGAATTTAGAAGCATGTGAACAATTCAGGGTGACACTAACCACTCTAGGTAGATGGAAACTTAGCCATTTTTCTATAAGGATTGGTGTGCCCAGCTAGATGGTCTATTCATGAAAGAGACAGAGTTCAGGTGTTAGAAATAACATGATAGTTGTCACCACCATATCACGTTCTGTTTTATTATTTGCAATTTCGTGTTTCTCTGAGAGTATTGGTGGGTCCTAGCATCGACATGTTAATTAGCACTGGAATGACAGTGTGTTGAGATCATGCCCCACATGTATAATACGTTAGTGTTTTAGAGTATGTGTGTGGTCCTCCTGTCTCCGTCGCTTAAGCAAGCATGGAATGCAGGATCCATGGGAACACACATGTATTAGGTGTCAGGAAAAAAAAAAAAAAAAAAAAAAACGAAAAAAGTTAGAAAAAAGTTGAGAAAAAATAGTATTTGGTATTTTAAAGTTCTCCCTGTCTCCGTCGCCTAAGCAAGCGTGGAACGCAGGATCCATGGGAACTTGTAAATAGTTTAGTTAGTAGTAACCGTTGAAAATAAATGGGGAGTATCTCGACACACTAGGTTTCATCTCGGTACTGACCTTCAGACAGATATGGGACACATCGTTCGCCTTGGTCAACACTTACGATCTTCTACAGTCTACGTTCATCTTCTAAGTCTTTTCATGTGATGGGTGGTTAGATAACTGTCTGAGTAGAACTCTGTTGTCTTAGATATGAATTTTAGTATGCTTGAGTTAACACTCGTGTACAGTGATTGGACCCATAAAGGGTAATGGTTCCTATAGCCGAATAATTGAGTAGCCAATTAACTAGCTTGTTTAGTGTCTATCCTTAATCGTTCACGTGTTGCTAAGATCTAGATCCAGGTTTTGTGGGTATACCTCTTGTAAACCCTCACGAGACAAAACTCGTCCACTAGGGACACCTAGGGGTTTAACGGCTTGCTGCATATGCTAAATGTAGTCGCGATTCCTGCGAAAGTGAGTTAGGATTTTTACTTTATTTTTTGGAGTAGTTTGCTCGAGGACTAGCAAAATAGTAAGTTTGGGGGTATTTGATAGACACATTTTAGTGTCTAAATTGCACCTTAGTTTCTATTAAGTTAGTATTCGATTTTGCAAATATTACGTGTTTTTATGCTTTTGTAGGTACATTAGAAGAATAAAGATTTATGGAAAAATTGGCTCAAAAAGTGATAAAGGCACCCAAGGACAAGTGTTATTGGCACCCCAAGAATGGATAAGGGACACCCTAGGATCGGCCGAGTCAACCAGGCGAGTCGAGCCAGCGAGTCAACTCAGCCGAGTCGCCGATCCAACTCAGCGGGAATCGTCGGAGATTCAACTGTGTACGATGTTCAAGTGATTTGCGAATTGTTTTGCTTCCAGATTGTTCCACACGCTAGAAGATATCCCATGCAAGTCAGAACAATCGAGAAACAGCAGAAAAATCCCGTAAAATCAGCTCGGAAATCATGTATGTAGCCGGAATCATGTTTCAATTAGGATTGGGATTTGTGAGTGGTTTGAGAGAGTTCTATTAGGTTTAGAACTCTCTCTAGGGTTTCTACAACCTATATAAACCAAGAGAAACCAAGAAAAATCACGATGCAGCCCTAGAGATTAATTCAGAAGAATTCCGGCCACTTCCGGTCATCGCCGGTCACTGCTGCTGCACCGGCCGGCGTGTTCTTCACCCAGCCATCACCGAAGAAGAAGACTAAGTAACATTTATTTCTGTTGCTGATTCAAACTGCTCCTGTTGCCTTAGCTCTTAAACCTTTGTTGCTTAGAACCCTTTCTGTGACAGCTGAACCCTCTCTTGTAACACTTATATACGTATCTGTTCAGCTGTTGCACTATTCTTTAACCTTGTAATCAATATTTTGAGCAATGAAGAGATCTTTTGAGCAAGTTTTCTCCACCATGAGATAAGTTTATTTACTGGGATGATGGAGGAGGTTTTGCCCTCAATTTTATGTGGTAAGTCTATTTTTAATTAATTATTTACAATTCTTTGCTTGTTAAAATTACATAGTTTTGAAATAGAAAAACGGTTTTCATTCAGTAGTGGTGTTTTTGTTTGATGGGTCATGCTGGGTTGACAACCTCTGATGTCCCATACTTGTGATTTACCTCTGCTTGTTTGCATAAAAACCTATTTTGGCAATATTTGAGCTTAATTTATTTAAAAGAATTGCATGATTAATCACATAAATTGTTGGAAATAACTGATTCCTGATTCCTAGTTTTCTCCATATTTTCTAAAAATCATCTTTAGTTTATTTTCCTGATTTTTATTTAATTAGATTAAGTCAATTATTTCTAGAATCATTACCTTCACAAGTTCGAGAATCGAACCTTTATTTACCACTTTTAAAACTACATCAGGGTACCGGAGTGAGAAGGTATGGTACCTGAGTGAAGGGACCAGGATGAAAAAGTATGGTACCTGAGTGAAGGGACCAGGATGAAAATGTATGGTACCTGAGTGAAGGGACTATGATAAAAATATTTGCTACCTGAGTGAAAGGGACCAGGATGAAAAGGTCTGGTACCTGAGTGAAGGGACCAGGATGGAAAGGTCTGGTACCTGAGTGAAGGGACCAGGATGAAATGGTCTCCACGTGAAAAAGAAAATTTGAGAATTTCATAGATGGCTTTGGATCTTGTAGTTGTGGTTGAGGGAGCTGGGGATGAGGATGATGGTGAGCGTTTGATTCGTGACGCTTGCTGAGATGAAGCTTCCATCTTGACCCCTCGTTCTGACATAACCTTATGGATGATCGTATATTGTAGTGCTTACTGACCATACGGCTTCTTCAACAGAGAGGACGCGTCGGGACCAAGAGGGGGCATCGAAACCAAGAGGAGGCGTCGGGACCAGGAGGAGGCGTCGAGACCAGGAGGAGGCGTCGGGACCAAGAGGAGGTGTTGCTGAAGTGAGACTGGTCCCTCTTTGCCTTAAAATTATAAAACTCTTTACAGGTACTGTCCTCCTTGGATGCGGATCCTGTCATCATCTTGGATATTGATTTTTGTATTGTTGACGTTGGTAGGCTTGGAATCGTGGCTTGCTGCAACTGGTGAAAGATCTGTTCTGGGAAGAATTGTTCCATTAGAGTCTTGAGGAAAGTATGTACCTCTCTTGAGTGATAGCAATGTCTTTCTGTGTTATGACAGGAACTTTTGTCTCCATATCAAATCAAAAATGTTGAGCCGTGTTTGGGTGTTCCTGGTGTTTTTAACCGTCGTACAATGAAAAAGTCGGAGAATAGTAACCTGTCGGGAGAGGGATCCTTTGGATTTCAGGAGGGTAGGGAGGTTTGTGTTGATGGACCGAGGATGAATCCTCCTTGCCATGGTTTCGTAGGAGTCTCTCCAGATCTTTACGGGTGATAAAATTAGATTGATGGTACCTCTGTAGTGGTCGATCATGAATGATATGGGCTCCTTTTTCTTTTCGAGCCCCGGGTGTTTCAGCATTAGCAGCTGCTTCAAAGTTGGTTCTGGTCTGCTCTGTTAAACGATGACGTTGTCTCGAGGAGAGTTGCTCCGTCAGGGTCTTGAGACAAGTGAGTACTTCCTTCTGAGAAGTATCCATGTCCACCTGAGTTCTGACAAGGACTTCTTGTCTCTTCATCAGATCGGCTATGTTGATTGGAGTTTGAGTATTCTCGGCGTCTTCAGCGGCTTTGTCACCGAGAGGAGGTATAACAGTGGAATTGGTATGGGGAGGTTCAGTAGCAATAAGGGTGTTTCAGAATCACCACCACCAGTACTCCCTGAAACAACAATAGGGGTTATAACAGCTCCAGACCTAAGATCCACCATTTTTGAAATTGTTGAAAATTGGATTTTATAATCGAGGGGTTGATCTCCCGTTATGGTTGTCAATTGTTTTAGGGTGAAAATAAATATACTGCAAAATGGTATTTTCAAGTAGGTTCGAGAGATCAAGCTCGAACAGGACGAACCTAAACCAAGAAATGGTCGTTCATGTCCTGCTTCGATTACAAAGATGGAAAGGATTTGGGTAGGTATTAGGGAAGGTTGAGAAATATCAATAGTGTGTGAAGAAGAATTGATTTTTCATAGAGGAATCGCTAATTCTGTAGGTTTTGGTTTCTTCAGACTGATTGCGTGTCTGTCTCGTTCTGTCTTTTTTTTCATCTTGTTTCGAATAGATGAAAATCATCTATTTATAGTTTGAAGAGGAAACATTGATATTCTCGTAAGTCGTGGAAGTTAGGAAGAGGTGGAGAAATGATGATTGTGGAGATTGTAGGGGGAAGTTCCCAAAAGGTAGAGAAGATCTGTCTGACCACTACTCCTCATCCTCTCAACTGCTTTATAACCGCCCACTCCTTGTTACCTTCTTGTTCGTGGAGGTTGTGTAACCACCCACGATGTCGTAGACCACCAAACCAATTCCCCAATTAGAATACCCCCATGTTATATTTGATATCTCGTGGAAATGGTGGAGTTATAAGCCATTATGGTTTATATTAAGTCAAGTCAAATGACTTGCTAAGTCAGTGAGGTAAGTTGTGCGACTCACTTGGTTGAGAGCCATACTGATTAATGTCGAGCCTGGGAATTTTAGTTGTCATGTACTTGTTTGAAAATAACATAACATATTTAATGGCTAAGTATTTGCTTAAAAGTGACTTATTGTCAGTCTAAGAGGCATTTGAGGCCAAATGTCATGAGGGCTCCTTGAGCAAGGAAACCTACTGAAATTCATATAAGACTCAATTTAGGACCTATATTGATAAGAAAGACATATTTCTGACCAAAGCAGCTAGCAAAGCCAACACTAGCTACTTAGCGCAAATAAGAAGGTGCCAACTCTCTTAACATAAAAAGGCTAGTATGCTAACATCTTAAGAGTAAGACCAACATGCACATCTTTTGGTAAATATTAATTGTACTAGGACTAGGAAGCTAGTACCAAGGAGGTTTAAAATTAGCACTTCAATTGTATAGTTAGCCACAAGCAAGGGCGCTAGCCACCAAGGGGGTTGACCACCAAGGGCGTTAGCCATAAAGGGCACTAAGCCAAGAGCATCGCGTCCAAGGATTGACGCTTTTTTTGCTATAGCGCTTTTGATATTAGATTTAGAAATTTTGGTGCTAGAGCTTAGGTGCTAAGCTGGTAATACGTGATCTAAGGCCCTATTAGGTGTTTTTATACTAGCTAAGACCGTTTTTGGTTAGTTATCACCTCTCATGTGCTAGGGTTTAGCGCCAGGAAAGTTAGCGCTTTTAGCGCTATTGTGGCTAACTAGTGCCAATACGATGCTAAGTCGAATGGCTAGTGCTACCTTGGCGTTAATATGAGAGAAGGATAGGGTTAGCCTAAATGAGAGGTTCAATGCATCTTTTATGACATTGTTTCTCAATGTGGCGCATCAGAGAGAGTGACGCATTATTTGTGGCTTATATTTAAGCAAAGTGTTAAAGCAACATATTTAGGCTCAGAAGAGAAATTTGAGGTGTATTCGTTGCGAATGAAGTGTTAAGCTATAATGTATTTCAGGGCTAAGCATTAGCTATTCCCGAGTTTGGTAGATATTACCAGAACATCGATGCGCACACGATACAAGTTCAAGGAATTCAGCCATGGAATTTTGTGCGACTTGAGACTAGTTCGATATGGCATAAATGTTGTAAGTGTTGGGGAGGCTATAAGGCCAGTTTAGAATGTTTGTAGTTGTTCAGAGAAGACTCAAGTTTGCTCTATACTAGTGGGAAACCCATCTAGGAGCTTGAGACTTATTATGTATAGATTATAGACTACATTGTTAGCATGGAATGCCTGTAGCCTTTTGTAGAGACTATATCCTCTATTCTCCTGCGGAATATAAGGAGGAATACAATATTTTGTGTTTTGGTTTGAAGTCAGAAATATGTGAACTAGTATGTGCGGATATTTCTAAGTTCTTGCAACTAGCAGAGATTTTGTAATTCTAACCCTTGTCAAAAACCCACCATCTACACCTTCAGAGGGAGATTGACTTGGGAAGGAGTATTTTTAGCAAGAGATAAGTATTTGTCGGATATAACACGATTGAGAGAAGTGAAAATATCTTTGCGCTGGGCCTTTGAGAAGTAAAGAAGCTCGCACATATGCTCCATCAAGGATTGAACTGTTCGGTTGATAGATCCTCCAGAGATGGTGAAGCTTTTGGCAGAGAGGGGATTCTTGTGGACACCTTCAGTTCCCAAGTGTAGTTCACCTGGTTCTTGGTCGGTTGTCAGTCAAACAAAATTATTTTCAAGTCTTTTTCACTTCACAATTATAAATAAAAGTATAGTAATAAGACAAGTTCGATCCACAGGGAGATATGAGTTGTTAAGAAACTTTTGATTTTATTTGTACTTGGGGGATTTAAGATGATTGTAATAAATTTAAACTAAAATAATAGCAGAAAACAATTTAAGATTGTAAACAATAGAATGAGAATACTGGTTAGAGAGTTCATCTTCCGTCATCAACCATGTTATCAACTAAATCAGACTCAATATTCTAGTTTTCTCAATACCAATAACCCTAAAGCATCCTATCGTAGGTCTACTCCGGGAAAACTCCTTTTATCATCAAAGGCGCTAGAGCCACTCTTTGAATTCTTTTCACTAAATAACTTGGCACAAGAGCCACTCAAGTTTAACCCAATGAAAGCAATGGTATTTATGAGTTGAGGTTATTCTAAGCAATCCGACGCAAGAGCCACTCGATTTAACCTAGGTCACGCTTCTACATATAATCTCATGGCAACATCCCGTCGTTAAAAATTATTCTATGCTACTTGTAACAAGGGTCTTTCGACAATTCCGAATCTCAAATCCTAGTTTAGTTATAAATATGATTTTATGATTATTTAATTTGCAACTTAAACAATCAATAATTCAATCATACATGGCGTTATAATTAGTAGAACATAAGTGATATTAAAGAAAATATGAATACTAAGAATGAATGCTTTAATCAATAATCATATTCTAGACTTCGGACTACATCTCTGACCAATGAGAATAAATTAGCTCATAATGAATTTCTTAAAATCCATAGAAAATAAAAGCAAATCCTAGGTTGTGGAAAAGTCTCCAACTCCAAAACTCTTTCTCTTCTCTTCTTTTATGTAAAACTTGTGACAAAAATATATCCCCAATAGAAATGAAATTCTCTCTTAAATAGGATTTTAAAAGTAGAAGTGTCCGCACGTCAAATCCCGGTCAAAATATGTCTAATAGACTTGTCAAATACTAGCCAAAATCGTGAGAATACACCCACCAGTCAAATGGGCTTCTCATCAGAGTAAATCCCATCCCAGAAAAGTATTTAAGAATTGAATTGGCACGTCAGTTATGTAAAACTGACAGGCAAAGGCTAACTTATTCTACTCGGTGATTTTCTTTTTATTTCTACGGTCAGGTAATCTAGACGTAAGTCTATCTGTATTTTTCTTTCTCTTCTACCTCAATTCTACGACTAGGTATTGCCGGACATAGGTGGTCCTGAGATTTCACTTTTCTTCCCTTTTATTCGACGGCTAGGTTGGACCTAGACATAGGTTGATCTATGATTTTTAACTTCTTCTCTTCCAAGTTTACGGTCAGGTTAGAACCTAGACGTAAGTTCTCTTGTATTTTTCAACCTAGACCTCATATGTCTCTCAACCTCTTTCCCTGCAGTTTCTCTCAAATGCTGCTTGTTATTAACTTCCTTTAATGTCAATCAACATCACAGTTTAACTTCTTCCACCAACGAGAAACTCAATCTCTACCTCAGACTGTACACTCTTGGCATTAAAGCCCAAACGTGAAATTAAACTCGAATTCTTCTCAAGTTTCAGATTTTCTTCTTTTTTGTTTCCCTAACTCATATCCATCACCGAACACAGCACTGAGCCATCATGAACACTGCCACCATCAACGGCGAACCACCAGTCACAAATCCCATCTCTGCCAGCTGCAACATCACAATTATCACCAATCATCGAGTCCAGTCATTTCAATACTACTAGCAATATCTCGGTCACCATCAATACTACCTGCACCAAACTCGAGCTCCACCAAATCCCAATTCTCGAAAAACAGTACAACCTGATTCTTACCAATTGAAGCTTCTCTCGTCCTTACAGATCGAGTAATCAACTGCCATCACCAAGCTTAAACACCACAGATTCAAATTCTATTTCGTTCTCAGCTTCAACAATGTTGCCATCATCAACTCGTCACTGCCATGAATCAAACTCTGTCAATATCTGTTGTAACGAGAGATCGAACGAGAACAATAATAGAGATCGAGACACAGAGATTTACGTGGTTCACTAACTGTTACGTTAGCTAAATCCACAATAGAGAAAGCAGAGTTTTATTATAGAGCAGAATACTGAATTACACACATTCTAGGTACAACGTGTGTATATATATAGGGCAAAGAAAAAACCCTAATTTGACTAAAAAAACGGAAAACAGGCCCAGTGATAATATATTATGTATACCGTTTAGAGTTCCGGTCAACGACTAATTCAAGACATATCAACAAATCTCCACCTTGACTTGAATCCTCCCAGCAACAGATGCACCATGACAGTGCCAGAACCTTTCTCTGCCTCAGATGCCCCTAGACAAGGGCTCAGACTACTGACTTGTGATATTGAGCAAGTCCAAGCAATGTTGGAACTTGCTCTCAGGAACTGGCTTGGTGAACATGTCAGCAGGGTTATCAGCTATCCCTACCTTTTTCACTTCAATTCTCTTCTCATTTCTCAGAAAGTAATACCTGAAATCAATATGCTTCGTCTTCTCATGATGGACTTGATCCTTGGTTAAGCAAATTGCACTCAAGTTGTCACAATACACTATAACATGATCCTAATGTAGGCCTAGATCATTAACCAGCCCCTTTAACCAAATTCCCTCCTTAGCAGCTTCTGTCAAGGACATATACTCTGCTTCTGTAGTAGACAAAGTAATTGTAGGTTGTAGAGTTGCCTTCCAGCTTACAACAGAACCTCCAAGAGTGAACACATAACCAGTCATAGATCTCCTACTGTCCACATCTCCACCATAATCAGAATCTGAGAAACTAGCCACTAAACATCGGGTATCGTTCCCATAACAGAGACCGACATCTGAAGCACCTCTAAGATACCTAAAAATCCTCTTAACAGCTTGCCAATGTTCCTTCCCAGGTTGAACCATAAACCGACTGACCACACTAACAGCAAATGCTAAGTCTGGTCGAGTGCAGACCATAGCATACATCAGACTTCCAACTGCGCTAGCATATGGAACTCGAGATATGTACTCTTTCTCCTCATAAGTCTGAACCGTGTACATTCCCAACTTGATGTTAGGTGCCATTGGAGTATCTATAGGCTTGGCTGAAGACATTCCAAACCTGCTCAAAATCTTCTTGATGTACCCTTCTTGTGATATGAAAAGCTTTCTATTCTTACTATCCCTATAGATTTCTACTCCCAGAATTTTCCGAGCAGCACCCAGATCTTTCATCTCAAACTCCACACTGAGAGACCCCTTCAGCTTCTGAATATGTGACTTATTCTGAGCAGCAATCATCATATCATCAACATACAGAACTAGATAAATGCGTGAACCATTTTGCAAATCATTGTAGTACACACAAAAATCATACGGACTCCTGTGATAGCCAAGATGCACCATATAACTATCAAATCGCTTATACCACTGCCCGGGGGACTGTTTTAGCCCATATAAGGACTTCTTTAGCTTGCAGACGTAATTCTCTTTACCTGGAACTTGGAATCCCTCTGGCTGGCTCATGTATATTTCTTCTTCCAACTCTCCATGCAGGAAAGCTGTCTTCACATCTAGTTACTCAAGTTCAAGATCGTGATGTGCAACTATGGCTAGTAGCACTATGATGGAAGTGTGCCTGACCACTGGTGAGAAAATCTCGTTGTAATCCACTCCCTCTCTCTGATTGAAACCTCTTGCAACCACTCGTGCTTTATACTTGACACCCTCTGCAGCTGACATTCCTTCCTTCTTTCTGAAAACCCACTTGCAAGTAATTACCTTTCTATAAGCAGGCAGTTTTACAAGCTCCCAAGTCCCATTTTTGATAAGGGACTTCATTTCTTCTACCATTGCGATAAGCCACTGTGCTGACTCGTTTCCAGATACTGCAGCCTTGTAGGTGGACGGCTCATGATCCTCCACCTCCTCGGCCACCTGCAATGCATAACCCACCAAATCGTCAAACCTATACCTCGCTGGAGGTTTTATTCCAACCCTTCTAGGTCGGTCTGTAGCAATGCTCCGATGTTCAACTTCCTCTGGTGGTGCATTCTCAGACTCATCTGCATCTTGCTCTTCGTAACTGATGGTGGTAGTTGGTCGTCAACCAACTTAGGTGCCTGATTCTCCGCTGGACTGAATTGCACCTCCCCCTCCTCAACAACAACCTCATTTTCTGGTGCATCAGTGATTCAAGACTGATTCAAGATATTTTTTTGCTCTGCCCCTCGGACTCCTCGTAGAGTTCCGGTCAACGAATGATTCAAGACATATCAACAATATCAATTCCAATCATTACAGAGTCGCAGCAAACCCGAACAACAAACTTCTCTTCCATGTTCCACTCAACCTCGCATCAGCAGAGAACTTCAATCACCCATCACAAGTTCCAGTCCAACCAACACTCTCTGCATCGAGTTTAAGAAACTCAGATTCAAAATCTTCGCTGCAACCTCAATCTCTCGAGTTTAAACAACAACCTATCTTTCTTCTTCTTCATCAACTGCCAGCTCTATTAAATCGATTCATTCTGCCGTTAATGGCTGTAGCCATTAGAACCCTATTCTTCTTCCCTGGGTTCACACCATCTATGCTTTTGAACCATTATTTCCAACAATTCCATTAGACCACTAATGCCCATTTGAACTCATTACATCATCACCATCTAATTGTATCCAAGAAAAACCAGCTGACACAAGTTAACCTAGATTCGTTGTTGTAAAAGGAAGAAGAAGGTGGCGCCCCTTACAATCCTGGTGGCGCTGTTATAAGTATTCAAAAATATGGCAGCCCTGAGCAAATGAGCAGGTGCCTTTAACATCTGAATCTCAGCTTCCCCTTAGCCTATGATAGATTACCAATAGTGATTTTAAATGACCATTTAGTCCCCAGTTCTTGTTTTGCCTCTAACCTTCTCATACGAAGTCAGAATGATTCCGTTCTTTCGCAGTTGACTTCGTTTCTTCGTCCTGTTCGACATGGTGGATAGAAATCCCGCTTTTCACATAGTTCCATTGGGTCTTTCGCATTTCTCCCTGTAAAGCACTCCATTTTCACTTCTTTTGGAGATATAACCTACAAAAGACATAATATACAAAAGTAACACTAGTATAAAGTAATTAACATGAAATCTAGTAAATAAGTGTAATAAAATGATACTCAAAATATGTAAATTATGCACTTATCAAATTCCCCCACACTTGCTTTTTGCTAGTCCTCGAGCAAACTACAAATCTAAACTAAACTAAAATACAACAACTCCCTTTCGTTGAGGATAAAGTTACACTTAGTATGTGTAACAAACCTTTAAATCCCTAGATGTCCCTAGTGGACGATTTATAGTCTTGTGAGGGTTTACAAGAGGTATACCTACAAAGCCTAAATTCCAACTTTCATAAATTCAAGAGCACATGCATCCAAAGAGCTACATGACACTAACAATAATAAGTTAGAAGTATAAAGAACGTTATTCTCATGCTTAACTCTTAAGTTAGGAGAAAACCACCAAACGAAAGAATCCAGGTTCGAGAGCGATCGAATGTTTCGACTTCTGCCTCACCGGTAGGGTTTTATGAATTTCCACTCAAAAGATGCACTTTATGGTTCTCATGTGTGCAGGAAGAAGTGAAGATAGAAATCATGCACACGTTGAATGGGGGAAAGGAAAACTAAACTTATGAATTATATGTAGATGTTATCCCATAGAAACGTATGACGAAAAAGAACCATTTTTTCTTTTTTCTCTGATGATCTCTAAAAAAGAAAATCAACCACTTATGCAAGGATGGGAACGCTTACTTACCTTGTCACCCGATTCATAATCGGCGCTACTCCTACGGCAAATAGAAACGTTTTTGTCTTCAGTCTTCAACTTTTGATGCTAAGCTTCTGAACTTTGTAAAACTTTGACAATTTGTACCTGTTTTTCTTTGATTTCTTGTTGCTTGAAACTTGTTTCTATATTTCTTCTTTCTCATGGCCTTAACTAATGAAATAACACACTAACTATGAAATTAAAATGCATATCTTTTTGTATGTTCGTTTTTATATATATATATGCTACAAAAAGATAACAACTACAAGAATAATTAAACTAAAATTAACATGGCCATGGGGAAAGGAATTAAGCACCTGATTCTTCACAACTTGTATTGCCTTAGTATCGTATAACTCCAAAAACTTACATCTTTTTCTTTTCTTTCTTTTTGACTTTGTTTCGTCTTCACTTTTGATATAGAATTTTACTCCTCTATAGTTGCTTGCAAACCTTGATTGTATTCAAATTTCTTCGTGATCTTTATGTCGCTCCGCTTGTTGATGATGGTATATTTCTATTGATGATTTATCGAGAGAATGGTACCAACTGCAGACAAGACTACAAGATAGAGTTAGAAATTTTGATGACACCCTCATGATTGACAGAATTAGCACTCAAGAAATTAAAAAGTAGTGTTGAAGGGGTGTGAAGTTGGGTAGCTCATCATTCTACCCGGAGTTTGCGCATATGAAACACTCTAAACGGACAATTTAGACAGGTACAAAAAATTGAAGGTTTGGTGCCTCACTCATGGGTATTGAATGGTCATCTACTCTAATACTGTATTCTCTACCGGCGGTTTAAGTCCCTTTTTGTCAGCTTGTGCCTCTCAACAACTAAAAAACCCGAATGTCGTTCTCTATCACTTCTAGATTTAACTATTTTGGTGAGAACTTCGTATGTAAACTTAGCTAGAAGTATACTAAGTGACTCTAAAATCTTTAAAAGTTGTAAGTTTTCATGCAAGTGTGACAAAAGTTTAAAAATTCTACCTACAAAAGCGAGTATTGAGAATCTATATGCTTAACCACTCCCCCATACTTAAAATTTACATTGTCCTCAATGTAAATTGATTCTTACAATGTAAAATTCAATGTGTAATATCCTATAATATGATATGAAAAGATAAGAAAACTAAAAATAAAAAGATAAAGATATAAATACAAAACCAATGGGTTGCCTCCCATTCAGCGCTTGGTTTAATATCGTCAACCCGACTGTAGACTTCTTGCTACTCCTTAGCCTACGTCTAACACATTATGAAAAATCGATTGAGCATTACTTGGGCATCGTATTGCTTCAAAGATACTGAAACTTATGACCTCCATAGTCAAGGTGTTGTTGTGGACATCAATCTTTGTTCTAGAAGTGATCAAAAATGGTCTACCCAACAGTAAAGGTGTAGACGAGGATGAGTTATCATCTCTCATATCTAGAACATAGAAGTCCACTGGAAATATTAGTCTGTTTACCTGCACCAAAACATCATCAACAACCCCTTTCGGGTAAACATTAGATCTATTTGCAAGTTGAATTACGATACTGGTCTCCTTAAGAGGACCAAGATTTAAAGGATTATAAATTGAAGCAAGCATAACATTAATGGATGCTCCTAAATCTAGAAAAGCTTTTGTAAACCTGGTTTTACCAATTGTGCATGGAATAGTAAAGCTACCGGGATCTTTAAATTTAGGTGGAAGTTTCTTTTCAAGAAACTCCGAAGCATTCGCTCCCACACTCATTACTTCATTA
Organism: Papaver californicum; assembly: GCA_023531435.1. Lineage (NCBI taxonomy): Eukaryota > Viridiplantae > Streptophyta > Magnoliopsida > Ranunculales > Papaveraceae > Papaver > Papaver californicum. The sequence continues at coordinate 4,154,676 of JAJJMC010003557.1, forward strand.
CCGGTTAACTTATGTTTATTAGTGCACAACTCCTTCAAGAACTTCACGCAACGAGGAACTTGCTTGATAGCTTCAATGAGAGGAATGTTCACTTGAACTTTCGTGAAAATGTCCAAAATCTCTTTATCTTGTTCCACCTTCTTATTAGCTTTAGCGAACCTACCAGGAAAAGGTAAAGGAGGAACGTAAGTAGAAACATGAGATTGGAGATTTTATTTTTATACCTGACCGTTTTTCAGGATAGTTATGAGCTTTTCCTCTTTAGTTGGCTCCTTTAGAGATTTTTTATTACCCTCGACAGTAATTTCTGGTTGCACATTTTGTGTACCACTTCTCAATGTAGCAGCATTAGCAATCTCTCTTGGTTTAACAAGAGTCTGAGAATGGAGTTTCTCATTATCTTGTGTCTTTAGATGATTAATCTCACTTGCCATAATACCCATCTGCGTACGCAGCTTATTAATTGTATTATCATCTTTTTGTTGATTTAGCTCTGCTAGTTGTTGATTTTGTTGTACCGCGGAGATTAAATTCTTCATAAAAGTAAGCATTTATGATGACTCTGAGTTTTGATATATTTTTGGTTGTTGTACTTGATATTGGAACACACTAGAACAATTATAAATAGGATCTGTAACTGTAGCTTCCTTTCTAGCATAACTAGAATATGGTCGGTCTCTATATCCTTGATCATAGGTGTTGGAGTAAGGAGAACATTGTTGTGTTTGTTGGATTGAGACGAGAGCATTGACGTTCTCCACATGCTCATAAACTCGACGAGATGGTTGTACCACCACATCTGTAATTTGTTGTACTATTGTTGTCAGGTTGCCTTCCTATTGACGTAGCTCAGTCATCTCGTCAACTTGATTAACTCTCTTGATAAATGGATCTGATAAACAACTTGAGAATAGTTGAGAACTTGCTGACATGTTCTCGATCAATTCTTTAGCTTGTAATACTGTTTTGTTCATTAAAGCACCACCACTCGCAATGTCAAGGAGATTTCTGTCACCTGGTAATAAACCATCATAAAAATACTGGATAATCAATAAGTCACCAAATTGATGATGCGGGCAGCTGGTCACCAATCTCTTATGACGTTCCCAGCATTCATACAATATTTCTCCTGTCATCTGTTTAATCCCACAAATCTCTTTCCGAATTTGAGTTTCCTTAGATGCAGGAAAATACCTCTCTAAAAAGAGTTTCTTCAAACCATTCCATGTTATACTACCAGTAGGTAAATAGTATAACCATTCCTTAGCGGTGTCTACTGAGGAGAATGTAAAAACCAGTAACATAGCTCCATCTGCATTAATCTCTGCAGGTAGCATGGCCATGACCATGTTATGGAAATCCATTAGATGCTTGTTCGGATCCTCATTAGACATTCCAAGGAATTTGGGAAGATCTCGAATCAAGCCTGACTTGATCTCGAAATTGGATGTAGTTTGAATACACCATTCCTGTGTATCCATCTTGTAAGAAGCTAGTTCTTTGAGTGTACGATTCGCATCACCTATTGTTTATTTCGGTTTATCTTTCATCTAAGTACCTGAAACACAAATCTTAAAACAAAATTAAAAAACAAAAATAAGAAATTAAAAACAAAATAACAATCCACTAAGCCTCCCCGGCAGCGGCGCCAAAACTTGGTCGGTTGTCAGTCAAGTAAAATTATTTCAAGTCTTTTCACTTCACAATTATAAATAAGAGTATATTAATAAGACAAGTTCGATCCACATGGAGATATGAGTTGTTAAGAAACTTTTGATTTCCTTTGTAACTGGGGGGATTTAAGATGATTGTAATATTTAAATTAACTAATAGCAGAAAACAATTTAAGATTGTAAACAATAGAATGAGAATACTAGTTAAAGAGTTCATCTTCCGTCATCAAACATGTTATCAATTAAATCAGACTCAATATTCAACTTTTATAATATCAATAACCCTAAAGTATCCTATCACGGGTCTACTTCGGCAAAACTCATTTTATCATCAAATGCGCAAGAACCACTCTTTGAATTCTTTTCACTAAATAACTTGGAGCAAGAGCCACTCAAGTTTAACCCAATGAAAACAAGGATATTTATGAGTTGGGGTTATTCTAAACAACCCAACCCAGAAAAGTGTTTAAGAATTAAATTGGCCTGTCAGTTATGTGAAACTGACAGGCAAAGGCTAACTTATTCTACTCGGTGATTTTCTTTTTATTTCTACGGTCAGGTAATCTGGACATAAGTCTATCTATATTTTTCTTTCTCTTCTGCCTCAATTCTACGGCTAGGTATTGCCGGACATAGGTGGTCCTGAGATTTCACTTTTCTTCTCTTTTATTCTACGGCTAGGTTGGACCTAGACATAGGTTGATCTATGATTTTTAACTTCTTCTCTTCCAAGTTTACGGTCAGGTTGGAACCTAGACGTAAGTTCTCCTGTATTTTTCAACCTAGACCTCATATTTCTCTCAACCTCTTTCCCTGCAGTTTCTCTCAAATGCTGCTTGTTATTAACTTCCTTTAACGTCAATCAACATCACAGTTTAACTTCTTCCACCAACGAGAAACTCAATCTCTACCTCAGACTGTACACTCTTGGCATTAAAGCCCAAAAGTGAAATTAAACTCGAATTCTTCTCAAGTTTCAGATTTTCTTCTTTTTTGTTTCCCTAACTCATATCCATCACCGAACACAACACTGAGCCATCATGAACACTGCCAACATCAACAGCGAACCACTGATGTAGTTTTGAAAGTGGTAAATAAGGTGATCGTTTCTCGAACTTGTAAAGGTAATGATCTTAGAAAATAATGATTTAAATTAACTCTAGAAAATTCCAGGAGTATGAAAAAGACTAAATAACCTAAAGATGATTTTCGAATAATTTTAAAATGACCAGGAAGCAGGAATCAGGTAATTCTAACAACCTATGTGATTAATCAGATAATTCTTTTTAAATTAATTGAAGCGCAAGTAATTGCCAAAATTGGTTTCGTTATGCTAACAAATAGAGGTAAATCACAAGCATGGACTATCAAAATTAATTAACCAAGCATAATCCATCAAGCAAAAGCACAACTGTTGAAAGAAAACCGTTTTCACTATTTAAAACTATGCAATTCTAATAACAAAAGAATTACAAATAATTATTAGAAAATAATTAAATCACATAAAATTGAGAAAAGTACCTTATCCCTCATCCCAGTAAATAGACTTAGCTCATGGTGGAGAAAACTTGCTCAAAAGACCTTTTCATTGCTCAAAAAGTTGATTACAAGGTTAAAGAATAGTGCAACAGCTGAACAGATACGTTTATAAGTGTTGAAGAACAGGGTTCAGCCGTTACAGAAGTGTTTCTAAGCAATAAATGGTTGAAGGAATAAGCAACAGGAGCAGTTTGAATCAGCAACAGATATAAATGTTGCTGAGTCGTCTTCTCCGATGGTGGCTGATGAAGAACACGCCGGCCGGACCAGCAGCAGGTAACCGGCGGCGACCGGAAGTGGCCGGAATTGCTCTGATTTCTTCTCTAGGTTTTCGTAGTCATTTTTCTTGTCTTCTCTTGGTTTATATAGGTAGTAGAAACCCTAGAGAGAGTTCTAAACCTAATAGAACTCTCTAAAACAACCCACAAATCTCAATCTTAATCGAATCATGATTCCGGCCAAATACATGATTTCCGAGCTGATTTCACGGGATCTTTTGATGTTTATGACTTGCGTGAGATAACTATTAACATTTGGAACAATCTAGAAGCAAAAGAAACTAGTTTCTCGCGTGAATTCAAAGTGTGCAGTTGATTCAGTTGAATCCCGATGAGTTGGATCGGCCGATCCTGGGTTGACTCGCCTGGTTCGCTGGGTTGACTCGCCTGGTTGACCCGATCCAGCTCAGCCCGATCCAAGGGTGCCCCAATCCAAAGTGTGGGTGCCTTGATCCATTTTCCCGGGTGCCTTTAACACTTTTTGAGCCAATTTTTCCACAAATCTTTATTCTTCTAATGTACCTACAAAAGCATAAAAACACGTAATAGACACAAAATCGAATACTAACTCACTAGAAATTAAGGTGCAATTTAGACACTAAAATATGTCTATCAACCACCAGTCACAAATCCCATCTCTGCCAGCTGCAACATCACAATTATCACCAATCATCGAGTCCAGTCATTTCAATACTAGTAGCAATATCTCGGTCACCATCAATACTACCTGCACCAAACTCGAGCTCCACTAAATCCCAATTCTCTCCGGAAAACAGTACAACCTGATTCTTACCAATTGAAGCTTCTCTCGTCCTCACAGATTGAGTAATCAACTGCCATCACCAAACTTAAACACCACAGACTCAAATTCTATTTCGTTCTCAGCTTCAACAATGTTGCCATCATCAACTCGTCACTTCCATGAATCAAACTCTGTCAAAAGACATTTCTCCCTTTAAAGCACTTAATTCTCACTTCTTTTGGAGATATAACCTACAAAAGACATAATATACAAAAGTAATAATAATACAAAGTATTTCACATGAAATCTAGCAAATAAGTGTAATAAAATGATACTCAAAACATGTAAATTATACACTTATCAGTTCTATCTTTTCTTTAAAGATATATTTCAAACTATTGCATTCATTGGTAGGATGGTTGATGAATCGGTGGAAACGATATACTTTGGATCTGACATTTCTTGGCCGTTGGTGGTCATTGTACAGGTGGTAACTTGATGGAATCGTCTTGTATCCAGACTTCCAATAGCTCAAGGACCTCTTCCATGGGAAAAGGAAATTCTGGAAACATTATACCTAGCTTTATATCCTGCTCCTGTTGCAGTTGTGGTTGTTGTTATCGTGGAGTTTTGGCCATACCATGGGATGGGGTCGATCCTCGGACTGGTGATGGGGCAGAAACTGGAGCTGACGTGAAGTACTTGGTTTGCGACACTTGCTAAGATGAAGCTTTCCTCTCGACTCTTCCATTGTTGCACAACATCTAGATGGTATATTGATGCAGATCGGAAGCGTGTAAAGGTGATAATAGTCACAGCGGAATAGAATTTTTGAAAAGTAACCGGTAGAATGGGTAGAAATCAATAGAAATTAGTTGATCTTCAAAGAGATATCCTAAAATCTACGGGGTTATCTAAACTTCATTAATTCACTACGAATAATGACTATATATATATAAGATTAGTATTCAGACTTCGGGGTAAACCCAACTATGAATAAAAATCAAAATCAATAAACTCAACAAGTTTAATGAAAATAAAATAATTTAATTAATCAAAAACTCCCCTAATTTTCGTTTTTGGAGCTCCTTATATAGATAACTCCTACTAAACAAACCTTAAACTTATTAAAAACCTATAAACTTGTTTCCCAAGGTATCTACTACCTTTATGCAACTTTTTTAACTTATTAAAACTCTTAAAATAAACTTCTAGACTCTTCTAAAATTACCCTAAATAGTAAATCCGAAAATTAATTATTTTTCTACAAAAAATAACATTTATAAAATAATAATAACAATTATTATTATTATTATTATAATAAAATAATAGATTTATTTTCCATAAATGATGGAGGGAGATTTATGGAAAATAAATCTACTATTTTATTATTATTATTATTATTATTTTATTAATGTTATTTTTAGTAGAAAAATAATTATTTTTTTGGATTTATTATTTAGGGTAATTTTAGGAGAGTTCGAAGTTTATTTTAAGAGTTTTAATAAGTTAGAAAAGTTGCCTAAAGGTAGTAGATACCTTGGAAAACAAGGTTATAGGTTTTTGATAAGTTTGGGGTTTGTTTAATAGGAGTTATCTATCTAAGGTGCTCCAAAAACGAAAATTAGGGGAGTTTTTGATTAATTAAAATGATTTTATTGTCATTGAACTTGTTGAGTTTATTGATTTTGATTTTTATTCTTAGTTGGGTTTACCCCGAAGTCTGAATACTAATCTCATATTTATAGTCGTTATTCATAGTGAATTAGCAAAGTCTAGATAACCTCGTAGATTTTAAGATATCTCTTTGAATATCAACTAATTTCTATTAATTTCTATCTATTTTATCGGTTACTTTTTGATTCTACTCCGCTGTAAAAATTTATCATATTTTAACACTACCGATTTGCATCATATACTCACTACACCAGAATGACCTTTTCGACTATCAAAACCGTCGTTAACAGGGAGTACTGACGGTGTTTATCCGTCGATGACCTGTCATATGTAAGATGTCGAAAACCTTAAACAATAAGAATATCCTATCGTTTATAAGTTACAATAAACGACGAGTTTAACTTGTTAAAATTGTTGACAGGCATTGTTTGCCAATTAATTTAAAAATTGAATTGCACTAATATATTATTTTTAATAATTATATAAATAGTGTTTTGTTATTGCTTAAATTTGTAATATATATGAAGAACTAATAACATCTTTAACTTCAAAATCATATATGGTAAAAGTTCAAAATAAGTTTACATATATTGACTAATTGACAAATTTCCCTATTTTCCCTATTTAAAAAACCTACATACATTGTAGAATCTCCTCGTAGATAATCCATTTCAACTTCTTGCTCACATGACACAAAGAGGGATTGAAGCATCTCGATATAAACCCCAACACTTTGACCTGCAGAATCCAGTCGGAAAACAAAATAAGTATTTGTTAACAAATTGCATTTCCCAAGCAACCCAAACCTGAAATTTGCAAACACCAGTAATAGACGGTAGGAATAATACATCTTATATTTGCTTCAAAAAGAAAAAATCTGACATTTCAAAGTTTCAGGCATGTAGTGGTGTCTTATACCAAGAGCTGACAGTAAAATCAGAAATCAGTGCATGAATAACTGTGAAAGACAGTTGTGCCTATCTAGTAAGAAAATGGTACGGAGTTAAAATAGCAAAGGGTTGCAATGTATGGCAAAAAGGACGACTGTCTGCGGGATTCTTTATACCTTGGGTGCTTTGGCGTGGCGGAGTTGTGGGGATGGTATTTTGTAGAGATCTTCATCAACAAGCTTGTGAGTAGTAAGTCATTAAGCTGAAATAGAAAGTTAAGTAAGTCATTAAGCTTGTTGGGGCACTTATTCATGATGACTCCCTGGTTTAATAGAAAGTTAAGCAAGTCATTAAGCTGAAATTCAACTATATGAACAATTATATCAAAGAACTCCTAAACTGCAGTTTCGAACACATTTAAAGAGATACAGAGCTTAAACGAGAATACCTTCTGTTATTGTGGAATCTATAATGGTGGCAGGGGTTACATCAAAAGCTGGATTCCAAACTGAGATCCCTGATGCAGCAACTTGTTCGCCAAGCCCACCTTTAGTATTCAACAACTCATTTGCAGATCTTTCCTCGATAACAATTTTGTCCCCGGAGGAGAGGGAAAGATCAATAGAAGTCAAAGGAGCAGCTACATAAAATGGAACCCCATGCTGTTTTATCATGTACCAATTCATAAGCTGTTTGCCTGGACCCCTGAAGTTCAAAAAATGCACTGAAGGACGCCCTGCACTTTTCTCATAACCGTATATGAATTTTATCTACTATAGATACACTGCAAGTACAGTACTGAAAAGACTTCCTAACCTGGTTAAATGGCCAAGTTTCAGTGCAATACGCATGTTCTGAGATTCCTTCAGCGTAAAGCAAACGAATAACACCCAAGGCAGCTCCATATCCAGCAGTTGCAAGGCTGACATGAAAAAAAAAATCGACGTAAACTCCAAAAACAGCCCAGATGTCTCAAAAATTCTATAGATTAACACAGCCCACCTGCCAGTGTTGCAGTGGGTTAAGACAGAGATCTTCTTCGAGTCTGTCAGCCAAGCTGGAATAAGACTTGCTCCGTGATAACCAATAGCTTTGTTCGAGGCGACATCATCCTCAAGCATTGTTTCAGCAGCCACTATGTAATCCAATAGGAATATAACCACTACCCCATCCTCTCTTTTTATGCTGCAATATGATTGAAGTTTTATAATTGGACAATCAGTAACAAGATACATTTATAAAAGTTCATAGTTCAGGTTCATTTATTGGGGCACTTATTCAAACATACCTTGTGTTTTAATATGTATACAACCTGACAACACCTGAGGAAGAAAATAATAGCAATGAATCACTGACTTAATATTAATAGCAATATAAGAAATTGGGGGTGTGAAGATGGAAAAAGCAAGAAAGCATTGTGTATCGTTAAAGAACTCACCAATAACTCAGCCTCCCTCCCCAGAAATCAGGTCATTCAATACGTTAACAACATCTACAGTGTAATGCAAATAAGAATCCACATTATATCCAGTTGAGATTTATAAAAACTGAATCAACCGAATTTACAATTGGTACAGCTAGTGCTAGGCCAGCATATCTACCCCTCAAAAACCTTGCAATACTATCCCGCAAAAACTCACTCATTTAATTCTGAGTTATCTGTTTTTTGGGGGATATAATAGTTCTGAAAACTAGAATTTCTATCTGAACCATGAAATTCAAAAGCCAAAATTAAGCTTCGAAATCATTGATTCCCACCACAGAACAAGATGTTCCACAACTAACAACTATCCATCATGAGGTGCATGTTTGCATAATTAGTTGCAAGCATTCGAGCTGCCTTCTACTTTGAAGCATATGTATTTGAATTTCCCCATCTTATAGATAACTGGGCTTGTATGTATTGAACTTAATAAATCATGAAAAAGCAGAGACTATGGACGCTCTTCTCTGCATCCTAAAATAAATGAAATGAAACTAAAGCATATATAAGTCTCTTTAGCTTTTCCTACGAAAAGGACCAAACTAAGAAACATACCATATATATTTGGAAGTGGAGGAAATATTTACAAGGCTAGCAAAAATGCTACAGATGTCGGTTGAAAACGAACAAGATCCATCGAGTCGGTGCCCTGATTCTGTCTTGAACATAAAATCTACAGGTAGTAGCTCAGAATCATTTGTGGAACAATGGGACAAGTAGCCCAACGTATCCTTCTTACAAGAATATATAAACACAAAAGAATGTAAAGAAACACCAAAAACAAGTAAACAACAACAAAAAACCTTTCAAATTTTATGCTTACACAACAAATATTGAAGCTTATTAGCTATCACACAACAAATGAAACACAAAACAAGTATGCTTACGCAATTTGCACCATGCAATATGAACACAGTCCAAAGTAAACACACAAAAATAAATTCACTTTAGAACAACACAGAAATCATATAAGAGAGATGGGCCATACATGTGTACAAGCAACTAGCATTGTAGTTGAGGGAGGCGCCATCTCACATCCACTAATCCGTTCGCTGTAAAATAATTATCACAAATAGCATTAGCTCAATGAATCAAGAAAAATTAATCTTTGATACACTACTATAAACTTTCAAATCTCAGCGAGGCATTTTCATATACATTTAAAGGAGAAGTTTCAAACACTTTCTGAAACATTATCCGAGAAGTTCAATCAATTGAAAAATTCACCATTTCCTATATTGAAGAATAAGTGTACAAAATTGAGAAACTTTTGTCGAAATTTTTGATTCAAAACGAAGATAATGAACAAATTGTTACAGATTTGAGCTCTGAATACGAATCAGAAAATAGATTCAATTTTTTTAGGTTTTCACGAACTTTTTTTTTTCTTTCAAAAATTAGATTCCGGGATCGATAGCTTAGAAACAAATTATAATGATAAGGAGATTAAACTTACCTTTCCAATATCCTTCAATGATTTAATCTTCAGATTAAAATTGATTCTGATCAACTTTTTCCTGTGATTTCAAGTGAATCTACAAAAACGGGTTGTTGAATCGGGTGCTAATTAATACTCCTATTTAGTTTTGAAAACCTAACTTTCAGATTCCAATTGATAATCGATTCAGATTCCATTTCATCACCAAAGTGATACCGATCTCTTCGATGCAGAGGAACTATTGAACTGTGAGAAAATGAAGAATTAGATGGATATTCCTTTTTTACAAATCGAACAACAACGAATACTCCCGTCGAGAACATGGGCCCAATAATGGTAGGTGGGCAGTACACATATTAGATAGTTTATTCCTATCAAAAATGAATTGACAGGCCATCCCAATAGTTTTCTGTAAACCCCTCCTGTCAAATATCTTCCATTTTGGCGTAGTGACTATTTGTTGACCGGCCGTCTGTTTCTAGGGCTGTACAACCCGACTTAGACCCGTTATCCGACTCACACCCGCCAGTTTTGATCCGATCCGTCGATGGGTGATAATTTCCTTTACCCGTCTTCTGCCGGGTCGCGTACGAGTGACATATTCTCTCACCCGATCCATCCGCCCAACCCGCCAAAAAAAAATCATTGTCCGTTTTTTTTTTTTTTTATAAAACTCCTGATTCATTCAATTCGATGTTTATTGAAGACCAAACTTGTGGAGTTTGGGTTCTCTGTTAAGTTCATACTTTAGGTTTTATCTATTTGTGTTTCTGAGTCTTTAATCAGTGATAATAGCTGGTAATTTGACTTATCCGGTTCAGATTCTAGGATTTTTGAAGGCAAATATCAACTTCAAATAGCTAGACGACAATCAATTGTATGTTTTCTTTTTAGTTGGTATGAATCAGTATTAAAATGTTAAAGAGTTGTTAAATTTTGGAATTTGATTACTTGGGTTTGTGAATCTTTGGTTTTTGAACAATGGGTTTCATTTGAAAATCATTTACAACTCATTCTCGGAATAAAGGTATAAGGGCTTCCATCCACTCTCGGAATCTTTGGTTGTTTGACGGTTGTGGTGGTGGAGATGTAGATGACTGAGGCAGTGAAGATGGTTGCGCTGAAAATGGTGAGGTTTGAGAGTAATACTGGAAATAATATTGTTGTTCGACTATTACAGTCGTAGATAAACGACATTATTTAGTAAAGACGAAAAGTAATTAAAATACAGTAATACATGCATTTTTTAGACTTTTTGTTAGATTCATTAAATTTTTGGAAGAAGACCTAGAAGGACAGGGATAAGAGATGGTTAAGATGGAATAAGACCTAGAAGGACAGAGATAAGAGAATGGTGGGGGTTTTAGAACTTTAGATGGTTAAGAGATGAATGGGTTTGTTCCTACTCGTATTGCAGACAAGATTAAACAAGAAGAGATAAATCTGAAACAAAGAATTGAATGTGTTGCTTTGGTTTGAAGAGTTACTGCTGTTAGCTCGAAAGAGAATGGGTTTGAACTGAAGATTAATGATGTTTGAGCTTTAACATGAGGAATTAGAAGATGGGTTTGATTCAAATATGAGATTGGCAGCAGAATAGTAGAAGTTTTTGTGGACTCTGAGTTTGCATATGAAGACGAGAAGAAATCAAGACATGGAAGAATGAAGCCTGCTGTTGCGGTGAAGAACTGAAATAGAAGTTGTTGTTATTGATTATTGGTTGTGAATGAATTGAAATGGATTTTGTTTGTGAATGGTTATGCAGGGAAGGAGTTAATCTGGGTAGCTTCCAAAGAACAACCATTATACAACTCTAATCAGTGAGCTCGATGCTCAGCAACTGTTTGACAGATAGCCTGAATCAATATAAGCCTATTCCCACCGGGCTAGCCATGAATCTGGGCGGGTGACCCGCACCCGACCTGCCGAAATGGCGGGTCAAACCCGACACGACCCATCCTACGACGGGTTGGGTGCGGGTGAATACTTCATTCACCCGCTAACTAGCGGGTCGGGTACAGGTGGGGTCAAACCAGACCCACCCGACCCGATGTACAGCCCTATCTGTTTCCACGGATATCTTTACGATTTTCTTCTCTAATAGATCTCGTTCCTTGCAGTTGTCGCTGATTGCTTAGCAGCCTCATGTAGTTCAGAGAAAGTTTGGAAATGCAGATTTTATAAAAGAGCAAGATAGACATGAATCATATCATTGATACAGAGTTCCACCAGCTGTAATTCTGTAACATATTAAATATCATGATAATGGACAACATGGATTCTGAACCTCTTCACATACTCGTTGGGATGTTCATTGTTTCTTTGAAACATTTTCCCCAAATCTGACATATATTAGGAGACAAAGAAATATTTTTTGTAGTAAGCACTAATCATTTCGCCCCAACTAGAGATGATGTTGGGAGCAATGTTGTTGTACCAAGTGTGCGTTCTTCCGGTGAGAGATTTTGATAATTCCTTGAGACATAGCACATGATTGTATTTGTGTCCTACTAGTGACTCCAAGAATCGGAAGACGTGTTCTCGAGTGTTTCCGGTCCCATCTATATAGTGAGAAAGTAGGAAAGGAATATCCTATTAGCAGAGGAATCCTTTAAAATTTTGATTGGGTAAGGAGGTTGGTGTTGATGAAATAAAGATGAGTCTTCCTTACCATGATTTTGCAAGATTCTTTTCAAATCTTCATGAGTGACGAAATTGGGTTCGGGAGGTGAGAGAAGAAAAAAAATAAAATGAATAAAAAAAAATTATATTATTTATATACGGATTCCGAGATGCAAGATCAAAAAATTAAAGGCGAAAGATTTTTAAAAAATATATAATCAGTGTGAAAATATAAAAGTAAACACTACACATCCAAATCCAACTATCGACCATCAAATGGCCTAAGGATATAAATTGTGGGATCCGTCTGTATAGTGGATAGCAACGACACCCCCAACTTGAAACACACATTCTTATCAACCCACTATATAGCACCGAATTTCATCCAATTGATACGAATAGTTTCCCTCCGAGCCAATGGGAGAGCGCGTAAACTCCACCAATGCAAGTTTTATTCTGGAATAAAAGATGGATTGGAGTATGTTTAGTTATTGATGATTTTTCTTCCCTCGACAAAAGGTTGGATTTACATGTACACGACGTGAGGTAATACGAGGAGTAACATAATCGTATCGCAAGGATTCGAACATGTGCGGGATCCCATATAATTTATAGTCATACCTGATAACCATTACACCACGTCCGCAGTTATTCGTCCTATTTCTCTAATATAAGTTTTTTCGTAGTTTAAGATCGGATTGACCATGAATTTCGTATAATAAGTGACCAGAACTAGGTTGTCAGATGGAGCGCTTCATGGAAGAACCTTGCGGAGGAACCCTTAGGTTTTCGAGGCATTGGATTCTCACCAATATTTGCGTTACTCAATACGACATTCTCGCTTCCGCTTCGTCCACACCTGCTCGCGCGGGGGATTCCATTTAAGGTGGAACGCTCCCCTACCGATGCATTTTTATATCCCACAGTTTTTTCCCTTTCGTACCCAGGCCTATCACAGGTCGAGGCTATATAGGCTTAGGCATGTCCAAATGACGTTCGACGGTCTCTACTCATGTAGCTGTGGCCTATGATCCAAAGGACCCGCAACCAGTCAATCATGCTATTCTTACCTTCTAACCAATGGTCAATCTTGCGCATCCGTTTTCTTGTTCCCCTTTGATTCCGCTTATGCAGCTTCGTTCAAGTAAGGAGACTAAAATCTAGATTAAGTAAAAAGGAGACTAAAACCCGATAACTCACTTAAGAATATGAGGCAATAATAGAGCAAATCCGTTAGAGAGTACTCCACCACGAGTTGTCAAAGCACGCTCAGTCAATCGTCAATCTCCATAAAAAAGTTGACCAGTACAACCATGTGTCACCCCGTGGACTTCGTCGTACCCTGCCTACTCATAGCTGCGAAGCAGCCATACTGCGAGTCATTTTGCTTGATCGAGAGCAATCAGTTGAGACATGCGGTGCAATTTGATGTGGGTGTTACAATAAATTGGTCCATTAATCCCTAAAACCATTTTTATGGATCTAGAGGACAACCAAAATAATATACTTTTCTAATACAGAAAGAATCAAAAAATATTTTTTTAATATCCAACTTAGCCATTCTGCCTAAATATGTGTAAGGAAATTGTATATGTTTTACTAAATTACCATTTTATCTCGTTTAACTACCAAGACCTTCTTCACCACCACCATCACCGCCACCTTTCTTACTGGATTCTGACAATGATATCCCTTTTCCACTACCGACTTTGCTAGCACTTTCCTTACCTGAATATGAAGACTGTTTATCTTCGACTGTCTTTTTACCGGATTCCGGTTTAAGCACTATGTACAAATGTTGAACATCATCAAGACTATGTGTTTATCTTTGTTCACCTTTCGTTTATAAAAGAAGAAAATTCCCTTTTTTTCTTCAATATTTACTTATACATAAGATAACCAAACTATAACATATATAAGATGATGATTTCATTATTAAGAAGAACATAAGATCAATATGAAATACCTGAATTTCAATTTGCGGTTCATCTTTGGTCTTCACGTCTTTTTCCTGTCCCATGTTTGAATATGGTTTTCTGTTCTAAATCAAGTATCAAAGAAGAGTAAAGATCACTAAGGTCTTACAATTATCAATCTAGTCAATTGGCAATAAAAAGTTTGAGACCTGATGTGGCGAACTCAAATGATCTACGTACATGTCAAGATCATAATATACCACGTCGCGGTTAAATTTCGGATAATCAAATTACTAAAGCCCACATACGTACCGAATTTATTCCCTCAAAGCAACTCTAGAATCCGCAACTTCCATTAAAAGTGCTTTTTGGTCCCGACTTTATGTTATCTTCAATTCGAGTTTATTTTAGTATAGCTAGGATGTATCCGGATTCACCCTAACTATTTTTGGAATTTCTTTTTTATCTTAGTCTAAGTCAAGATGTATCTAGATTTATCCCGTTTATTTTTTGAATTAACTTAGTTTAAATATGGATGAAAACACATTTTGATAAAAAAAAAAAAATCAGGATATGTTTGGTTTCATCCTGCATATTTTAACAAATAAACATGTTTTCCTCAAGATATATCTGATTTCATCTTGCATATTTAGATAACTATTTCTTTTTATGTTGAAGATGATGGTGGTGTTTGTTGTATTTTGTTACTATTAAAGGTGATGATGGCACTAATATTGTATTTGTTGCGGTTGTGTTTTATTCTTTTTTATTATCTATATTATAAGGGACAATGGTGTTTTGGTCAGTTGATGGTGTTCCACAGTTTGGATATTATAAAGGACGGTCGAGATCGAGCTGACTATATTATAAAGGACAAGTGTTTTCTACCTGATGAACATATAAAACACGGTCGTGATTGAGCCAAGCATCCAGGTTTTCACTCTCCTCTCGGTCGTATTGTTAGCACCTACGCACCCTAATCTCATTGAATCTGCTGAGTTATTACATCATTCAATGCCAGCCGTTACTCTTATTCTTCTTCTCAATGAAACGCCTTTGGCTTTGTGAAACCGCAGCTCTTCTCACCAATTCTACTCCGTCCAATTACTATTGAAACCTATTGGACGGTTTTCTCTGCCATCTTCTGAACAAACCAATCCCGACCTAGGAAACCTATTCCAAAATAGACCTTCTCTTTTGAAATATCTTCAGCATCAGAATAACAAATGTGAAATCTTGAATCAACCGTCTGAGTAAACAAATGTCCTTAAGTTAAAAAACCTCATTTGGGATTGATCATCACTGGTGTAGTTTGGATTGATTCCTCTGTGATTTTATATATTGTGCATTTACTTTTTGTATTTTTTTTACTGTGGTTCCCTTAATTCAGTTACGTTTATGATGATTAGGGTTTCAATTCAACATATGATGTGCAGAAGAACCAGAAACGGAAGGGGGAGGACAAATAGCTGCAGCTTATAGCTTAACCGGTAAAAGGGCTTTGTAATAATTTCATTTTATTTTGCTGAAATCGCATAGCTCGCCACTCCATGTCTGCGTCCAATTATTTAACTTTGTCTATTTTTTGAGAACATGGTGAACCCTTGAGCTTTAACTCTATCCAACATTAGTTCAACGCTATACAAATTGGAGATAGTGAAAATGGAGTTGTTCTCTGTATATGGTGCTCAAGCAAGTATATTGTGTTACATTAGTAACAATTTTCTTATAAGATGAGCCAAAAGAAAAACAAATATCGTGTCTGACTTCTCCAAGTTGGCATTAGAAATTCTAACTACCCAACCTTAAAATTTGAACTCAATAGCACTTTAGCAGCCCTAACATCTTTGTCCAACTATGAAAAATTTGTAAGGCCTGTGTGATATATGGAATGGTTAGTCTAGGAGATATTTAACATAGTATATTTCCAAGATGGAACCTCTAGATTACTGGCTTTATAGTTTATACCAGGCACCCTATGCAAGAAGGTGCTGCACCATCGGGGCAGCCTAGCTATTTACATATGGGTTGTAACAACTATTTTATTATCTTTCCACGTATTATGAATTAAATAACTGTAGGATAGTAGAAGAAAATGAAAAGTAGATACTTTAGATGCCCAACTTGGTGTAGTCTCCAAGCTGTAAAAAACTCTGTTATTATCTTTCATTGCATATATATTAACAGTTTGGTTGTAATCATACGATTCATACCTTCTGATATTCTGCAGTGTTTAATCAGTGTGCAAGATTTCCAAGATGCTGAACCGGATGTTCTCGCACATAGTGCTTCAGAAATCATAAACACCTTCAGTGAGAAGGGGATGACATATAACATAGCACTTAAAGCTCTCTGTCGCAAGAAAGGTTTAAATGTTGAGGTAAATACCTTCTTTACTTTTTTCATTTGGACCCGTAGATTCTAAGCTTTCCTAAGGGTAATTGGCAAGCATCTTACTGAAGGAGCAGTGAGGGACCAGTGTTGAATGTTGTTTCATTCAATTCTCAAAAGCAATACTTGAAATTCTTGGGTTCAGATATTGCTACGGACACAATGGACGGAGATTACATTTTCGGTACATAAAGAACGACCCAGATATAGTTGCTCAGGTATCTATCCGCACTTCCTTATACGTTTCATCCACACTCGCCCTAATCTATTTGCCCTTAATCTTTCCTATTAAAATCCAAAAACCGTTACAATCCGCATTAAACCTTAAAAAAATAAATCTAGGCGTTACTTTTAGAGTTCTTCTCTATAACATTCTAAATCTTCGGACATGTTTCTCTTCCCATTAAAACTCAAATTACTCCAACTTGGATTTTTACTGATATTTTTGAAGTTTTTGGAATTCGCAGATTTGCAGTAAAGATTGGGACCCAAAATATGATTAGAGAAGTACTTTGTTTGATTCCTTAGAACTGCTGATCGGTAAGTATTTCGGGATTGTGCGACCTAAATGCATTTCATTTACTCTATTCTCTTTGTTTTTCTCATGGAATAGTCTTCTTGAAGAAACTTGACAACATTTTTAGTTTAGGTATTGTTAAACGAAAATACTTTCCTCATTCTTTTTGAACAGCTATTTTGGTGTCTATGGACTTGATTTTTAATCTGTTTGTTTATTTATTTTCTCTATTTTCTCTATGTTTAAATTGTTTAAGGCCAATTTAAAACCTCGGGTATACTCCAAACATGAAGAAGCACATTGGTATGGCAAGCACAACCAGGGAAAGGTTATGTGAATGTATACTTGCTGCTTGATTGAACATATGCAGTTTAAAATCTTTTACCAGTTAAACCTTCTTGGTTAAATTGTAGCTTCAGATTTGGATAGTTTGTCGATGTCGGAACTCAAATCAGAGATCCTTGCAGTATTTAGGTACATTAACAGTCTAATATTTATAATGTTTTTTGGTGGTTTTGTGCTAATATTGCTTTTTTTTTCTTTTGCACCAAAGGTCTTAACTTTAGGCTAAAGATGAAATTAGGCTTTGATTAACAAGAAATATATGGGGATGTAGTTTCGTTTACAGTTTGTTAGCAATTACTGGTGTAAGCAGGAAAATTTAATAACGATCTGATTTTATTTCTCTCTATATCTGCGGGTTGTTAAAACATTTTTTCACTCTACTAGGTGTAATTCGTCCTATGAAGGTATTAAAATTTGCCTTTTGATTTTAAAAAGGTTTTAGAATTTTGTATAATATTGATTAATCTGCCATTGCCAATTTATATATATACTTCGGCGTGCAATTATATTCATTAGATCGAGTTCATCATGATCATTTGTAGCTATGTTTGGGGTTCAGGTGTTTGCATTTTGTTAGGCACTTTGGTTGTTGATATGCAATTTTTTACCTTGGGTCTTCATTCATGCAAAGAACGCTAATTTTGTGTTTGTTAATCAGTTTTCCTCCCCTAAATTTCTGTATACGGATCTCATTCCTAACCAAGAGTGTAAGTTGCTAATATCAGTAGTTTGTTTTTCCTGTTGCCAATTTGTGAGGATCAAATTACCCTTAATCGGTTTTTCCGACTTTGCATATTTGTGGTGGGTCGGTGGTGGTAGTTGTGAGTGGTGAGTAATTATACAATCATTCATCTGAAATTGATCAATTGGTGTTAGCAACAATTATGACTATCAGTTCCCTAAGGCTCAAAGAAAAATAATATTATTAGTCTCGGTGAATTCCCTTTAAAGCTTAAACATTTCGAAGTTAACAAGGTAGATTGTTACCAAGGACTCCTTTGCATCATTGAAGAATTTTGGTACTTTAGCATTATGTTAAATTGTGGGAAATAAGTGACTCTAATTTCAGAGCATGTTTGATTTACTATAATTTTAGAGCATGTTTGATTTAAACGGTGTTTTTGGTCTAAATGGTTTAGGCCTTTATTGTTTGCATTCATTACTCATTTCATCTAAAATTTAGCTAAACCTAGATGTGAGGTGAAAGGTTGTGGTGATCAATGACTAAATTTTGTTTTATACTTTGTACGAAGTACTTACCAAGTGTTTATCGTGCCGCTGCTGCAAATGATACAATTATCAAAATTAGTGTTGCTGGTGAGTGTTTCATTGGTTTGAACTTTCACTTCTTACCTAGGTTATGTAACTTATGTCTGTATTGGGTACACATATATAGTCTGAACTTGGACATTTTTATTTATGGACATTATATTAATTTGAATGTGAAGGAAGATTTGAGTCCTGAACATGGTTGAGTTCCGTTGGCTGCTTGATGTATTGAAAGGCATACACAACATAGGGTACACTCTTTTGGGGATTATCAGAGTGAAGCATCAACATAACTGTTACCAGAGAAGTTCTAATTGAGAGTTAAGTAATTGTTTTAAGGAAGAATTGTTGATATGACCCCATTTTATTACCTCCATTTTAAATATGATCCCGTTTTTTAAACTATTACAAATATGATCCTGTTTTTTTAACTATTATAAATATGATCCCGTTTTTTATAGGGAGTGTTTGGATACAACCTCAAATAGTAATTTTTTTTTGACTAAATTAAATTAAGATCTTCCTTTTTAGTTCGTTATTAACTCATATTGTTTAACTTCTCTATAAGATATCATCAGGTTGGTTAACTTGCAACTCTTGTTTCTTGGACATCATGAAAATCCATCTATTATCTTCTCTTTTGATAAAAATGACGTGTTGTTACTTTGTAAGAATAGATTTTTTGTATGACAGACCAAATTCTAACTTAAAATTCAACCAATTGTCAATCTATTATACTTTAGTTTATTCAAACCAAGATGTTCAAACTAGGTGTACTCACAGTCATTATAACGTTTGAAACAAACAGAAAGCAACTATGAAATTAATTAGCAGACAATAACACAAACATTTTAAAAGCCTTAATAAATTCTTCAATTGAACTTCAAAAGGCAAAACCCCAAATGAACCCGATGATCAGGCTAAGACTACAATAAGTTTTATCCCAAATGAACTCGATGATTAGGCTAAGACTACAATAAGAGTAATGCCATCAATCAATCAATAGTTAATTCGATAAAGCTATCAATCAAATTAAATTAAGATCTTAATTTAATTTAGTCAAAAAATTACTATTTTAGGTTGTATCCAAACACTCCCTACAAAAAATAGGGTCATATTTATAATAAAAGAAAAAAAACGGGATCATATTTGTAATAGTTAAAAAAAACGGGATCATATTTAAAATGGAGGTAATAAAATGGGGTCATATCAACAATTCTCCCTTGTTTTAATTGAAAACATTAGAACACGGTTATCATTGTCGTACAATGGAGTTTTGTGATCATCATTATTGGTTTGAGAAATTTAATTATCTTTGTTTGGATGGGTTAAGCCCAATAAACATTTACTTACGTTGAAATAAGTTCGCAAAGGCACTGGCATTTTGCCGCGTTACGTTAAGCGCACAAATTGAAATTCAGTGACAGATTATTATTTTTGAGTCTTAAACCTTTAAAGGTATGGTGTCTATTATATATATATTAAAAGAAGAAAAAAGAAATGAAGAGACAAGTCACCTACTGGACTCAACAAGAAAAAATAAAAAAGAGTTGGAATCATTTTATCAAGTGAATTTTTTTTATCAGATAATCAAGAAAGTGATTTTCTGATGCTACTTAGAAAAATCTAGGTTATAAAGTGTCATGGGTTAAGATTTTAGACTAGACCGTGAGACACTTAAATACAAGAACATTCTAGTATGTTGTGGATTTCCTTAATCTTCTAGGTCCTTCCAATGGACTTAGACTCTTGTCATGGACTAACCCAATATATGAGAAAATGAATGGACCGTGACAAAAGGGTTACAACTACATCATTAAAAATAAATGTCACGTATAATAAAATAACATGTCTATTTAACTGTGAATTGCAGATGGGGATAGTTTCAGACAATGAGTGAGACACACCCATCAGAATTTGTCCATCTTCCAAAGAAAAATAATAACAATATTATTTTATTCTATAAATGGCTAAATATATAGAAAGATTTTTAAGGGTCGGCGCATACGACTATGAAAGTATACTATTGCATAATTGCTCGTATAATAGAACACAATATGATCATACAACTTATTACAATAAATCAGACAAATGTAAAAGCTAATAACATAGGAAAAAATAGCAAATTCCTATTGGGCAGTATAATTGATAATCAATTAACCAAACCGTAAAGTCATATGAAAGATAGTAATTTATTACAAATGCTTAGTCCTAACCCCAACAATCCTAACAATCGGGTAGAATACTTCTTTTATAGCACCTTAGTTCAGTTCTTGCCTAAATTCAAGATTCTGAATATAGTCTTTCAAATCAATGGACCACTTTATAGTGCCTTGCATCAAAAAAAAAAAAAAAAAAATTAAAATCTCTTCGGGATATATTTTTTGTCATCTAAGAAATAAATAACGATAAAAAATTTTATACGTACCATCTTAAAAATACTTACTATTGATATGTACTGAGTTTGTTCTCAAAAAAATTAGATTCATCTAAGATGCTTATGTTGAACCCACATATAAAAATAATAATCATACATTTATAGGACAAGCGTAAAAAAAGTTAAAAGAAGTATCATTCGTCATTAACAAGAACGGAACAAAGCCCGTGTCATCCGGCACGGATTATATCCTAGTTTTTACATATGGAACATGTGGTAGTATAGTTTTTCATATCTTATTTTAATCCAGGATGCAACCAGTTTCATCTTAGCTTTTTTTTATTTTTTTTTCTTAGTTTTAAGTCAAGATGCATTCAGTTTCATCCAAACTATTTTTCGAATAATTTTTTTTATCTTAGTATAAGTCAGGATGCAACCAGTTTCATCCTAATTATCTTTTTTCGAAAAAAAAACTTTTGAATTTACTACCAACAACGGATCTTGTTTTATAGATCAGACAAAACCCTTTCCAAAAATATAAATTTTATTAAAATCGAATATATATTTTAGAAGTTATGAATTTTTTGTAATTTGATTTTTAATGGAGAGAAAAAAAAAAAACAAAAAAAACATATAGATAAGAAAAAGAATTATCTTAAATTTTTAGTTTCCACTTCAGTCATCCCTAATATTTACATTTTCACTAAAACCATTTTTTATGGATTCTAGTAGATCCATTTTCTCATAACAATAATTTTTTTTTGCATATTAACTTAACTAGTCATCCCGCTCATCCTAGTAGAATGTTCATAATTTTCTCTTTTTGCTGGATTTATCCAAAATATAAAGCATTTTGAAGCTTGGCTCCAGCATTTTTATCATTTCTTTTTTTTAATTTGATTGGAAAAAGTGTTTTTTAATGAATATAAATAACGTGGTGAAAACTAAGGATCAATAATTTGAGATAAGTTATGTCCACACCATATGCAAAACACTTTAAGAGTGATTTCAGTGGGCATGAGAAAATCCCCTAATTTACCAAGGCGGGTGGATAGGTAAACTGGTTTTTGTGCAGTGGAAAATTGACTAGAAGGCCCAAACTGAATCGATCATCCCAAACTGGGCCGATCGGCCCATGTTGAGATGAGTCTCGGCTCAAGAGTGTCTTAGGTTGGGTTGACAACGGTCGAATCTCAACGGCTCGTGTTTCTCTCCCTATAAATACAACAATTTTAACTCCAAAATCGCACCTTCTCCACTCAAAAGTTCTTCTACTTTCGCTCCAATCTTAATCTTTACATCTCAAACTCTTGATCTCAGCTTATGGATCCTGATTTGGAAAATGAAGAAACACAAATGTTAGGGAAAATGTGGCTCCAACAAGTTCAAGGAATTATGCAACAGATTGATCAACTGGATGAAGATTCATAGATGAGAGAATGATGACCAACCATATGATACAATTATACTCAAATCAAATACCGCGAGCTCCATAACCAAGATCCATATTGACAAGAAGATGGACAGGGAGATATCGAAAGAAACGACATCAACAAATACTACGTGATTATTTTATTAATAGAAGAGTGTAATCTGATGAAGATTTTCAACGTCGCTTCTGCATGCCACAACACTTGGTCATGCGGGTTATTGGAGAGCTGTGTTAGGTAAACCCTAAATTCAACTACCAATTTGATGCACTAAACATATAAGGACATAGTCCTGAACAAAAGGTCATTGCAGCCCCAAGGATTCTAGGTTATGGTGTACCAGCGGATGCCTGTGATGAGTAATATCGTATGGAAAAAACAACAACATACGAACATTTTAAAATGTTTGGCAAAACAGTAGTCAACCATTTTGGTTCACTTTTTCACAACAATCGACGCTAGATGATGTCGACCCGACTACTAGCTGAAAACAACAAGAGAGACTTTCCCGGAATGCTAGGTAGCCTTGATTCCATGCATTGGGTGTGGCATGGATGTCCTTATGCATGGCAAGGTCAGTATAAGGTCCACTACGCAAAACTAATTGTTGTTTTGTAAGCAGCGTCCTTTTATGATTGTTGGATATGGCATACTTTTTTTGTGCTCCCAAGTTCAAATAACGACATCAATATTTTGCATAAATCACTTTTGTTTAAAGAACTTAAGTATATGGAAATGCTTCAGCGCAAATTTCACCATCGACGACAACAACTATAACATGGGGTATTTTCTGGCAGATGGAATTTATCCATAGTGGTCAACTTTAGTTCAAGCTTACACTCAGGTACCCCACGGCGAGCATGCAAAACAACATTTTAACGGGAAGCAGATGGCGGTTATGAAGGATTTCCAACGAACATTTGGAATTTTAAAAAGGAAGTTCCATATTTTGTGGACTATATCGTTCGTTTAAACCCATATAAATGAATAGGGTTATGCTCACTTGCATCATTTCGCATAATATGGTAATCGAGGAGCACCAACGGGATCCCAGTTGGACAAGTTATCCACATCAAAATTTGAGGAAAGATGTTCAACCACTTCATTGTATGCCCGCAAGAGATTATAGAATGGTAGAAGAGAGAATTCAACACAGAGGTTACATTTAAGGTTAAGGGAGGATCTCACTACACACTTGTGGGCTGATTTTGGAAGAAGAAAATCCTCGCAAGATTTAGTATTTTTTTTAATCTTTTTAGTTATTATTTCAGTCATTTATTTCTTTTATTTTTATTTGATTTGTGTGTAATTTGACTTAAACAAACATTGAAATTGAAATTAAGGATCAAGTTGGTGAAAAAAACAACACTGAAATTGAAATTGAAACTAAGAATTAAATTGAATGCAAAACAAAGGATTACATCGAAATTAAACTAAAGTATTACATCCAAAATTTAAAACTAATAAATTAAACCACTGTAATAATGATATTATTGCCATCCTCATTCACTTACTCATGACAATCAACGTCAACTGAGTTTGGGCGTTGTTGTGCCTTATGTGCTTCAATTTGATTTATTTCTTCTTACTAGAGTCCTAGTTGTGCCTGATTCAGCTTTGACGTGTCCATTCCTAAGATTCCTCTCATGTGTACATTAAAAAGATTCTATTCAAACGCCTTGCGACCCTTCCTGATTTCTGAAGTCATTTTCTTACGCTCTACTAATTTAACAATATCAGTCTTTTATTGTTTTTCAAAAAATTCTTGAAAGTTGATATCTGAAGTTGAAAAAGCTTTGGCTTCTTGAGCCAACTTTCTGTTCCTTTTAGCTTTTTTGTTGCCCGGTCTATCATATCTTTTTGTATTTACATTAACACAAAGATTAGAATTACCATGCTGGGATCCGTCTATATCGGGTTGTGGGGTTGAGGTTGTTCCTTGTGAAGAATAAGTAGACGGAGACCCTTGAGAAACGTTTGGCGTATCGTAAAGGAATTTCTTTGGTACTTGATATCCTTTCAACAGTTCGGGGTTAAATCGGTTCAGGACTTTGAGGATGTGGAAACATGCTTCGCATTTGAAAATGAAACCTTCTTTGAGTTTCCATGCCTCTCGAGTTTTTCACATCTGCAGTTTCAACATTTATAAATTATTTATTAATCCAATAACTTGACAAAAGTTTTGAAATCAATTAAATATATTTAAATGAAACTTACTATATCGGGTTCTCCATCACTGCTTCCTCTTTGGTGATTCACTTGCAACATCATAACTACCCAAATGTTCATGTCTTTGTTGATTGCATGAAAACGGCCGGACAACCCGGAGGGTCACGTTTATCTGGATTCCCAGTTTCATCTAGAAATTGTTTAAAAAATTTCCCCCAAAGCGTATCATGGGTTTGACTAACACCGTTGATAGGATATATCGTATGTGCTACATAACCTTTGCAGATAGCTTTATCTTCCACCACAATAGATCTTACACCACGAGGCTTTGAACCCTAGCCTGATGTTTTTTGTTGTGTTTCTTGTGTTTGTGAAGTGTTGTCCATTTTTTTCAGAATTTTTTTGACAGTAGTTGAAATCAAAAGTTTGAGATGGAGAGATTAAGATTGGAGTGAAAGTAGAAGAATTTTTACGTGGAGAAGGTGTAATTTTGGAGTTGAAATTGTTGGAATTTATAGGAAAAAAAATACTAGCCGTTGGATAAGAGCCGTTGAGATTCGACCGTTGTCAACTCAACCTGAGACGTGTATGGAAAACCCTCAGATTTTTGAGGGTTTACCAACCCATTTTTCCCATTCCACTATAGGTAGGATTATATATGGCACGGTTCGGTTCATGTCATGATCAATAAAAACCATATTGGCTTAAATAAGAAACTAAGAAAATAACAATTTTACCCACGTGGTTTTAACGAAACACTATGATTTATTTCATTACAAGAGTGTTTTTTTTTAAATGTTCCACAAAATATGAGAGTAAAACAAGATATTGAAAGAAAAAAAAAAGAAAAGAAAAAAAAAAGACAAAAACGGTGATCCAATCTCAAATTTACATACAATATACTTGATATAACTCAAGATCCAAATCACTCGCAAATTCAACAACATCAGGACATCCATCAGGAGGATACTTTATCTTATCCAACTCATCGCAGTATGGTTGTAGGGCAACATTACAACCTTTTTTAGGATCATTTGTATGTTTATATTAGGATACATTATCTTATCCATCTCTTCGGAGATAACAGGGGGTCCCCAAATGCTTTGTGAGGCAAACATCTATAAGGATTCATGTGTAAGCTTCGCCATCAAGGAATAAGTTAGAAACATTCAATATAATAGTCTTCAATTTCACTTTCAGAAGCATAGAAACCCTTGCTTGGAACTTCAATTCACAATAGCGTCTCACTACAATGATATGGATATGGAATCCAAATGAAGTCCTTGGGATTCTTTCGCTATTACAGATATCCTTAACACTGACAAGTGGATGTCCTCTTTGTCTATATTACTTCGATTGCAGGGTTGGCAGGCAATGGTAGAGCCAAGGATTGACTAACCGTGGCTTTAAGCCCCTAAAATCATAAAAACCATTTAAACACCCTTATTTTTATCCTAAAATTTATAATTAGCCCACCTAATATTTTATACTTAGTCCACTAAAGTCTACATGTTTATAAAAAAAAAATTTAACCCCTCTCAACTTAATTTCTGGCTCCGCCTCGGCAGGAATCCCTTCATCATTCAAAAATGTTGTTAAGAGGGATTCAGGAGTAGTCTGATAATCAGTAGCAGTAGTAGGAGGAGCAGGGCCATTCCTAAAAACTTTTTGCCTTGAAGCGAATAGTTTTCTTTTTGCCCCGATAAAGAAAAAATTTGAACGCAAACTTAATTACATATATTCATATCATTTACCACTATGTAACACATTTTTTATCACATTTTTAAGAGATTCAGAATGAGTTTTTTTCTAAGTGAGGGAAACTAGAACTTCAGTATACCGAGGATAATTTTTTGTGTGCGGGTTGATATTAAATCTGACTAGGCGGCCGACGACCGCCTAATTTTTTAGGATTTTCTTTTAACGATAATTATTATTTACGTAATGTTTGGTAATTTTATACTGCACAAAGTCTAACTAAATGTAAGAAAAATATATATATTTATAACCTAGATTAAAAAAATTCACCAAAACATCACGTATACTATAAAAAAAATACAGTATTATATTTCTAGGCTGGAAATTGGACTGTGTATATAATATGTAAACAAATTCAATTCAATTACTAATAAATTAAAACTTTGATACCCTAAAATCAATCAACCATATAAAATTTAACATCAATCAAAAATTTATATTTTATAGAAATTTGATTCAGTAATAATCAGATAATAATAATAAGTAAAAAAAACTGAAGAATACAAACAAAAGATGCAAGTAAATTAGGATGAAAGGAGTATAATAAGAAATCAGAAAACTATTGAAGTCCTAATTAATCTTGTTGCCGCACGACTGCTTGAATCTTATCGAACCTCAGTAATTGTATAAATCCTAGACTAATGTGACACCATACTCCAAAGTAGTCCCGCGGAAATTCGTATTAGTTATAACTTATAACTGAGCGTATGCTGGACTGTGGATCATTAACACTATCCTTGTCTTGGTCATTCTGGTCATCCGATTCATCACCGTTTTCCTCCTTGTTAACGTCAGTAGGGAAATCAGGCATGTGAACAATGACTTTGATATAATTACCCATGTATTCTCTCGTCAATGTTACGGTTTGCTCCCCTGGTTTATCTTCAATTTTGAAGGGAAATTCATTTGGTGTCTCCACAACCTTTTTAAGAAAATCTTCAGCTTCCTCACCAGCACATATGATTTTATCAGATCCAGACGGTCTCTTCTTACCGAGAGAAGAAGAGAAGTGACGAGTTGGAGTCCAAAATAATATTTGTCTATAAATTAAACTAGTACGGCTAATGTTGGTACTATTGTTCTTCAATTAGGGGTGATGAAGATGGAAGAAGATCTACAAGGGGTATTCCTATACGCTAGTAGTAATGGGGTTATCGAGGATGCAGCTTTCTTGATGATTCTCGCCATTTTAATTTGCAGGCATCAGTTCGTTTTCTCTATATAGGGTTAGGGGTTTGATTTGATTGATTTGATACAAGAGAAGATGATTTAGGGATTGCTGGACCTGGGGGATTATGTTTATGAGGCTGGTGAGGTTATCGTAAGACTTAGTTATGGTTCAATTATGGTTCTTATGTCAGATATAGATGGTACACGAGGTAGTTGTAACTTGTAAGTGGATCTATGCCGTAAAATGGGCGAATGAGTTCGTCGATGCCTGTTAAGGGTGGCTATGCAAGTTGCACAAGATAGTTTCAAGAGAGAAAGTGTCCCACATTTTCAGATGGAATTGTTAGATAGTTTCCGAAGTTCTTTGTGAGATCAAGTCCATGTATCCATCCATATATTTATGTTGGTAACATTATCAACCTCACAAATACTGTTGTTTTCACCACCTGAATATCCCTAAAAAACAACTCTGATTTTTAACTACTCGATTGTGTGTATTAATAAAGAAAAAAATATCACAGCTCTACTTTTACTTCCTTTTACTGTTGCAAGCAAACAGAAAAAATGATTTCTCAAGTGGAACATGTTAAAAAGGGATCCACCATTTCATCTTGGCACCACATTTAGATGCCTAGGTTCAACATTTTTCTCCCCTGGGGTCAACTCTGAAATAAGTAGAAGAAGAAGACCAATGTTGAATAAATTTATATACAAGCCTATCGTATGCCCCCTAAAAAGGGAAAGAAATATATGTTACTACAATTGAGTCGGTGGAACCAAAGGCTCTGCATGAGGGACTCCTACACTCCATGAGTGATCTGCATCTGATGAAGATCTTTGCATGCTGCAATGATCAGGGAATTTGGTTTGTGCCAGAGAAGGCTGGTGTAACTCAAGGAATGCGTTGCTCCCTTGACTTCCTATGCAGAGGGTGTCTCCTCGGCCTCGCCAGATGCCATCTTGAACATTATTGATCTCCAATGTTCTTGACTCCTGCTCCATGAAAAAGAGAAGGAATCAAAGATTGTTATTGCAAACAGTAAGTCCCTGAGATAGAGCTGTAGATGGATGGTTGAGGATCCTGAAAACTAATATAGGAAACACCAGAGAAAAACAAACCTGGCATAAAGTACAACAGGGGCAGGTTAGATGATAGAGACAATCATCCAAAGAGCTATCACTACCCTGCACAGACCACAAAAAACCCCAGTTGGTATGAGTATTATGAGGTAAGGTAAAGAACTAGGACAAAATCAAGAACACAGCGCCAAAGTTGCACACTGAACAAATATTATTATATAGATGGAAAGATTGTTCAAGTAAAAGAAAGAGACACGTTAGGTGGAGAAAAATCCCAAAAGAAAAGAGGCATATGAGGCAATCAAAAAAGGATCCTAGTCTATACACTCGGTGGCCACAATAGAAACTTAATTACATAAACGTAGTATCAAAACAGGCCTGATTTGCAAAACCATGCACAAACCCATCACTGAAAACATTTTAGACGAATAACATCTTAAGGCCTATCTATCCAACCCAATATAGTCTAAAAGGTATTAAAACACGACATATATAATGAACTCCAGGCACCCAAAGAATATGAACCCACGTTTCAGTTTAGCAGGAGGACTAATCCCTACTAAACCAGCAACGTCATGTACAATCGTTTGCCTTAAAATTAGTTTGGTGTCTGCCATACTAGGTAAGGGGCTCAAAGGCATCACAGCGATTTATACATGACCATTAAAATGCCTACGCATAAGCCTAATTTGGAAGTCCCATCAAGAAGTTGAAACCATTTTCGTGATACAAACTATCCTCCACAAAAGACACGGACCTGGACCGATTAACAAAAAGTGAACTGCTCCAGAACATAAAGACTTGGCCAAGAGTATGAAATACAAGAGGTAACATGAAGAGGAAGACAAATCTTTCACCAGTTAACCTATGCTCCGACAAATAACTATCATCCTGCTTAGTGTTTTACCACTAACTTTATGATCACTCCTTTCTAAGAAATGGCGATACAAAGTCAAGAAAAAAAAGGAAAAGAATAACCGTGCTCATCAATGACAAAGAGAGTAAAGGGATAATGTTGACCAAAACCAATTCCTAATAACAGAATAACAAAGGAACCAAGGTCAAAAGTGCAAAATTGCTCACCCTGATATTAAATTGCTTCCGAATTTGTCTCCGGCAATAGCCAAAGTAGGTTCCAGCTGAAACGGTGAAAGCAAGTGCCAAATATAGAAACAAGTGTCGCCGAGTAATAGTAAAAGTAATGTAGCTGAAAAGAGTGGTAATAACAAGAATGAAATATACAGTCCCCTGCACAAGAAGACAAAGCCTACAACAGTTATTAAAAGAAAACAAGGTACTGTCTAATAGAATATCATAATAAAATGTCTGAACTCCACAGAGAAAACAGCATTACAAAATTGAGAAACACAAGCCGCAAATTGCTAATGATGCAACTTCATGGAACAAACTCGTCGGCTTTCAATTTTGAATTGCACAAAAAAAAAATCCATAAAGCTTGCCAATAGTTTGAAACCTATCAATTCCAGCACCAAGTTACCCACTGGGACTTTATTTAAAATAATAAAGATGGCTAGTGAACCAAATTCTGCACATCCTTCATGAAGAAGCCAAAGGTCAAAGTCAAATACAATGATTCCCAAACTAGTAAAACATAACTAAAACATGCTTTAAAAATAAAATGCTCTATTATGCATCTCTAGCAGATCATATTTTCCTTTGTCACATTATAAAGCTCATCATATAATTCTACATGACCAATTTAATGACAGAAGCGAAGCGAAACAAAACAATGGAATACAGTCTTCCTTTAGCTTCTACTTTTTGCATTACCAAAATTGTAAAAACTCACAAAGCTTATCCATAGACCCAAATTTACCTGAATAAAACAAGGACCAAGTCCAGCTCTTCCCATGTTTTTACCAAATCTGTAACATGGGCAGCTGCCAAAACAAACATAACATCAGTTTGCTACTCAAAGATGTTCACAACAAAATAAATTAAAGCATCATAATGTTCAAGAAAGGAAACCCAAAATTAAAACAGACTATGAACAAAAACTGCATAAGCAATTTGTCATGTCCCAATTAATCTCCAAAACCAAAAAATATATCAAAATTCAAACAAAAAATCTCTCCTATATGTTCCAGAATGAAAATTCTATTTCCAAAAAAAACAACCCAAATTTGATTTTTCTATCGGAAACAAATCTGATAAGAATAAAGATTACCAAGCCGTTTCAAGAGCAATTCGACGATCTTCTAAGCAATCTAAAACATCACCTTCCCACATCCTTTGAACTCCTCCACTAAATTCACCCCCATCAATATCATCATCATTATTCAATTTCCCCCAACTATTACCCTTAGAAGAATAAAATCCCCCTTCTGTTTGTAAAGCTACAGTTGCACAAAGCATATCAAAATCCATAACAGCCATTCCTTCCATAAATTTCTCATCTTTTTCTCCATTCTCTTCTTCTCTTCCTCCTCTTCCTACAACCATCGTTTCCTCCTTATTCAAATCCCCCATTGAAACACAGATTTTTTTGATTTTTTTATAAGTATAAAATTTTGGGGGTTAGGGTTTCTTCTACTTTTCTTATTCCTCTGGTTGTTGTTTTAAGCTTGAAAAAAACAAACATTCTAATTTGAGAAATAAAACGATTCTTTACATAAATCATTTATTTAATCCAAAGTTGTTTTATGGAAACTCGTTACTTAAGGCTGCACATCCGATCGCTTGAGTCGATTTGGTCCCACACGCACCTGACCCGTCAGTTGATGGGTAATTAAAATAATTATCCACATCCAATCCGTTGTAGGACGGGTCGGATTGAGATTAATCCGTCATTTTAGCGGGTCGGGTGTGGATGGGTGTGGATCACCCGCACAGAAACCACACAGGAATTAGTTGAGACTATCATTTCCAATCAAATGAGAAAGTGTGAATGGATACCAAATGAAACAGCAAGACTAAGACTTGATTCACAAAAATTTCATAAGGAAAATGTCGAAGGGATGAGGTTTTTCAAATAATCAATCAATAGTCTCAACCCATACTGTAAAGGGTTAACATTTCACTTACAAAATCAACCAAACAATATGAGAGTGTCATCAACAAGAAAGAAAAAATTCATGTTATTTCATTCTCGACCACCTAATCAAAATCAGGGGAAAATAAAAATTTAAGAGTTTCTTCATATTTTTTCAATTAACCAACAATTTTAATTACAGAACTAAACACAAAGTTAGACGAAATTGCAAATACCCATTCGTTGATTTGTTGGAATCACAGATTATCAAAGAAATTCTTATCAAATATTCATTAGCAAAAACATTATTGAAAACCATCGTTGAAAAAAGAAGAAAACTCCCCTACCCCTGCGAGATGAACCATTGGCCGAATACGGGGTGGGTTGAGTTCAGATTTTCCTTTAAAAACCAAAAATCTCTTGTCTGCTTAAGATTCTTTTGAATGGGAACAATGGTAATCGAATTGGGGAAAAGAAGGATATGGAATAAGAAGGAAAAAAAGGGAAGATGCTGAACCAAATACCATCACAACTGAACTGCATAATAAGATCATTGATTCATGAAAAACCCTAACTTACACCTTTAATGAAAACCCATAAAACCGTAGATCTAGAACTTGATCGTAAAACACTAACGAAGGAAGATCTGAAATTTAAACGGATTTCAATTATCAAAGTTGCTGGTGGTAGTAGAAACGGGGTAGAAGAAAGGCGTTGCGTTAATGGTAGTTTGACATTGAGAGAGTGAGATGAACTGTCCTTATGGAATAAGAATGAAAAGAAAAAGGAAGAAGATTTTCTGGCGGGTTGGACGGGTGGGTCGGGTGAGAAAATGTGTCACCCGCACCCGACCCTTTTTCCGACAGGTCGGGTGCGGGTCGAGTCAAACTTGCGGGTGCGGGTCGGGTGACGGGCCTGGGTCAGGTTTGTGCAGCCCTAGTCGTTACAATAAAAGTAAAAAGGAAAGGAAATTGCTTTAAAATAAATAAATGGAAACAAGTGGGAGATTTGTGGATTGGGAATGTGAAACCTTTTAGGGTTTTATTGTGTGTTGATAGGGACAAATGAAGGAGATTCCGTCCGTTGATAGATTAGATAATAATGAAATAAAACAATGGCGCACAATAATGTTATGGTTATGGTAGGTATAGAAATGGGTCAGCTAATGTGCTAGAACAAGTCACTTAAGTTATTGGACAGTGATGATAGTAATGGCTCGAAATTCATCAGCACTAAATTTTACCGATTAAAATAAAGGAAGAATTGCTAATATGACCCCATTTTATTACCACAATTTCAAATATGACCCCGTTTTTTTAACTATTACAAATATGACCCCGTTTTTTGTAGGGAGTGTTTGGATACAACCTCAAATAGTAATTATTTTTTTGAGTAAATTAAATTAAGATCTTCTTTTTTAGTTCGTTATTAACCCATATTGTTTAACTTCTCTATAAGATATCATCAGGTTGTTAACTTGCAACTCTCGTTTCTTGGACATCATGAAAATCTATCTATTATCTTCTCTTTTGATAAAAATGACGTGTTGTTACTGTGTACGAATAGATTTTTTGTATGACAGACCAAATTCTAACTTAAAATTCAACCAATTGTCAATCTATTATATTTTAGTTTATTCAAACCAAGATGCTCAAACTAGGTGTACTCACAGTCATTATAACGTTTGAAACAAACATAAAGCAACTATAAAGTTAATTAGCAGACAATAACACAAACATTTTAAAAGCCTTAATAAATTCTTCAATTGAACTTCGAAAGGCAAAACCCCAAATGAACCCGATGATTAAGCTAAGACTACAATAAGAGTAATACCATCAATCAATCAACAGTTAATTCGATAAAGCTATCAATCAAATTAAATTAAGGTCTTAATTTAATTTAGTCAAAAAAATTACTATTTGAGGTTATATCCAAACACTCCCTACAAAAAATGGGATCATATTTATAATAAAAAAAAACGGGATCATATTTAAAATGGAGGTAATAAAATGGGATCATATCAATAATTTTTCCTAAAATAAAAGAAATGTTTAATTGGCCTCTTTGATTCTGGCTATTGAAATAGCAAACACGTAAGCCCCAAAATTTTTTTACCAATTAAGAAAGAAAAAATACCAAAAAGTGGTTTGTTGCTTGTTTGCTTTCGGGGTAGCCAAATAAGTAAAAAGTGTTTGTTTGCTTTGGAGTAGCCAAATCCATATAGCCTCTTACATTGATTTGGAGAAAGTAGTTTTTAGTTTTCACCCATCTTAAATAGTCTTTTACAGTGATTTGGAGAGAGTAGTTTTCACTTTTCACTTATCATCCGTGTTTAATATGTGCAAAATTGAGATGATTGGATTTATTTATTTTTTCTTACATAATTTAATGAAGGAATTTTAAATCGTAATTAGTCAACCAAAGTATCGAATCAGTTTACACTATATGTAATGCATAATTTACAGCTAATATTAGATAAATCATATGTTTGTGAATCATTTCAGTTATATTTGCTTATTTTAAGTATAATGTTAGAGATATATATATATAATAAAATAAAATATTAAGTATTAATTTAAAAAGATTGTGCAGTTTGTCCCGTGGAAACGAAAATCATTGAATGTTGTGGATAAATTTACTACTTACACTTTTTTTTCTTGGGATACTAGTTACACTTATATCAGAGATTATGTATATATTTTTCCTTTAGGCCTTTTTATATATATTCCAAAAATATTATCGGTATCCTATTAATTAATTATTTTACTTATAATTTAGTTATCTTAAAATTTATTAAATTGTCTAAAATTTGTTACATAACTATACACAAGGTGATGAAATCTTCAAAATTTATTGTTGTTAATAGTTTCTATAATCCTCTTTATCACTAATAAAGAACTCCTTAGAAAAGTGCGATGGAAATTCTAGTCAACATTTGAAGTTGAAATAATCTTCATCGGTTTGATTCCAGTAAATTTTTTCATTCTTCTATGATAATATTTTAAAGATTTTTTTTAGGAATATATAAAATCTTCGATGCACATCTTTTTAATCAAAGAAAAAAAATTAAGACAAACAATTTTATAAAAATTTGCTGGTCAAAAGAAAAATTATAAAAAAAATCATTTTCACTGGGAAAAATGAAAGTCGTTGTTAAATGTTTTTTACGGATTAGTAAGTATATACAAAGATAAAATTTTATTGGTCAGCGATACTTGTTACCTGGCAACCATGAATTACAAACTTAATCCAATTCAATGTCAGAAAACTAAAACAAAGAATAGTTGTGCAGCGACAGTACGACAACGTGTAGGAAAAAGTTGTTGTATATTGAAGATTTATTTTAGAATGGGTTTGGGTTCCTAGTCCTAGGTGGAAATCTAAGGGGTATTTTCTATTTTATGTCTTGTATGCTATATGGAAGATGTTTCCTAATATTAGCTAGGAATTCCTGGTGGTCAAATGTGTAACTTATATAAATAGGTACTAGGTCAAGTAGAGATTACTATGAATGTAAAGAGAGATCGGTGAGAGATTTATTGTATTAGCTTTAGGGAGAAAAGCTAGGATTTTGTGGTGAGTGCAATTGGTGAGGAGCAAGAAACAGTGATTGTCTCAGATAATTGCTACGATGTAACCAAGGGTTTGCTAGGATTCCACAAAGGTGTTATACGATTGTAATTGATTCATTCATAGTGGATGGGAGCTGGTGCGGCTCAAAGTGGACGTAGACAATATACACACATTATATATATCATTGAACCACTATAAATCTTGCGTGTCTTGTGAGTTTGATTTACTTTCTCATTCTTTGTTATTGTTTGTGGTTGGTTTACTTATTATTCACCATATCATTCCAAGATCTTGTATTTCGTTGTTTTGTCAGTACTTGAAGTGATTGTCTGCAGCAGTTCCTTTAGAGGTAAAATCATGATAACTGGTATCAGAGCATTAGGCTCGGTACAATTGTTTGTAGAAATAATCAAGGTTTAGGTTTATTAACAAAAAGTTTATTGATTACTTTGAAAACAATTGAAGTGGGAGTTATGGGTGATAATAACGAAAGTACGGTAGCAAGGGTTAAATTTTTTAATAGGAAAAACTTTACGTTTTGGAAGTCTCAGATATAAGAATATTTATACGAGAAAAACCTTGGTGTTCCATTAGGTGGATTTGAGAAGATCACTCAAAGATGAAGAATGGTTGGTTCTTGATCACAAATGTGTAGCTGCAATCCGTAGATGTCTAACAGGGGAAGTTTATAACAACGTACAAGAGATTCCTAGTACGAAAACTCTTATGGATATACTAGAGAAGTTGTATCAAAAGTCATCATCCTTGGGAAGATTATATTGTGTGAAAAACTATTCAATCTAAAGATGCAGGAAGATGGAGCGATTTCAACATATCTTGAAAAGTTTAAGTCGATTATTTCTCAGCTTTCAAAAGTTGGCATTACTTTTGATGATGAAATTAAAGCTTTAAGGTTGTTGTTTTTATTACCAAAGAGTTAGGAGACTGCATGTACATCTATATGTAATTCTGCAGGAAGTGAGAAGTTAAAGCTTGATGACATACAACAAAGGCTAATCGGTAAAGAAGAAAGAAGAATAGAACGACCTTACAGTCTAGTTCTTCGAATTCAACCTACTATGTAGCAAGATAAAAAAGGCAAAAAATACAAAAAGGAACAGTGACAAGTCTAGAGGAAAATCTAGGGGGATCTCAATCCCGACCTAGAGGAACTGTGGAGTGTTGGGCTTGTAAGAAAAAATGACATTTTAGACGTGATTGTCTAGAAAACAAAGGTGATAACAGTGGTGGAAACAAAGGTAATCAAGAAGAGGTCAATGTTGTTGCAGCTGCAGAACCAGTGAAGATCCTTGTTAATGACAAAAATATGATTACAAAAGGTTTTTTACTACTCTCTGAGAACAAAAAAAAGGAGTCTTGGATT
The DNA here is from genome assembly GCA_023531435.1 of Papaver californicum. Lineage (NCBI taxonomy): Eukaryota > Viridiplantae > Streptophyta > Magnoliopsida > Ranunculales > Papaveraceae > Papaver > Papaver californicum. Next base: position 4,191,389 of record JAJJMC010003557.1, read on the forward strand.
ATAGACTCGGGAGCTTCTTTCCATGCGACAGGTGATAAGAGTATCATGATGTCTTACAAGGAATGATATTACGGCCAGGTATTCTTAGGTGACGGTGTAGCATATGATATCATCGGGATGGGTGATGTGATAATGAAAGTCGATGGTTCGACATGGAAATTGAAAATGTTTGACACGTTCTAAATCTGGAGAAAAACTTAGTATCTGTGGGCAAGTTTGTGATGATGACTGTGAAGTTACGTTAACAAAACATAACTGGGACATTAAGGTACAAAATGTATAGTTGAATCTCGAGGAACATGAACGGTAAAAGATATATAGTTGAATCTCGAGGAACATGAAGGGTACGACGAGATGTATACACCAACCAAATGTAGGGTCCATTTTTATATTTCTTCTTATAGAAACATCAAACCCAATCCGCTTCTAAAGTCTCATACACAAGAAAAATTCGTAAAATTCAAGACCCAAATAAAGTACAGTTCCTATCTGAATTTTTACATTTCAATAAATTTACCAAAACAAATACTATTTTACTCGGAACTACGAAATACAACCAAAGACAATATTATTATAAAATCCTACATAGTCTTAAAATGCTCATTTTCCACTAGTATATAGGAATTCTCACCTTGAATTTTCCATTGGATGAGTCAATTTTACACTAAGAAAAATGTAAAGTTTAAGTGTGGGGAAGTGGTTAAGCATGTAGAATTTGTACTATTCACTTTCGTATGTAGATTTTTTTCAAATTTCTTGTACATTTAACATAAAACTTCAACTTTTAGAGATTATAGAGTCACTTTGTATACATTTAGCTAAGTTTGCATATGGATGTCGATGGTAGATTTTTGACAAATGATAGAATTATAAAATTGCCATCTGTCCATCAGCAGAAATATCTGCACACATATTTCTGACGTTGTATAAAAATATGAAATACTGTATCCCTACATATATTCCGCAATAGAATTTAAGAATACATTCTCTACAAATAGCTATAGTTTTATATTAATCTCGTAGCCTCTCTAAATATGTATGATATTTATGCCATACCGAACTAGTCTCAAGTCGTATAACTTCCATGGTTGAATTCCTTAAACTTGTTTTGAATGTGCATCAATATTCAAACAACATCTAAATAAATTATATCCTGGAAATAGTTGATGCCTGATCCCCGAAGATACATCCTAGCTTGATGCCCTGTTCTCAGAGACATATCTCAATTTGATGTTCAGTCCTCAAGGAAGCGTCATATCTCAATGACCGAGCCTTAAAGACGCGTTTAAATCTCATATTTGATCTTCGAGGATCCTTCATGGCTTAACATCCACTCCTCGAGGAAGAAGCTTCACATCCTAACCATCCCTCGAGGAAGCGTCCAAAGCTTTGGTGCTAGCCCTTCCTAGCTCTAGCACAAGGCTGGCGCTGGCCTAATGCCAGCGCCACCCCTCTTTCATGGCGCTAGCTCAGAGTTAGAGAAAGTCCTCTCGCAATCTCCCCAAGGACGCGTTCTAAACCTAATCTCTGATCCTCAAGGGCGCGTTCCGGCTTCGCTTTTGATCCTTGAGGGCGTGGTAATTCATTTTGTTTGTTCCTTGAGAGCACAACCAAGTTTTACGATCGGTCCTAGATAAAGCGTCATACTCTTGACGCTAATACTATAATTCTCATGGTGTTATCACATAGCTAGCGTCACACCTCTCATGGCGCTAGCCTATTGCTAGTGCCACACCTATCCTAAGCATGTTCTCAAGAACAACCAATCAATCCTACCATGCTTTTTCTTGCATAATATTGACTTCGAAAACTTCCAAATTTATGCCATGGTACTTTTAAGCTAGTACATGACTACTAAACTTACTATTTTCAGTAGATTTGCGAACTGAGCAACTAGCCTCATAGCAGGTTATTGACTTAACCAAACCAAAATAGTAATATTCCATGATTTTGCTACTTTTCTATGAGATATCTAATATATTACATGGGGATTCTCATTGGGGTATTGGTCTGGCGGTCTACGACAACATGGGATGTGGCAACATATCCTCGATGAGAAGATAATAAGTGGTGGGATAGTTAAGAGCAGTTGAGAGGATTAGGAATATTGGTCATACAGTCATCCTGACTTATCGAACATGATTCCACTACATTTTCCACGATCATCACTTTTTCATCTCTTCTAAATTTCCACAAGTTATGAAAAATCAATGTGTTTACGACAAGACTATAAAATAAATGGCTTCATCTATTCAAAACAAAAATTACGAACATAACAGAGATCTATCCTAGAGATAAAAGTCATAAATTCAGTCTTCAACTACACACCATCACTTTCTCATCATACAATTATTTCTCAACCTTCTTTGTTTCCCTCCCCTTAGATCAACCCATCATCTCCAACTTTGTGACCGAAGAAAGATTTGAACAGTCATTTCTTGGTTTAGGCTCGTCTTGTTATATTTTGATATCTCGAACCTACAGAAACTACTATTTTCAGTATATTTTTTTTTAACTATAAAACGACTGGAGACCACAACGGGAGATCAACCTCTCGATTACAAAATCAATCTTTTAACTATTCAAAATGGTGGATCTTAGGTCTGGATTAGTTACTACACCTAATATTAATTCCAGTAATACTGGTAGTGGCGGCTATGAAGCTACTTTTTTATTACCAACCCTCCTCTACCAACATCATTGGTAGCGCTACCGCACCTCCTTCTGTTAACGTTACCGTCGAAGGTACCAGAATTACTCAAGCTCCGGTCACCATAGTCGATATGATGCAAATGTAGGAGGTTCTGGTTAGGACGCAAGCATACATGGCTATCATTCAAAAGGAGGTACTCACTTGTCTTAAGACTCCAGTAAAAGCAATTCTTAACCACTTAATTGATAAAATATTGGAATGGATTAGCTTCCAATATAACCATTCCTATCTGAACCAAATATTGTTTTGCACAATAAGGTTCTCTTTTGTCAATATTGTTTTTCTCAATAAGGAAAATGGTTTAAGAATAACAATATTTGGTTCGAATCATGACAAAAGAGAACCTTATTGAGAAAACCTAAGCAAGAACATGATAACAACCACAATAATAAGAAAAATATTAAGCAAATTATTTATGGTGCTTATCATGTTCTTGCTTCGGTTTGCTCAATAAGGTTCTCTTTTGTCATAATTCAAACCAAATATTGTAAAATTTGAACAATTTTCCATCATTTTTGAATATTAATCGTCAATATACATTCTTAGAGATTTGATAAGGCTTATATTGGTTGTTAAGTTCAATTATTTGTGGTTTTTATCATGTTTTTGCTTCGGTTTGCTCAATAAGGCTTTCTTTTGTCATTTCAAACCAAAATATGTTAAATTTGAACAAATTTCCTTCACTTTTGTGTATCTATCTTTAATATACATTCTTAGAGACTCGTTAAGGCTTGTATTGGTTGTTAATTTCAAAAATTTGTGGTGGTTATCATGTTCTTGCTTCGGTTTGCTCAATGAGGATTTCTTTTGTCATTTTGAACCAAAATATGTTAATTTTGAACTAATTTCCTTCTTTTTTGTATATTAATCTTTAATATACATTTTTAGAGAATCGTTGAGCCGTTTGTCTATTTTGAACCATTTTTCATTCCAATATAACCATTCCAATTTTGGTTTAATGTTGAAGAGTTGAATGAGAATTTGGATGTTAGTTATATTGAAGGGATGAGTCTCGCTCTCTTCCGATCAGATAGGAACCCTCGGGTGTCATTTATGTATGCAAATTTCTGGAATCATATCAGGAGTTCCTTTGGTGGTACGTGGTATTCCTTCCAAGAGTGATATAGCTTGTCGGAAAAATTTAAAAAAGACAACTGAAGTCAAACGAAAGCCTATTATTGACATAGCATAACATGTAACAATTTTCTTTAGTCTTTTGACTCGAAGTAGAAGCACGATTATTACGATTTGGCTAATTGGTTTATTCCTTGTAGCATAAGTTTGGTTCGCCCTCGAGTGGATATTACACATGCGCCTGATGATAGTCCCCAGTTTGTAAGAAAATGGCCATGAATGGTTCTTCCTAGAAGTATGATTCGACCTTGCAATAATATGAGTCTCCCATTTAGTATACATGTGCACCTTCTGAATCTAAATTACACTTATTATCCCACGATATTTTATGTAGTGTATGAGTCTAAACACTCATGCTGGATACATTGATGCTTCTGAGGCTTCGGGTGATATCGTAAGTATATAATACAAAGATTAACTTGAGGATGAAAAACTTGAAGAAATGTCCCACACCGATGAAATTTACGAAGAGGATCCATTAGCTTGGACCCATCTCAAGTAAGTTTATTCTCTTTTGAGGTTATGATATATCATGTAGACTCTTTGAATTCTTATATAAACATAGCCATGCACAAATTTTTGAAGAACTTTGTAGATTTCCGCCGTTAGAAAATTTCAGAAATATAGTGCTTGGGAAAAACGTTGTGGAATTTTCATACAATATCTGTTTTTAATGGTTGACCCTAATATCTTTATTAGAGAAGAATTTCCTACGTTGTTCTACGAAAAAATCCAGGTTTTGAGCCTGTTTGGGGGTCAAAACTCCTCAACAGAAATATTCAGGAAGTATCCATAAAAATTCTGACAATTTTTAGAAGTAACACCACTTACCATTTCAGACATAACTCTTAGCTCGTTTGTCCGATTAATGTTCCCTTTTAGAATATATTGTAGTAGACATATATACAAAACCTTTGGAATATGACTCAAGCCTAGATTCCTTACCAATTATCTCCATCTTTAGAGTTTCCAGGAGGCAGTGCAAAACTATTTCTGACACGATTTTGTAAACAATCTTGTAATGACCCCATACCATATACTACCGCAAAAATCACTTGTAATGAATGTTTATGTTATTTATGAGTATGTATGGTGATTTTTATGATCCATGATCAAATTTTTAGTGTTTGGAATGTTCTGACTTAATGTGCTCGTAATCTCTCTACTTTTAGGGGGAGAATAGTCAAAATCAGAAAGATGAGCTTGCTAATAGGGATTTAGAGTTACCATGGATCGTGATGTGGGTATTATCCTCTTCCTAACTGAAAATCATGAGCGGACTCCCTCTCGTGTGCTTGTTGAGGATGACACTTCAAATGATGTTGTTATTCGAAACAACAGTATAACTGAGAATCCAAAGTAGTTAATATCGTGTATCGGTATCGTATCGGCGTGGTGCGATACACCTAGACAAGGGATTATATCGACGATATACAATTAACTTTTTTATTTTATAATTTATAAGTATTTATATGTAGATGTGCATTATGTTACTCAAAGTTTTAATGAAAGGCATTTATAATATAAAAAATCAATTAAACTAGTTTTACTTGATAACCTAACATTCCCAAACATAGAATTTTATATGGAAGAAAAATTAAAATAAAAAAAAACAAAAGAAAAGATTGTTAATGAATACATTTGTATCCTTACCGATATTATCGTCTGCTACGACGGCCGATATAATCGATATATTCATGTATCGTCGATATTTTGCGTATCGTCAAGGTTAAAAACCGATATACGGTAAATTCCGATATTATCGTCCGGTACGACCGATATTAACTACATTGGGAGAAGGTGTCAATTGAATACCCTAATACAAGTGTTAGCATTGAATTCCACTTTGATAGGATTCGCTCTGGGTACTCGTACGTCTGAGGCTTCATCATTTCTTTTACTTACATTGAATTATACACCAAGATATGGAAGAAGTTCGGTCACTTCTCCATGGGTAATTCCAAGAGTTATAGAGCTTTGGAGCGGGATGTGTCTAGTTTGCTACCAAATATACATAAAATGATTTCTCTTCCTCAGAATGAAATTTCTGGAGTCTTTTTCAAAGAATGGTAGGAAGCTTTAGAGCAAGCTGAGAATTCCGGTCTCGACATTACATGGTTTCGTCGTCATCTGGAAGATATACGAAAGCATCTTGCTGTCAATAATAAGCCTTATCACAAATAATTAAAAAATAGCCTTATCAGTTTTTCTGGTAGCAATTTGCTTAATATTTTTCTTCTTATTATTAATAAACTGATAACGCTATTTATATACTACATTACTTGAAAAATAAGAAATAATACTACTTCTAACAAATAAAAACTCTTAATAAAATAGAGACATTAAATATAATAAATTACCTATATAAATATTCTTTCTAATAATAAAGAATCTACGTTTATCCGATGTCTTGCGCATCCAACTGACTTGTGTATTCGCCAAGCTTTTCACTTGCTCCCAGGGTGGCTTCCATAATCTTGAGAGACTTGACCCGTATAAAGGACCATATACGCTTGTTTTAGGGTGAAAACAAATATACTGCAAAATGGCACTTTCAGGTAGGTTCGAGAGATCAAGCTCGAAGAGGACGATCCTAAACCAAGACATGGTCGCTCACGTCCTGCTTCGATCACAAAGGTAGAGAATATTGGGTAGGTCTTAGGGGAGGAAAGCAAAAGAAGGTTGAGAAATCTCAGTGTGATGAGTAATTGTAATGTGTGATAAAAAATGGATTATTTCTGGGATGAATCACTAATTCTGTATATCTTGTCTTTAAGTTCTCTCTTATTCTTGTTTCAGATTAGATGAGGCTATTTATTTATATTTTGGAGGAGACACACTGATTTCTCGTAAGTTGTGGAAGTTACCAAAGAAGTGGAGGAGTAACGATTGTGGAGATTGTAGTGGAGTCATGTCCGAAAAATAAGGAGGACTTGTATGACCACTACTCCTCGCTTTCTCAACTTCCATGTAACCGTCCCACTACTTGTAACTTTCTCGTTCGTGGATGTGTTGCCAAACGCATGATTGTCGAAGACCGCCAAACCAATACCCTAATGATAATCCTCTCATGTGTTGTATTTGATATCTCGAGGAAATAGTGGAGTTGTGTACTACCACTTTGTTTTAAATAAAGTCGAGGACTTGCTAAGCCAGTGAGGCAAGTTGCGCAACTCACTAGTTTGGTAATCATACTGATTAATGTCAAGTCTTGTAATTGTATTAATTATGTACTATCTTAGTAGTAACATGGCGTACTCTTAATGCCTAGATGTTAGCTAAGAAGTGAATTGACACAAATCTGGAAGATGTTTGAGGCCAAGATTGTGTGAAGGTTCTTAAGGATCGGTCATAGCACGCTTAAGAATGAGATTTAATAGATATCCATATAGGCTAATGCAGGCATTAGGCCAATACTTGAAAAGAAGTGTGACGCGTCCCTTGGGAACACATCCAAAATGAGGCTAGCGCTTTGGGCTAGCAAATTGCGGCGCATCTCTTAGGGCGCAACCTAAATTAGGCTAGCGCTTTGAGCTAGCTAAGTTGTGGCGTGCCCTTTGAGGACGCAACCTAAATTAGGCTAGCGCTTTGAGCTAGAAAAATACGGTGCATCCCTTTGGGATGCAACCTAAATGAGGCTAGCGCTTTGAGCTAGAAAAGTGTGGTGCGCTCTTGGGAACGCGGCCTGAAAACAAGGCTAGCGCTTTCAATTTAGCGCATCAGTAGTGTAGCGTGTCCTTTGGGGGTGCAGCCTAGGTTTGGCTAGCGCTGGTGCTTTAGCCAGCACAAAGGGTTGTGGCGCGTCCTTTGGGGACGCGACCAAATAAGGTAGTGCTAGCCCGGTGCTAGCGCGGAGAGGTTAAGGATAGGCTAGTGCTAAGGCACAACGTGCTCCTTTAGAGGCATTATTCTTTGATGTGGTGCGTTCAAGAGGAACGACGCATAATTTACGGCACGTCCTTGAGCATAATGCTAAAGTGGCATATTTTTGTAAAGTCAGGACGAAGGATTATAATGGGCTCTTTTCGAGTAAGATATTAAGCTAAAATGAGTTCTCAGAGATCAGACATTAGTTATTTTCAGAATTGATAGATGTTATTGGAACATAGATGCGCATTCGAGACAAGTTCAAGGAATTCAACTGTGGAATTTCATGTGAACTGAGACTTGTTTAATATGTCATAAATATTGTGAATATTAGAGAGGCTAAAATATCAATTTAGAATGCCTGTAGCTATCTGTAGAAACTGTATTTTTAATTCGCCTGCGGAATATAAGTGGAGATACAGTATTTTCATGTTTTGATATAAGACTAGAAGTATGTGCATAAATATGCGTATATACTTCCATATTCCTGCTACTATGAAAATGGTGATTTTATAATTCTAGCTTTCGTTAAAAACTCACCATCTACATTAAGTCCCCTGCTTAGTGAGGAACAGTAAAGTTGCGCAGTAAGCACTAGATGGTTGTAATATGTTTATTAGTAATTATATATACATAATTAAAATTTTAAGAGTATAAGAAGATGTACTTAGCTTCTCTGAGGTTGAGATATGCGCCCCTTAATACTAACCCTGGCTAGGGTTAGTAGATTCCCAAATTCTTGTTGAAAATACTAACTTGCCCGTGAGTAGAGAGGTGATATGGCCCGCACTGGGCATTACTCCTCCCTTTCTCTTCTTTTAGTTTCCTAATACAACAAGGATTCTCAAGAATGACGCCTATATATAGGCCACCTTTCTTCACAACATCACTACCTCTTCTCATTATTATCTTTTTGTTTACTGGTAGCTAAGAGGACCAATTCCTCGAGCACGCATCGGCAAGAGTTGGTCGTCCCTTGTGAAAGCAACAACGAGAATTAGTCAGTTCCTCTAGTATGCAACAACAAGAGCCAATCCGTTTTTCGGGTACGCGCAATAAGAGTCAATCAGCTTCTCAGGTACGCACAATGAGTGGAGCAAGGTAGGCGCGTCTTCTTTCTTTTTTGTTGTTCTTCTTTTGTAAACCCTAGCTTTTGTAAAGATTGTTCTTCCCAGTTTCGTG
>JAJJMC010003557.1:4200294-4225972 GCA_023531435.1 Papaver californicum
CAAAATTTTCTCACATATCACACGTATATATATTTGGATAACACTGAGAGTATTATTATTTTCTCTTTACAAAACCCTAGTTCCTTTACTGTTCTTCTGGAGTAAAATGATCTTCAACAACGACAACAATAATACTAGTAAGTTTGATCCTGATAAGCTAAAACTTTTGGTAGCTCTTCTTTTCTTTTGTGCTAGAATCTTCATCTTGTTTTTTATATCTTAAGCAGATCATGGCAGTTCCTGATCGAGGTCATAACTCTGATTCTTCAAGTAAGAAATTAGGTTACAAAGTAAAAAAGATGAAGATGATTTCTCCTCAAGAAGTACAGTCCAAAATCATCCGTTCCTTGAATAAGGTCATAAAATTTGTGCTAGTCATGCCCCTCGATCGTCTGAAGGAAACTCATGAGTGTGCTATGAATCTGTTATTCACGATTAATGCTGAAGAAGAAGCAAGAATCATAGAAGAGTCAGAAAAGAAGAAGGCTGGGGATGAGAAACTCACAATTTATATGCAGAAGCGACGCCTCCAGGCCTCCAGGCGATTGCGAGAAAGAAATTAGAAGAACGAATAGAACAAGGTGTTCGTCCTTATGGCATAGCCAGATTCTGATGCAGATGAGTATCCTTCTGAGGAGGATCATGAGGTTCATACGGAATATGAGTCTGAGTCGTTCTCAGAGTATGAAACTGAGTCTGATCGTGAAGATGAGCGTATTGATGCTTGGGACGACATGCAATGGGTTCTATTGACCCTGCTGATGATGGGGACCCCGAAGAAGATTCGAAGGAAGACTCTGATAAGATTCTGTAGGAAGACCTTGAAATAGAGGACCCTGAAGAGGATTCTGAAGAAGACTAATAATAAGAAGAACGTGATTATGATGAGGAGGGTGATGATGAATACGACTCTGATTCGGATTCCCAGTCTTCTAATTGAGTTTAGCTTAGTAACTTTGTCGTAGTTTTGCTTTTCTACTTATGTGTTTCGTAGATATCTTCTTTATGCCTGGCTATTATGATGGAACCATACTTTTTCTTTAGCGCTTTTCATGAATTTGCATCAATGTCTTCACGTCTTGGGACCAATGAATGAATGACTTTATATAGAAAATCTGATTAATTTTCGTTATAAAAATTTCAGAAGTATAGTGCTTGGGGAAAACGCCATATAATCTTCATACGTCCTATGTTTGGGATGATTGATTAGAAAACAATTTCCTACGTCCTTTAGGAGAAAAATACAGGTTTTGAGCTTGTTTAAGGTGTCAAAACGACCCAACAGTATAATTCAGGAAGTATCCAGGAAAATTCTGATAGTTTTCATACCTGACAACACTCGCCGTTTTTGCCACAACTCTTAGCTCGTTTATACGATTGATATGCCCTTTTAACAAGTTGTAGTAGACATCCATACAGAAGTTTTGAAATAAGAATCATGCCCAAATTCTTCACCAATTGTCGCCAGCTTCAGAGTTTCAGTACTACATCATTGTGTTCATCGATAGGAAGAGAGAAAGAAGGATTTTTCCCAGTTGTTGCTGGTCCATCTGACTCACTAGATTACGGTCTGAGAAAGGATAACATAGTCTTGATTGGAAGTATACTGAAGTGAAATGGACTTGCTTTTCGCTAACGGCAAAGAGAGCATCTCTGCTTCCATTCCATTAGACATTGAAGCGTAATTCGTCTTTGATAAATTTTTGTGAAACATCTTGTAATGACTCCGACTCATATAATTCCTCAAATACCACTTTATAATGAATGTATATGATGTTTTTGAGTATGTATAATGCGTTTTATGGTTCATGCTCAAAATTTTTGTGTTTGAAACTATTCTGACCTTATACGTCTGTAACCCCTCTACTTTTGGGGGCCGGTTTAAGAAACAAAGATGAAATAATTTGTGAGAGGAAAGGGGGTTACCAGGAATTGTAATGTTGATGCTACTCCTTCCAATATTTAGAATCATGGGCAATCCTTACTTGATATATCCTCCCATCATAAGGTCCCATGTGGAGATGTAATTCAGTGGCCCCATAGAACCGTAATTGTTGATTGCTTTCGACATAAATGTTGACTCTACTTATGACGAGACTCTTTTGTATGTGTATATTGCTATCTAAGTGGGATTGTGAAAATTGGTGGAAGGGTTGTTTGAGGTTTAAGGTGATAAAGTATGTTTCTGAAGGACCTGAGCTATCTTTCAAAGGCTTATTTGAACTTTATGAGTTTTTTTTAGGTGATTCACAAAGACCCTTTTCTGAAATAACAATGCTTTTACTTGGTTAATGAAATTGAAATCCTAAGGATGCCCATAATGATACTTGTAGTCATTCTGGAGGAATGATAAATACTACATAAAAAAGGGAAATAAAGGTGATAACAGGGTGTTCAAGTATCGAAGGCTTTGAGCCATTTGTCGTGAATAATTATTGTGTCAGGCTTGCCTCTGTAGTGATCAACCTATAGTAGCCACCGGTAATAGCCCAAAAGATTCTGTATGGCCCTTCCCAGTTGGAGGAACGGTGGCACCTTGATGCTTTGAGAACCAAATACCCTACCCGGAAAGTATTCGTCTTGATTGCTTTGGCCCTGTAAATCTTCTATTCATATGACTAAACCTCTTCTCTAATACTTCTTGGATCATCTATGCAAGAGAATATCTTTGAGAATTATGGTGGTTCATAAAAGGTAGGGATGGTCTCTACCCATTTGTTGAAGTATTGGGATGGAGTAGCAATCTATTCATAACGACGATCTAAAACACGATCGACTTTTCCAGTGAGGTCTTGTCCCCAGTCTTGTGATGAATGAGGATGATTCAAGGACACGGAAACAAATTTAGTAAGAGCTACCTGAGTACATAATCTATTGATGTAAGCTGATACACTCTCAGTTGATGCTTGATTCCCTGATGTGGCTTTGAGCAGCTGATATTCTTCCAGGTACAGGGGTAAGTTCTTATCAACACTGCTCTTATGATGACTGTTGATTGTTGGAGCCATGCATGTCCCAGAATCGTATCATAATTGAGCTTCCCCTTGATGAAATGAAATTTGTATCTGTTTAAGTGGTTCCCGCTGCTACCGTGAGAGTGATGTGCTCGTAAACATCCCTGGTTATTCCTTAAGGGTCTCTGAGTATTGTTGGAGAGTGTGTAGCCTCTTTTCGAGTTACCCCTGCCGCTTTGAGAGTTTTGACAGTGGTAAAATTAATGTCCACGCCATTATCAATTAATGTTTTTATAAATTCAACATCTTTGAGGCGCACAGTGGTGAATAGTCCCGGTCACGCCTTCAACTATCCTCATCAACCATGTCCTCCAAAGGAAGTTTGTCTTGAGCATGAGTGTCTTCGAAGAAGGATGGTAGGCTCTTGCCGGATACGACTTGATTAAGGACGGTAAAAAATCTTTACGTTGATCCTTTGAAAAGTGGAGTAGCTCATACATGCGCTCCATTAATGATTGAACTGTTCGGTTGACCGACTCTCCAGAGATGGTGAAGCTCCTAACATGAAGGGGATTTTTGTGAACACCTTCATTCCCCAATTGCAACTCCCTGACTCTATTTTCTCTTTGAAAATGCATCTCAAATCGCTGCATTCACTAGTAGGGTGATTGACGAACCGATGGTAACGATAATATTTCTGGTCGGATATTTCCTAAGGAGTAGGTGAACGTCGTACAGGTGGTAAATTGACGATCCCATCTTGTACCCATGCCTCCAGCAGTTCAAGAAATTCTTCCATGGGAAGTGGAAAATCAGGACAAACTATATCTTTTTTTATATCCTACTTTTGTGGTTGTTGCAACTGCTGCTGTCGTGGTCCCTTAGGAGCACCTTGGGATCGAGTTAATCGCTGGGTCGTGGCTTGGTTCGTAGATGGGGTGGTAGGGAGGCGCTTAGTTTGCGACTCTTATTGAGATGGATCTTTTCTTTTGGCTCCTTAATTGCTAACAACACCTATTAATGGTTGAACGGTATACTGTTTATTGATTAACCGTCGGCTCCCATGGATGTCTCTATGATTTTCTTCTCTTATGGGTCTAGTTCTCTTCAGTAAGGCAGGAGTAGTTGTGGCAGACCATTTCGCAGCTTCGTGCAACTTAGAGAAAGTCTGGAAACGTGAATTCTTTTAAGAGCACGATAGACAGGGATCACACCATTAATACAGACTTCCACCAACTGATGTTCTGTTACATTTGGATCGTGACATTACAGCGCCTGAATCCCAAATCTCTTTACCTAGTTGGGATGCTCGTTGTTCCTATGGAACATTCTTCCCAGGTCTGATAGGGTGACTTGCTCAGAGACGAAGAAGTACTTCTTGTAGAAAGCGCTGACCATGTCTTCCCAACCAGAGATGTTGTTGGGAGCAATGTTGTTGTACCATGTGTAGGCTCTTCCAGTGAGGGACTTTGAAAATTCTTTAAGGTGTAAAACATGATTATATTCATATTCCCCGAGCGATTCTAAGAATTGAGATACATGTTTATGATCGTTCCCTGTTCCATCATATCACGAGAAGGTGGGAGAAGAGTAACCTCTTGGTAGTGGGACTCTCTGACTTTCAGGAGGGTAAGGAGGCTGGTTTTGATGGAGTGAAGATGAGCCTTCCTTGCCATGATTCCATAGTAGTCTCTCCAGATATTCGCGAGTAATGTAGTTGGATTCTTGGTTCCTCTGCAATGGCCGGTCAGTGATAAAATGAACTAATTCACTATCCCTTTGAGTCCTTGAGGTCCCAGCGTCAGTGGCCGCTGTAAGGTTGGTCTTGGTTTGCTCCGTCAAGCGATGACGTTGTTCTGGGAAGAGTTCCTCCGTCAAGGTCTTGAAACAAACGAGTACCTCCTTCTGAGTGGTAGCATCTCCACCTGTGTTCTGGCAATGAATTCCTATCTCTTCATCAAATCAACGATGTTAGGCAGCGTTTGAACATTCTTGGCCTTTTCAGTATTCGTGTCACCAGGGGGAGACGTAGTGGTTGCATTAGTAGCAACATTGGTATGAGAAGGATTGGTATCATAAGGAGTAGCTTCAGAAAATCTACCACCATTATTACTAGAATTGACATTAGGAGTTGTAACCACTCCATACCTAAGATCCACCATTTTGAATAACTGAAAATTGGCTTTTGTAATTGAGAGGCTGATCTCCTACTTTGGTCTCCAATTGATTTAGGGTGAAAACAAATGTACTGCAAAATGTACTTTTAGGTAGGTTCGAGAGATCAAGCTCGAAAAGGACGAGCCTAAACCAAGAATTAATCGTTCACGTCCTGCTTCGATCACAAAGGTGGAGAATATTGGGTAGGTCTTATGGGAGGGAAGCAAAAGAAGGTTGAGAAATCTCAGTGTGATGAGTAATTGTATTGTGTGATAATGAATGGATTATCTCTGGGATGAATCACTAATTATGTATATCTTGTCTTTAAGATCTCTCTTGTTCTTGTTTTTAATTAGATGAAGCCATATATTTATATTTTAGAGGAGACACACTGATTTCTCGTAAGTGGTGGAAGTTACCAAAGAAGTGGAGGAGTAAAGATTGTGGAGATTATAGTGGAGGTATGTCCGAAAAATAGGGATGAATTGTATTACCATTACTCCTCGCTCTCTCAACTTCCCTGTACCGTCCCACTACTTGTAACCTTCTCGTTCATGGATGTATTTCCACAATGCACGATTACCATAGACCGCCAGACCAATACCCCAATAAAAATCCCTCATGTGTTATATTTGAAGTTCCGTGGAAATAGTGGAGTTGTGGACTGCCACTTTGTTTTAATTCAAGTCGAGGACTTGCTAAGCCATTGAGGTAAGTTGCACAATTCACTAGTTTGGTAATAAGACTGATTAATGTCGAGTCTGGTAAGTTTAGTAGTCATGTAGTATCTTAGTAGTAACATTGCGTAACCTTAATGGACAGATGTTAGCTTAGAAGTGACTTGACACAAATCTGGAAGATGTTCGAGGACAAGATTGTGTGAAGGTTCTTAAGGACCAGTCATAGCACACTTAAGAATAAGATTTGATAGATATCCATATAGGGTTAGTGTTGGTATTAGGATAACACTTGAAAGAAGTGTGGTGTGTCCCTTGGGAACACAACCTAAATGAGGCTAGCGCTTTGAGGTAGCAAAGTGCGACGCGTCCCCTAAATTAGGCTAGCGCTTTGATCTATCAAAGTTGTGGCGTTTCCCTTGAGAACGCGAGCTAAATTAGGCTAGCGCTTTGAGCTAGTAAAGTTGTGACGCACCCCTTGAGGACTCGGCCTAAGTGAGGCTAGTGTTTTGATCTAAAAAAGTGCGGCGCGTCCTAGCGCTTTGAGCTAGCAAAGTGTGGTGCATCTTTGGGGACGCGGACTAAAAACAAGGCTATCACTTTCAAATTAGCGCCTTAGTAGTATGGCGCGTCCCTTGGGGACGCATCCTAGGTTTGGCTAGCGCTGGTGCTTTAGCCAGTGCAAAGTGTTGTGGAGCTTCCTTTGGGGATGCGACCTAATGATATAGTGTTAGCCTGGTGCTAGCGTGGAGAGGCCAGGGATAGCCTAGTGCTAAGCCACAACGTGATCCTTTATAGGCATTGCTCTTTGATTATGGCGCGTTCAAGAGGAACGACGCATAATTTATGGCACGTCCTTGAGCATAATGCTAAAGTGGCATATTTTTGTACAGTCAGGACGAAGGATTATAATACGCTCTTTTCGAGCAAGATATTAATCCATAATGCGTTCTCAGAGATCATACATTAGCTATTTTCAGAATTGATAGATGTTATTGGAACATCGATGCACATTCGAGACAAGTTAAAGGAATTCAGATTTAGAATTTATGTGACTTGAGACTAGTTTGATATGGCATACATATTTTTAATGTTTGAGAGGCCACAATATCAGTTTAGAATGCATGTAGCTATTTGTAGAGACTTATTCTTAATTCGCCTGCGGAATATAAGCGGAGATACAGTATTTTCATGTTTTGATATAAGATTAGAAGTATGTGCATAAATATGCGTATATACTTCCATGTTCCTGCTACTAGACAAAAGGCGATTTTATAATTCTATCCCTCGTCAAAAACTCACAATCTACAACGTTAAATATGCTTGGGTGACGTATCAAGTCAACACTGTTGACATGGTCCATAAGACATGGTCTCATCATTCCACCCTCCTTAAATGAGACTTTGCCCTCAAAGTATACTATATACACCGATATTGGCTCCATATATGATTTTACTATTCCACCCTCCCTAAATAGGAACTTTCCCCCAAGGTCTGGTTTTGATGCACATACAACTTGGTTTTCTTATTCGACAACTTCCAAAGATATATTGACGATATTAGAAAACTTAATCGGCTCTACTCGGTTTTGGAATTTCACCAGTGTCATAGTCATATATAGTTGAGACATGTTGTGATTTAACAACTTTAGCTCTTTATGCTCCTTGAACTCTTGGAATATAAATTTTCAATAACACAACTTTTGTCTAAATCTCGTTGCAAATTGGCTAAGGAAAGTTTGAGATCGTCACTTCCAAAACGCTTCAATAAATCAAAACAAAAATTCTTCCAAGATCCTAAAATGTAATCTTGCATCCACTTATGTCATTTGAACGGACTACCAATAAGGTGATCATTAACTACCTTCACAAAGTCTTATGTCGGAATTTCATAGAACTTGAAAACTAGTTACGCTTGAAATAACCAACCTTCAGATTCTCTGCCATCGAATTGCTGACATAATAACCCTTTTGTGCTGGCATGTCGGTACATACAAGATGTAACTGGTCATTTGTATATAACTTACTAGTAATGGGATTAGATGCAACTGCTGAGACAATCGGACATAATTAAGATTATGAACTAATAAATGGGTAGGGCATGACAATTGGACTTTAGGTTTAGGCGGTACACTGGTATTGGTCGATAGTCTTCTAGGTTAAAATTTTTTTTTCTTTTAAAACTACTAGAAAAAGTTGGACGTCGGATGAGGGATTTGTGGATAGGTGTGTACTATGTAGTTTAATGGTTTTGAGGGGTTTTGATGGGTAAGGTTACGAGTCCGATTTTGTGCACACTCTTTAACGAGTGTGCACGTAACACTTTAATTTCCACCATTGATTTAATTTAGGGAGTTGTGTAATAAGGGTCGAGATTCTAAACATGGAAGGTAATGGGCCATCAGTTAACTAATCAACCAATCAAATGAACATGTCAAATATACACTTTAGTGGAGTGTGCACATAATTAGACTCGTAAGGTTACAGGGAAAAATACTTTAACCAGCAATTAAACTCACATGACCAACACTGATGCAACCTTTGTACTGTTTTCGTACTTTGTTCATGGATGGTAGCTACCTGGTTGCGGACGGATACGATATTTAAATATTTCAACAATTGAACTTTTTTTTGAAAATAAAATAAAATCTGATGGATAAAAGATAAAACAATAATGATGGTGGTTGTTGAAGCAACAATAGCTGATGACGATAGAGGTAGTGGTAGTCACGGAAGTTGGATACACTACACTAAAGCGACGATTTTGAGATAATTATTTCCGTTGTTATGAATTTAAGAGACACATATAAGTGTCTCAAATTGTGTATCTGGAATATTTGAGATGTATTGAACGACACTTTTAAATGTTTTAATTAATTTAAAAGACGCTTATTAAGTGTCTTAAATTAATTACGACACTTTCTGTGTGAGCCATTATTATTTTCTGCCTAATTAAAACGACGTATAAATTAATTCAGAGACGTTTAACACATATCGGTTCATTTATATGCGATATATAAATATCCGTATAGATATTTTTGTCACGTATATTTTTCTTTTGCTGTATATATCCGTCTTAAAATTAAATTAGGTTTTAAAAAAAAAAACCTAATTTTCCCCCAAAATCAAAATTTCCTACACCTGCACATTTGACTTTTTACACCTGAATATAGGCACCTAGCCATTCCATTCTCAATCAAATATGAAAAACATAATAAAATCAATTGTATATACAAGCCATTTAATAGAATTGACTTTTCGGCCTTCTTATTGATGTTTTTCACACGCCACTGCAAAGGTTAAATCAACCAATTGAAAACTCATCCTTTGAGAGAACCATAGAAATGAAGCTAACCAAAAAAACAAGACAAGGAAAAAAATAACTGCACAAAATCTTCAATGAGTGAATTAATTTCAATAGCTTCTGTTGTTTTACAGATAAGTCACCTAAATAACAGAAGGATCAATAACATCAATCATTCGGAGCATTTACTAGACGTGAACCAATAGCATACCTCTTGACGTGGCAAATAATCCAGGTCTTTAGATGAGCACGACCAAAGATCCTTAATTGTACCTTGACACAACCACATGCAAAGAACTCTTGAATGCCAAGAATCGGTCTTCACCTATTCTAGAAAGAGCTTCTTTCCTCGTTAGCTCTACCTGAATCGATAAAAAGTGGGTGAGACTTGCATAAAGCCAACACTTCATGCAGCAGAAGTCATCATAACTCAAGGCCTTCATACCAATTCAATCAGGCAATTCAGCAAAATATTGTAAACAATTTGGTGCCGATTATTTGCAAGTTGAACAACTGAATTGTTTGGACCAATACAAGTTGAAAAGGTCAATGCATGAATAGTGAATGAAAAACATTGTGGATTGATACCCAACAACTTGTAGTCACCGCCAAAACCTAGGGCTAAGCTAAAATGGATGAGAATGAGGCAAACCTTTAACATACTAGCCAGATCGCCTAGCAAACTGGGTAAGCCTCTTCCAAACCTCCAAATAAACAGAACAACAAGAACATAAGAAAAACCAACACTGACCCATGAATACAAGCTCATGGTGAATGAAGTAGTCCTTCGACCTGCAAGGATGCACCCATTAACATGTTACAGATGAAAAATAAAGGGAGCTCATCACAAGACAACATCCAAAAGGTCCACAGTGAAACTTAAGGATCATACCTCTACAGATTCCTCTGGTGGGAGCAAATTCAAGGCCCTCTAAAATAAAGCACGGATATTCGACCTATTATCCTTTAAATGACACAAGAAATCTGCATATCTGTAACTTTAGGTTAGGAAATAGATTTCGTGGATGTTATGATAGCTGTCGTATAAGGTGTGCCAGCGGACATGTTACATGGCGCCACCTACAGGGCGCCACCAAGTTAACAAAACTAAATGGAGAGTTCTTTAAGAGCAGGACACCTGCAACTCCATCGACTTATAGAGACTAGAAAAAGAATATGAATATCTAACTTACTCAAGAACGTATCCAGGCTCATGCATAAATCTTTTCAAACCAGCTTCAAAGAAATTGTGCCCCACCTATAGCAATACAAAATGAAAGTCAGCGGTACCTATAAAGAAACATCTCTTAGACTCGCTTAATAGATAAAATTGTTCACAGACACAAAGAAGGTCAAATGTTGCTTACTTGTTTATGTGCCAGTGCACTTGCATTAACCCCATCCCCTAAAAGGCTCTCATATATTTCCTTAGCAGACTGCATAGAGTAGAACTCATGTCAAAGAGGCAAACACCAGATGACTCATCAAACTAATAAATATAGCAAGTCAGACTCTTTTTGCACCTGAGTCTGACTCTCTTTGCACCTGAAATGCTCCAAAAGATTCTTCCAGTTCAACATAGGCATATCTCAGCACTTCAGAATCTAGCAAAAGAGAAGCAAATATGAGGTACTTCAGAATTTCCACATACTTGAGTTCCTCTGCCTCAATTATGACTTGTTTTTATAGTGTACTTCAGTGTAAATTCTATCTAAGTATAAGGTCTGATTTTGATATATACTAGCAACAAAGAAAATAAAACACATGTAAAAAAGGAGAAATGGACGAGTAAATACCAAGTAAAGCTTTCAAATCCATATGATATACTTTGATAACAACATCTATATAACGAATATGAGGTACACTAGACACTCATAGCAATTGAGGAAGTCCCTTGTAAATAATACATTGATAAAAAGCAAATTACTCAAACAAAAATAGAAAGTCGAAAGATGTAAGGTTACATCTCATGGAAGCTAATCTCTTTAATCCCATTGAGGTAAATGGAAAAATAAACTTTGCAAAAGCTAAAATAACGAATTCATAAGAAGAAAAAAATATTTTGTGGTGACCAGAAATTGGATAAACCATTAATATCAACAACAACAACAACAAAACCTAGTCCTAGACATTCTCACCATCAGTGTTATAATGTGTTTATTGTCGAGTACTGCTATGAAAAAAAAATTTAGACACACTAGAAGAAAAGGAAACCTTCATATTAAGTACTCTAAGGAGAAGGTCATACAGTGTATTGTAACAAATATAAATAAATCAATTTACCCTAACAACAAGATTTGCATCAGGGTAGAAGACAGAAAGAGCGCTCATTGCACTCCACAACACTCCCATTGGGTGTGCATCATGAGGCATTGCCTTATAATATCCTGCAAACACAAACCACGAAGAAACAATTTCAAGAGAGATAAGTCGATTTCTGCTTAAACCACCACTACAACGAGTTTCCTTCACAGGTAGAACTATCTCATTACATTCATGCAAAGTAAGACAAAATGTCATGTAGTGGAATTCCTTGTGGAACGACTCTATGTTGAGAAACAACAAATTCAACTGGTTTCGAGCTAGTAAATTTCCATATACTGGCAATGCATATAAATCAATAAAGATGCTAGAACCGCTCTGAAAATTAATTATGCAAAAGAATAGGATGGTTATATCATGTTTACCATAAGAAGGTACAGTAACACATCTAACCATCAACGTATAAGACTTGGAAGTGCACACATATATGACAAACACTACAAGGATAACATCTTGAACCAAGACACACAAATGCAAAAAAAAAAAAAAAAAATCTTTACAAGAAGGTAGAATAACTCGTCTAACCATCGACATATAAGACTACTCTTTGGTGCATGCATACTTGTACAAAAAAGAAATG
The DNA here is from genome assembly GCA_023531435.1 of Papaver californicum. Lineage (NCBI taxonomy): Eukaryota > Viridiplantae > Streptophyta > Magnoliopsida > Ranunculales > Papaveraceae > Papaver > Papaver californicum. The sequence continues at coordinate 4,212,288 of JAJJMC010003557.1, forward strand.
AAACAAATTCATCTGGGCCAGTATAATTGAAAATCAAAACAAAGACTATAAGTCCACAACAAGATGCTCGAACTATCCATAAACAAACACAAGGTATTGAGTATCAACAAGAACTTTGAAAACAATGCACATCATCAAGTTTAGCAGAAAATATAGTACACAAGATTAAAATTGAAATCACTTTATAAAACTGAAATCACATACATACCCATGCTTTAAAACACCATAAATCAACTAAACAAACACACAAATTGCAAAATCTAGAGAGAAAAATACCAAACAAGTAATAAGGTTAGAGTTTATACTTGAATCTTCAAGGATTTGCACTTGAATCTTCTATGATCTGCATTTCGATCTTCTTCTACGAGTTTCAAAAACAAGATTAGAAATTAAATTCAAATGATTTGTTGTGACAGAAAATAAACACTTTGAAAAACCCCAAATCGGAATCTAGTATACACAGGTTAGGTTTTTAGAAAGACAAAACGAAATGCAACTACAGATAGAGTAGATTTGAACATGAAGATAGTGAGTTTGATAGGGATGCAATACCTGTTCATCCATGGTTGAGTATTCTTCAGAGGCGACTGAGATGAAGAGAGGCGAGAGAGTTTGGTCTTATGTGTGCTTCTACTCGCGTAAACAACCCTAATTCCACAAATAACTATTTACGCACAATGATAAATCTAGATTTCAGGTTACAAGATCAACTTTCTAGGGTTAAATTTTTTTCAAGTTATTAAAGGATAGATTTAGATTTCTGTTATATGGGTTTTGATTAGGATATCAGGGATTAGAAGAAAAAGTTTTTATTTTTAGTTTTTAGTTTTTCAGCTGAAATCATAACAGGATTTCATGGTTTTTCTCGTTGGAGAAAGAAGGGGTTTTTTTTATTTTTTCATGGTTTTTCTCGTTGGAAAAGAAGGGGTTTTTTTATTTTTTAGAGAGAACCGAGTTCTGTTTTAGTCTACGAGGCATATTAGATGAAATAGAAACAATAAGGCTTATTTATTAATAAATAAAATAGAAACAATAAGCCTTTTACTAAATGAAGTATAAATAAACGATCTAAGGATTGATTTTGGGGGGAATTTTTTTCGCAATTTAAGTTAGGGAGAGAAATTGATTATTAGGTGAAAATTTTAGGAGAGAATTTTTGTAAGAATTAGTATGAGAGAGATTAGAAAATTGTATATAAAAGAGAATTTTTGAGGGAAATAAAATAAAAAATAAAATAAAATAATAAAAAATAAAAAAATGATATATAAACTTAATAATCGAAGTTACTAAAAGGCATTGAAAAGTTATTAATTAACAAATATGCCATATTTTAAGACATTTATAAGTGTATCTTAAATAATTCAGATAAATCTACACATATTTTCAATTTGAGACAGCTATATGTGGCGTATCATTAGCAACATTTATATGTATCTCAAACCAAAAAAAATAATGTGGTTCAAAATAGGCCATATGGTATATTGATAGGAACAAACTTCCATTTGATACATGTTGATAAGAAACGATAAGTTTCTTATTCAACGACCAGCAGATTCAAGCTCAAAGGATCATGATTCGAAGAATCCATAAACCAAATTTTAGTTAATATGTTTTACTTATTATTATTAATACACTGATAATGTTATTTATACGCTACATTACTTAGAAAATAAGACAATAATACTGCTCCTAACAAATATAAGCTCTTAACAAAATAAATATAATAAAATATTTAGATAACTATTCTTTCTAATAGTAAAGAATTTACGTTTATCCGATGCCTTGTGCCTCCAACGGACTTGTGTACTCTCCCGACCTTTCATTTGCTAGCCAGGGTGGCTTCCATAATCCCAAGAGACTTGACCCGTATAAAGGACCATATACGCTAAATATGCTTGAGTGATGTATCGGGTCAACACTGTTGACATGCTCCATAAGACATGGTCTTATCAGAGTTCTTGATTATTCTCATCCTCATATTAGTATTCGTGCATTAATTTTCATATTCTTGCATTATTTCTATTTTTCAGAAATTTAATCGATAACTTTAACTTGACTCTCCCTTAGGAATGAACTTGATTATCCTGTAAGAAAAATAAAAAATATATATTTGACGAATTCAACACCTCCACACATCATTCAAATGATAACTGACATGGCAAATTTAAAACCACCAGATTAATATTACTAAGGTAAAATTATTATTACTCCTAGAGGACCTAGACAGGTACGGAAGAAAATGTAAGCGGACAAGGGCTCACTGAATACTGGTTGATTTTGCTCGTTTTTGGGAGATATATTTCGAATTATACTGGACCCAGTCTTACCCCTTGGTACTGGTTGCTATTATGCAATGTCGTAGAGATTCCACGCGGAAAATAGAAAGAGCAATAATATCGTCAAGCTACCTGGTTTTTGCTTTTTAGTAGATAGTAAAAAGAGTAGTGAAACCAATCTTGGACCATTCAAAGTTGCTTCAAAATTAAGAAAAACGTATCACAACCAGTGAAACTTGTTTGCTTTCTTACTCTCAGAGCAACATTTGAAGATCTGGGAGTGTAGCTAGGTAATTAATAATCATGAAACAGTTTGATGAAATCTATTCCTAACCCCTTCTTTGAGGATCAGCTAAAAAAAAAAATATGAAAGTGGGTTAGTAATAGTATACTACATTTACTGTGATTTACTACCTACTATTTTAGGGTTTAGTTAACCCTTATTTAGATCTTATGATCCACCTCTAAATGATGAAATCTATGGTTTAAATGGTGTGGGTTGATTTGATTTAGTTTATTTGTTGGTGAGATACCAAAAGGCTCAAAGGGATTGAGAATTTGAGACGGTAAAGCAAATGTTCATAGTAATAAATCACATAAAGAAACAAATTTATTTAACTGATTAATTAATCAAAAGATACAATTAATGATACAGCTAATAAGGGGAAAAGGGTATTAAAATCCACTTCCTCCTCAAAAGTGTACGAGTCATCCATTTTTTATAAAAAGTTACAAGCACGGTTGATTCAAAATGTTCGATTTTACCAGCTGAGTTTTTTACTTTTTTTTTTTCAATTATACCCCTTAACCAAAGTTAACATAACTAACCTATGCCCCCCGAGAAAGAAGCTGAGACCTCTGAGGGAGAGAGAGAGAGACACAGTCAGACAGAGAGAATGGAGAAGGGATCTTAGAGTGTGATGTAATGTTCACTGAGGATCAAAATCAAATTTAATCATATCATTGAGAGATGTAGAGAAAATTACAGAGGTCTCTCTTTACCTAATGGTTTTTTACATATTTCTTTAGAGCGAATGAAAAGAAGATCTTCCTCTTAATTTAATTACTTTGAAAGGTAATCTTGATTTTCTTTTCTTTTCTTTTCAATTTCAATTTCTTTAATGATGGCATCGTTCTAAAATAATGGATAATTGAACCCTAAAAGGCTTATTAAATTGTAATTTGAAACATAACTTAATTGAAAATATATGGTTTGAATCTCTGATTGTTGTGTTTCTGATTTTATTAGCTTATGAAATTCTTATCTAAATCTGGAATATGTTCAGTTGTTGGGAAATCCCTTCTCAAATTCGTTATTATTAACTTCCTTGTTTAGTTTAGATGGTTTTTGTTATAGGGATTCTTTTTAATATTCTTCATCCCAATAGGATAGAACGGGTTATAAACTACTATAATTGTTCGACCGTACTAATGTAGAGCACCTACACCTACGTCGTTACTAAGATAAGATACGAAAGATTTCCTCTATTACTTTCCGGCATCTAAGGCTGCACAACGGATCAGATGGATCGGGTTTGGCCTATTTTGCCACCCAACCCGTCAAAGGCTGGTATGGGAATCTCTTAATCATTTTTATATGGATTCTTTTTAATATTCTGCATCCCAATAGGATAGAACGGGTTATAAACTACTATAATTGTTCGACCGTACTAATGTAGAGCACCTACATCTAGGGATGTACAACGGGTTGGATGGGTCCGGTTTGGTCTATTTCGCCACCTAACCCGCTGTTAGGGCAGGTATGAGAATCTTTTAGTCATAGTCAACCCAACCCGCCCTAACAGCGGGTCGGTTTTAATCCGACCCGTCATTTGACGGGGTCAGGCCGGGTGGGTAAGGTTATAACCGTGTAATTTTTTTAAATAAAGAAACTACTAGTTTCGATGGTTCTTCTTTTCTATGGTAACTAATTGAAAAGAAGATTCAGTTTTGTTTGATGAAGTTTCCAAACAATAACATAACTTGATTCGATTGATCTTATTACAATTACGTTAAACAAAAAGTATTAAGAGTATACAGATAATTAGCAAAATCAAAAGTATCAAAATTAGTATTAAAGTGTTACATACTAGAATTCGACATTCTCTAGCTAATTTAACCAAAAATACCCCATTTAAACAAATCTAAGGAACACAATTTAAAGATGAGAGAAATCAGAAGCAGATTTAGGAGAGAAAGAACAAAAAATCTATGTTTACCACCATCTCTTATATAAAATCAATCCATTAAGAAAATCCCTTTTTAGATATTTCTATAAATCTCCATTTCAGAAACTTATTATTTCCCTTTTTTTCTTCTTCTTATTCAACTATAATTGATCACTGATTTTACTTCCATTATACAAACAACAAATATAAATATTTATAAGGTTAAAGATTGATGAACATATAAGAGAAATTAGGGTAAACAAATTGATGCACGCGATGATGATAAGTTTATGATTGAGAGGGACAAATGAGAATGGCGGTGATGGTAATGGAGGAATCCAAAAAGATGGGAAGGTTGGAAGAAGAGGCGCAGTACCTAACTGGGGTGATTTTAGGTTTTCAGTTTCATATATAGGGGTTTGGACGGCTAGGATTAAGGGACAGGATGCAATCTATGGGAAGATTTTTTTTGGCGGGTAGGCGGGTAAGGTCAGATTATTTTGGTTTCCACCCGTCATCCGACCCAACCATGGAGGATAAAAACAATTCAGAATTACTATATAATCCATTCTACAAGACCTATTTAACATGTGATCCACCCGCCCAACTGGTTTTAGGCGCTAGTCCAAAATCAAGTTTTAGGATCAATTTTTTTACTTGCTGGTCCTACTCACGTGTGAGTATTGAGATACAATTTTTAAATATTCATAGTTTACCCTTTCTCCAACAAACATAGAACTCGAGTTCAAATCAAATGTTGCGAGATTTTCTTTCCATTTTTTCTGCAGCTCAGATCCGATTTTCTCTCTTTCTGCTTCTGTTGGTGTTCTTTAATTTTTAGGTTTTCGATATCAAATCTCCAGGGTTTCGATAATTCAGTTTGTTTGCATGTAGTTTGTTTGTTTTTTTTTCTTTCAGGAACTCATGATTTTTGTTATTTTTCCTGGATTTTTTGAATGATTCTTCAATACATATTAATATGTACTGTTTTTCTAAACTTTTTGATATTTATTGTTTTTATAGTATTCTATTTTTGTTATATATATATTGTATGGTATACCATTTTTGAATCAGTACATATTTGTTTGCATTGCATACAATATGCTTTTATTTATTTGTTATGTGTGAATCTATAATATGTGTGATACTTCTAAAATAGTACATATTATGTTGTATTATAGATTTAGTGTTCCTACATCTTAAAATATATGTTTGATTTTTGTGTTTGTGTTATTTTATTTGGATCACATTTCTACAGGTTCAACATGTCGGATGTTGGTTCTAATCCAAATACCTTTAGCTACTCACATGTATACGACAAATAACACCACATTGCATATTTGGTTACGTTATCTTCGACTTTAATAGATTCGAAGTTTACTATTTGTAATGCGTGGAGCTGGTTGACTCCATCAACTATTGTTGTTAATTATGTTGAAAATGGAGTGAAAGTCCCTGTCCTTGCTGATGTATCGCTTCAAGGGCTTGCTGCATTACATTTTACAAAGAATTCAGATTTCTTTGAGTTGCATGTGGATGTTGTTTTATCTGGTGCATCTAGTTCTTCGATAAGTGCTGATTTTGACAACAATGTTGAGTTGGTTGTGAGCGTTAGGAACAATTATTTGAAAGATTGTAAAGAGGTTGCAAGTGTTCTTTTTTCCGATGGTTGGGAGAATGTTTTGAAGATAAAAACCATCTCTTCCATGGTGGTGTTGAAGTTGTTCGGTTAGCATGTGAGAAATATTGTTTGAGGACTGGATATAAGGTTAAAAAAATTGAAGAATGACTTTGAGAGATTCACGGTGAGATGCAGCAATGACTGGTGCTCTTGGATGCTTCATGCGGTTACCATGAACAGGTCTTTGGATGTGTTTGAGATAAAAGATTACATGGGGAGGAACACTTGTGGTGCTGGGTATGGGTTGAGGATTCCAACTGTTTCGAGGAATCTTGTAAATCATTTAGTTCATGAGCGTGTCAAGCACAACCCTCTCATAAAGCCTCAAGAGATTATGGATTATATTAAAGTTGGGGGAGGGATCAACATCAAGTATTACCACACATATCATGCATTAGACTTATTGCATCAAATGATTTTTGTTGACGATGTAAAGTCATACACTGACCTTGCTTGGTGGGTCACTGCTGTTGGGGAAACCAACCCAGGGTCTTATATTGATTTTGACTTCAACGACGCAACAAAGAGATTCAACAAACTTTTTATTTACTTTGGAGCTTGTAGAGAGGGTTATAAGCTTTGTCGTCCAATGATCTTTTGTTATGCGATATTTCTTACGGGGAGGTTTAAAGGAGGTTTAATGGTTGCGACATGTCTTAACGGAAATCAAGGTAACTTTTTTATATGGTACATATTTGGTAAGTAGTTTTTTTTTATGTACCAGTACAAAGAGAAATGTAGTCTATTTTCTGGCACATATCAATATATACTTTAGGATCATACACATCATACATAAAGTACATATTGATATACACTATAGGTATAACATAACTTGAAGGTGCAGACATGAAGTACATATTGATATGGGTTTTATTTTTTTTCTTCCAGGTTTTTATCCTTTTGCATATGCATTAGTTCCTGGCGAAGATAATGATAATTGTCATTGGTTTATGAAAAATCTTTAAAAAGTTGTGGACCATCGTCGCATCACCTTTTTGATTGACCGAGATGAAGGTTTGTTGAATGCAATTCCTGAAGTTTCCCTGATTCTTATCATATTTATTGTTTTTTCCACTTGAAAAAGAACTTACCCGTCAGTAAGTCTAATAAAAAATATAAAGAAGTGATGGACTGTTTCCAAAAAGTAACATATGCGCTTTCTCCAGCAAGATATGAAAAAGGTCTTCAAGAAACGGTTTATCTAGGAAGGCCTTGGGTTGTTAAATATTGTCGTAACATTCTTAGGGTAAAGTGGTCTAGTGCATACTTCCCAGGCTGTAGGTATGGTCAGACTTCTTTAAGCATTGATGAGTCTTTTAAAAACTGGATTCGCCGTGAGAAGAAGTTATCTCCCTGCGCTCTCTCTGACACAACCAGGTTTTTATAAGTTTTTTGTAACATTACAAGTATGTATGTACTATTTTTTTTAATATGCTCCATCAATCTTCTTCTAGTATATATTTTTGTTTTTTGCACTATGTATAATATGTTTGTTGTTTTTTAATTTTATTTGTCGTGTAGGCTACGGGTAATGGATTTGATGTCTGAACGTCGTGAAGAAAGTCTTTTGATGGATCCAGAACTCTTAAACCCTGTGTATCAAGCCTTGCTTGAACTACACATTCAAATTGTTCATCCTTGGAAAGTTAGTAAGTCATATGCTCACGTCTTTGAAGTTCATTACCCAAGGTTAGTTTTTTAGGTAACATGCTCTTTTGATGTGAAATATCTACTAAACTAGTTTCTCAGGGGTACTGCAGAAAACATATCAAATATGTATTGTGCATATTATCTTCTTGGATTTGTGTAGGAACAATATCAATATATATTGTGCAAATTATATTCTTTTTTGTTTGTGTAGGGAAAATATCAATATATATTGCGTAAATAATATGCTTGGTTTCTTGTGTGCAGGTCTCATATGGTAGATCTACAACTAAATAGTTGTACTTTCCAAAGATGGCATGTGTATGGTTTTCCATGCTCACATGCTACTGCAGCTATTGATGCATCTGGGGGAAAGTTCCTTGATTATATCGACGAATACTTCAAAGTTAGTTGTTATCGCCAGCTATATCCAATCGATATTAGACCTGTTCCTAATCACGACAGGTAAGTTTTTAAGCAGTACATATTGATATTTTTTATGGTAGTATCATACATGAGAATGGTTTTAAGCGGTACATATAAACCATAAACTAGAAATAACATAGTACATATTAATATTTAGTATAACATAGATCAACAAAAACTGCACGAGTATAATATATTTTTCTTATTTATGTTTTTCAATATACCACAGGCCTGATGAGTATACCGCGAAATATATTATTCTGCCACCAATAGTAGTTAGGGCTCCTCCAGGAAGAAGAAAAAAGAACCGCATCAAGAGTGTATGGGAGAGAGCAAAAATCTTGTTACATGTTCAAATTGTAAATTGAAAGCTCATCACAACAAGGCTACATGCAAAGTTATCCGTCAGTACCAATATACGAATGAGAATTAATTTCATTACAGTTTTCTTTAGTACATTTGGGATATAAATTCTTTTAGAAGATACTTGTCGCATTTTTTTAGGTTTCTTTGTTGAGAACTTGTTTGTGTGCCAACTGAATTATGTTCTTAATGACAGAACGAGAATTTGATGATATAAATCTTATATTTTGCTCCATATTTAAAGATGTATGAAAATGTGGTTGAATGTCATTCACTATATAGGGGAGTCGAGGGGGCAGCGCCCCCTTTCTATTAGTGATTTTTATTTCCAATACTTTTTTCTTTTATTTAGTAATCTTGTAGTTGTTATAAAAACACCAAAAAAATGCACATAAAAAATGTAATTTTTAAAAAATTCGTATCAATATGTACTTCATAGTACATGTCAATATGTACTTTTTAGAATATGAATCTATTGGTTCAGAGTTTCGGAACAAAGTACATATCAATTTATACTTCCTAGCACATATCAATATGTTCTGTCTTTCTTTATAACTCCAAAAATGAATAGAAACATAACAATGCTAATAAAGATCATCATATATATATATAAATATATTAAGATACTGATATAAGTATATAAATCCTTATCAGTTCAATAACTAAAAACCAAGTTCAATAAGTAAAAAGAAAGTTAGTGCAGTACGTATCCATATCTACTCTGCAGGTAAACATTTATTTTCATTGGAGGGGTCCCAACTGATTTTAGGCGGAGTGGATGTCAACAACCTTCATGCTAACTTTATTCTTTTCTTCTGATTCTTCTTCATCTCCCAAACTTTTTCAATCACGATCAATCTTTGATCTCCTCTTGATAAAATGCATTACATATAAAAGGTAGTCTGGACACATTCCTTGTTGTGGACACCCATAGTCAGTCAACCTTAAGTTGCTCACCTTCTCTCTCTGATTTCTCATCCAAGAAATGATTGATTGGATTGAACAAGTATTCAGACATTTTTTTGGCATTCTCATAACAATGTTCCCTGAACGCCACAGACGAGTTGTAATGGATGAATTTCTGGGTTTCAAAATCAAACTCGAGCAGTGTCCAATGCTTGTTGCCATGGCACATGGGTACAAGGATCTTCTCCCTGTAAAGTCTCTGGTTTGTCAACATGATACTGAAAAATGGAAACGTTTAATAGGTTATTTCACAAAGTATATATCAATATGTATTTTTTTTTATACCCAATGTTCAAAAGTATAAAAGAATAAAACAACACATACCCAAGCAGCTGGATCCAGGTGCAACACCTTTAAGTATTTTCTTTCTTCCTCAGGATTTTCTTGGTCCTCTTTAGACGCCACTTGAAGCTTATATTGAGCGTAGTTGAGAAGATCTTGCTCTAATGCTCTGTTGAAGATCAAATATTCCATTGTAGCCCCGCTAACACCGATACCACCTCCATCCTCTACTGTCCAAGCAACCGAGTTGCACATTCATAACAAAAACACATATTGAAGTAAGTTTTTTTGATATGTACTGCAAAACTTACTTGATTTAAAAGTAAAATGAAAGGTAGAATGTACTTACATTCTCTTTCCTTTCTCAAAGTATGGAAGTAGAATCGCTATTTGTTCACCTGTCATCTTCTTATAGAGTGGTGACTTCTCAAGATCCATGAACTTCATACGAGGTTTCTGATCTTTACGAGCTTTATTATTCTTTCCTGTCTTTATTGTCTTTTTTCATTGGTCAGTTTTTGACTTCTTCTTTTCAGAAACCTTACTTCCACTATCAAATAATGGATATGTCTTCTTTGCTGGATTCACACGATTTACTCACCTTCTAACTTGTTCTCCAGTTGGTACTGACTTCTTTGCAATAACCTTTGGGTTTGCTTTCGCTTTGGCAGCAGTCATCTTGGTAAGCTTGGTTGCTAGTGGCACGTCGCTTGACGTTTGGGTGGTTGTAACTTCATATTTCTACATTTTTGAATCCAGATTTTAGTACTATATTTGAATCATATTTTTTCAAACAAATACAAGAAAATTAAATTACCACAATTAGAAGATATACCTCTGGGTCATTTTCCTGCTCAGGTGTGACTTGATTTGCATTTTTCTCAGGTGTAAGTTGGTTCGGCTCAGATGTAACTTGTCGAACATCTATTCGCCGTAAATCATTTCAAAATAAATTATCAAAATGTTTGCGAATGTCATTTCCAAACAGAGTATGGCTTGAAACACTACCATTATCTTGACTGAGAGATGCATATTCTTCATCATAAACTCCCTTGCTGGAAATGGCTAAGTCCAAAAATTCTTCAAATGTGAACTTTCCAATGTCTTCCATCTTCGCTATCTCAGTAAACAAAGGTACTTTCATGTCCACAAAGTTTTCGACCAAGGTTTCAACGTCTTGTTCATCACGGTTCTGCGACATCCCTTTAATAGTTTCAATACTCTGGTTTATAGCTTCAATCACCTTTTTCACTTCTTCTTGTTGAAGTCCAGGTAAATCATCCTGCAACTATAAGTTTTTTTCATGATAGTTAAATACATATTGATATGTACAGTTATATGACAATAATAAAACACATTTGTAATCAAGTACATATTGATATTTACAATTATATTGATAAACACATTTGTAATAAAGAGTGAAACTAGCCAGCATTACTTACCTATGTGTTGTTTTTCTCTTGCATCTCTTTGACCTCTTTCTCCAAGTCAGATTTAGCCCATGTTTTTATAACAGAAACATCAACACCATAAAATTTGTGCATCGAAGGTGGTGTTAACAATACAACATTATATGGAACCCTTTTGATGGTGGTGTCACTCAAAACATTTTGTTCATCTTATGTTGGAGTAGTCGCAGTTGACACTTCTTCTGTTGGAATCTGAACAAATGGATCTTCCAAAACTACTTCATCTTCTATTTTGTTTTGCAAAAGAGGATCTGTTGGAGAAGTAGGAGATGGGAATTATCATGTTGGGTCAGTACCCAAATGAGTGAGACTCCTATCAATTGAGTCTCGAAACTCTTCTTCATTTTCAAGCTGCAAGGGAGAAGCTTTCATGTATATGTCATTCAACATTTGCAGAAGCTTTGATGCATCAAGCGGTCCATCTTCATCCTGCATGGTTTTCGCTTCACCCCATTTTTCAAAGATTGTCTTTGTCAAATCTTCATATCTTGTTTTCCAATTATCTTCCTACACTGCATTCCCTGCAGTTTCTTCTTTATCTTCTACCTTTTCAGCTTCACTCTCCTCTTCTGCAAGTCTTCTTGTGATTCTATTCAGAATTTCCTTTTTTTGATTGGTGTACGGAACCTTGAAATTTTCATGGAACTGTACCAAAACAACAAAATATGTACTCAGAAATATATACTATAAAAACTAGGTTTTTCATGAGGTACATATCAATATATACTGTAGGATAACAAACATCATACATTCAATACATATCATTATATATTGTAGGATAACAAACATCATAAATGCAGTAAATAAGTACATATTTTTCTTACCTCATATTCAGTTGTATCAATGTCTTTTTGGAGTGCAGCACATAAGTTTGTCAGATTCCATTTGACAGCTCTTGGAACAAACTTTTTTTTCTTCCGGAATCGTCTTTATTTCCTCCGGTTCCAGCAAATAGGTATGCTCTGCATACAAAATCTGTTTTGGAAAAAAAAATCACCAAAACAAAGTTAAAAGTAAATCATGATTTTCATTGAGTAAACTACTAAAAAGAGTTTTAGTACGTATTCTTACCAATAAATAGTTCAGACATCCGGTAGTATTCTCGACTGCATTTACATTGTCATTTTGTGACTTTTCTAGCTAAAAATACATCAAATCTGGCTATGACACATTCTTTGCAGCTCGAGATCCTCCACAAGACCAATGTACTTTTCAGTCAACGTATTTGCATCTTTTGTTGTGAAAAACAACGTGATACACATGAATAGGCATATAAGCCTTACAAGGTCTTCAGCATCTCTCACTTCTTCACTTTTTTCCTCACTCCCTTCTTCAATATCTTCTTCACTTTCTTCTTGTTCATTTTCTTCATTTTCTGTATTTTCTTGATCACTCCCACTTTCTTCAGGTTCTTCGTCACTTTTCCTTTCTTCAGATTCTTCAACTTTTTCATATGTTTTCTTCTTAGTTGCTGGTTTTTTTCTTAAAAGCTTCAAGATTTCTTCTTGTATCCTCACTCTATTTACCTTTTTAGTATTTTCTACATCACCGAAGAACCTTTGGAAGAAAGCATTGTTTCGATATCCACCCCTTGATGTCAGCATCATATCTTCATGTTGTCTTTTCCCTGCTATTGGCATTCCAAAGATAACACCTATTTCTTCAGGAGTGGATGTCAAAATATGTGATACTCCATGCCTTTTGAACTCAAATGTGAGCTCATTCGCAACTTTACTTCTCTTATAACACTGTATTAGATTGGTCACCGCAGTTTCATTCTTCATCCAGTGATCTACACCAAGATTTTTGTGTACCTGAATATTAAAAAAAGGTTCCCATATGATTGCTCACCAATGATGCCAACCTGAGTTTCACTCAACTCAAGCTTTGCAGCCCTGATTGCTCTAACTAGTGAGAAAATTCCCATGAAACCACTTCTGTAGATTTTCCCAGTAGGTGCAGGTGCTTTTGTCTTCTTTGTGGTTTTTTTGACATTACATATATAATGAACACACTGTCAATAACCCTACAATATATCAATATGTACTATAATATAGAACAAAGTATATATTTTGATATGTTGATATCTATCTGTTATATCATGAACAAAGTATACATTGATATGTCCTGATCCAATTCAAGATTAGAACAAAATTCATATCAATATATACTAATCTTGTATGCAAGATCTAGATGCTATATATAGAACAATATATATCGATATATATGCTTTATATCTATAGCATGAACAAAGTATATATTGATATGTACTGATCCAATTCAAGATCTAGAACAAAGCACATATCAATATATACTTATCCTGTAATCAAGATCTAGATGCTATAATTTGAAAATAAGTATATAATGATATGTGTTGATCCAATTCAAGAATTAAAACTAAAAACCA
>JAJJMC010003557.1:4226372-4240172 GCA_023531435.1 Papaver californicum
TATATATTGATATGTACCGATGTTGTATGGTAGATCTAACTCCTATAACATGAACAAAGTATGTTATATATTGATATGCACTGATTATTGGAATCAATATCTTTTTTACTAGAAACAACAACACCCTTCTTCTTCTTCTTTGATGTTGATGGAAAATGAACAACAAGAGCTTTCGTAAGAAGAGATTTCTTCTTCTTCCTTGTAGATGGAGAATCAACAACAACTGTTTGCTTCTTCTTCTTCGATGTTGTTGGAGAATCAACAACATCATTGTTCTTTTTTTTGTTTGATTTTGGTGGTAGAGAATCTACAGGAGAAGCTTTCTTCTTCTTCTTCTTCGATGGTGGAGATTGAGGAGTATCTTGTTCTTCAATTACTGTTTCTTTGATTCTTCTATTGATTTTCCTTTTGGTACCCATTTTAAGTTACTGATGCTAGATTTCTCTCAGTGGTTGAAGACGACGAGAACTCTCACAATGTTAAACCTTAGTGAGTGCAGTAAAGTTGCTGAGTAGCTTAGGTTCAGTTGCAGTGAACTGTAGAATGCTCAAAGAAGTCTATGTTTAAAAGTGTGCTATTACAGATTTTGATTTTGTTGTTTGCGCTGGGTTTTTCGATTTGGTTTCAGGTGGTTTTCAAAATCTTGCCCTAGATTTTCAGGTTTAAACGAAATAAAGAAGGTAGCTGAAACTAAAAATTCGGTTATAAGAAACTGAGAAGTGGAGGAGGTGGAGTATATGGATGGTTCACACGTGATGACCATAACAGTAATTTTAACTTTTCAAAATGGTTTTGGACCTACGAATAATTGGGTTCTCCCGGTGGACTATAGGATGACTAGATTCGGGTTTTCTAAACCAACCAACAAATTATCCTAAAAACAATAATTACCCGCAACCGACCTGTAAATTAGCGGATGTGGATAAGGGCAGACTGATATTAGCGGATACGGGTTGAAATGGTGGGATGGGCGGGTCTGTGCAGCCCCACCTACATGTGAATTTAGGACTCATATAGTTTCATATATTGTTTGGTTCACACATGGAAAATGACGTGAACATACAAGGGACACTTTTTTTCATTGAATGGTCCTCGGGTATACGAACTTGTAGAGGATGTCTTTGGAATTCAGAAATGTAGGCTGCTTACCAAGCAGGGCCATTGGGTTTTCCGTTAACAATTAAACTATTTACTCTTGGACATTCTATTTTGTTACATTACATAGATAGATTTAATCAATTAAATATATTTGACATTTGATGTTTTGTAGGATTTATATCGTACAAGTACAATACAACTAAGTTACAGACATGGCGGAGGAGGTACATTGTCAGAAATCTATCAGAATTCTAAGAGGTTGTCGATGAGAGTAAGAGGTGGATTAGAGAGGCTAGAACAGTTGGAGTTTTCATCACCAAGCGGCATTGATTCTCCCGAGCTCTCCTTCTCTATCAAAAGGGATATATCTCAGATTCATTCTCTCTGTGTTGAGATGGGTCGTCTTTGGAGATCAATTGATTCAAAACCCCAACGAGATCTCTGGAAGAGGTGATCCTACATCTAAGTCCTTTTTTTACAAAATTTGAAACAATCATTTATTGATTCTAATTCTAGGATAATCTTAATCCATCCTTTGTTGTATTGTTTAGTACTTTCGACTTTAGGAACGTTTACCCACTTTTGATACTTATGAGCGATTTTCTCTCATTTAGTCAGCTATGTTGTGAATTTTGTGAACTCGCATTTAGCAGTTGAAACATATACAGTCGAAAGACTATCTTCATGTTGTAAGTATATGTATTCTATTCTGCAAATAGAAGGGGAAAGAAAGAAGATTAGAGTCTGTTTGATTCTGGACACTGCATATATAGTTTATGCCCGTCACGATATGTTTTGTAGAATACAACCCTTTTCAGCTACTATAGGAGTTGTGATGTGCATTTCACTTTAACATTAATTAGTTATTCAGATGGACAATGTCGCATGATTTAGGAAGAAAACATTGGCAATCTACTGGTTAGATTAAAGCGTCACAGGTGTAATGTTAATTTAGTTGGGTAAATCGCTGAGGTGTACTGTTAATTTAGTTGGCTAACAGGCTGAAGTGTAAGGTTAAATTAGTTGGGCACATGTTAGAGTTGTGATTATAACTCCTCTTGATTAAGAGTGGCATTAATTAGGGCAGTATTAAAGGTACGAGTTCCATCAGACAAACCATAAACAGAAGAAAAATCAGAGGAAAGAAAAGGAGAAGAAGATAGGAGAAAGAACAGATTGATCTTTTCTGTTTAAAAGGGAATTTCTTTCTCACCTTTATTTTCTTTTCTTTGATGTTATCATCAATATGAATTCTGAACTCTGGGCATCTTGTCTTGCTGCAGAAAAAAGGCAATACACTCTGCAACATCAACAGAACAACAACTCTCAACTAGGTATTTTTTTCTTTATCATGGTTCTGATCTTGTATTTTCTTGGAAAGGAACGATTTTTAATGAACCAATATAAGTGATACATACTGATTTCTAATGAAGCAATATAGAATATTGATTTATAATGAAGCAATATAGATGATATATATTGATTTCTAATCGTAATGAAATGACCAAAACTTTGTTGCTACCTAGTTAGGGTAGCTAATGGGTTTTTGGATTTTGCTGTGATTGGAGATATTGCAGCTTTTGGTAATTGGAATTTGTTTATGAATCCTTTTGTTTGCGGATATTTGTTAAAGAGGCGAAATGAGGTTTTCCATAACAGAAAAATACTTGCTTAATTTTGAATAAGGATACATTTTTGTGTAAAACCCACTGCACAAATAAGACCAGGAGGATGCACATAGCTGTGTTGGGTTTAACATATAAAACATACAACTTCGACATGCTTATATTACTCTGAGCTGTAAGATCAGCATGTAGAGAACTTGTCAATGTCATATTACAAGTCATTCATCAATTTGAACTGGATAGTGCCAATGAATCGATTGTTCAACAGTCCAAAATGAGCAAAAGTGTTCAAGTTTCTTGGATTGGTTTATGTTTTCGTGGTTGCTTGGTGCTGTTAGAGTATAGTACTTTATTTACATTTTGTTGCTGCATATTTTCTAATTATTGTTTTCCACTCACCTATTCTCATCTTGTCTTGATTGTAGTTATGCCCAATTTGCTCTATTAGGGTCTCACGAGATATGCTGAATCATATTACTTTGCAACATGGACATCTGTTCAAGATATTCTTTGTGTATATTTCATTTTGCAAGATCAAATTACTTTATTGTGAATTCTAGTGTTGGTGATATTGGGAAGAGTTTGTAGGTAGAAGATGTTTCCTTCACTGGTGAACACTTACAAAGACGTAGAAGATTACGCAGATTTGTCATCCATAACAGTCAGGCACTGTCTTTGTTGGGTCTAGATCTTCGTGAAGCTCATTTACAGGTGCTTTTATGAGGTGGTGCGGTTATCGGTCAAGAAATCCCAGCACATCTAATTCATATCAAGAAGTAGATTCTTGCTTTGGAATACAGGCTGCATCACACGGGATGCTTGTAACTGTATCTCATATTGCTATACTGAAAAAGTTCTAGAAGGATAACCAGTTTTAAATACGATAATTTATTAGCCTTTTCTAGAACCTATAATCATAAAACTGAAAACCACTTGTAGGATGATGAAGTTCAACTCTTAGTTCTAAGCGTTGCTGGTGTCAGCCTATGGTCGTCCGATAATTAACATCACACAAATATGAGAATACTTCACTTTTACCCTCATATCTAAGTTTACTGGAGAACATCCATTTTGTAGATGACCAGAAACCTGGATGCACATTGAGGTTGCTCAGTAAGCTTGTTCCTTCTAGTCATTAGTGTTGGAAGTATTTTTGCTCGAAGTTGTAGCTGCAATTAGGTATACAATTTCTTGGATATAAATTATATGTTTGTAATCATTCACTCTAACATTGTATCTACTCTCCAACGTCCCTGTTACGCTTTGGAGATATTAAAACATGTGGTTACTTTTATTTTTTTTCTTGAGTTCTACACAATTAATATCACTCTTAATTATATATGTTTATGTGATTGGGGTTGTTTTGATCTCTTTAAACTAAATTTGATGAACTGTTAGTAGTTATCTGGTGTCAGTCCAAAAAAAATGCTTATCTTGATCACTCATTTTTCTCTTCTCCAGCTCTAACATGTACCCAACTAATTTAACCATGTACCTAACTAATTTAACCATACATCTACAACAGATAGTCAACTAAATTAACAATACACCTCATCCATTTATCTAACTAAATTAACACTACACCTCTGACATTTAGCCAACTAAATTAACAATACACCACCAGTAACAGCGGAAGTAGTAACACCACCACCATATCGTATAGATGGAGAAGAAGAAGATGATGAATATTTGCAGAAAATATAAACATACCAATATATGATGAATATTTACAGAAAAATGCACTCAGTAACAACCAAGACTTGTTAGGCTTGAATGCCACAACTGAGTTAACTTCTAAATTCACATCAAAAAAGTTTAAAACCACCACCATAAGATGAACACGATAATAGATTCACTTAAAACCAGCAGTTCCTCTAGATATGGCAGACTACTTATCATCGCATCTTCTGTAATAACTCCATAACTGAAGAGGGAAAAAACCAAAAAAAAAAAAAAACAGTTTGTTTTTACAAACTTATTCACGGAATTTCGTCAAAATATATGTTATGTATATCACAAAGAGTTTGACTACATTTAACTTTTGTGGAAGTGTGATAGACATAAACGTTAATCCTACAAGAGAAGAAAAGAAGAACTCAACATATAAAGAACTAGATTCTTGTTAGCATCAAATGACATCCATCACTCACAAAATCCAAAAATAGCATCTGCAACAAAAATCAATATTAGAGACATTATAAAAATAAGGAGAAACAAACCACTAATTAGTAGTTCCAAGCTCAAAATAGTTGAAAGGAGGAAATGATCCCCGTATTTTTTATTCCATTTGTTTTCCCAACTGGTGTGGAAGTAAAACAATAAGCACTTTGAAGACTTGGCTTGAATGGGCTGCTACTTGGTTTGCAATTGGAAAAATTAAGTTAAGTTAAATAGTAAGACTACTTAGCACAACTGGCCAAAGAAACAAAGTGGAACTCCAAGTATCTTCAGTGGAACAATATCCATAATTCACATAAAAAAAAAACTTACTCTCGGAGACCACGACTATTCCATGATCTAGGAGTAGCATTAAGGTTGACTAGTCCCCCCTGCCTAAGAACCGTTGTGGGAACTTGGTTGCCCTGGTTCGACTGACCTTCACATGCAAGCCTTGATAGCAAATTATCTTCTGATTCCACATTACTGAATTTCACTATTTGGTCACCAAGTTGTAACCCATCTTCTGCTGCTGGAGACGCATCAGCTATTTCATCGACTATTGCAAAAGGAAGGCTAGAAGATCATAGTTTCAACACTAGGTGCATATTTAGGAAGGACTCCAAGCAAAGACGCTGGTAAAGCTGCATAATTATACATATTATTATCTGACCTTTCACCGTAATTTTATAAAATGAAACAAGAATTTAACTCTACGACACAAATAAAAGAATGAGGACAATATTGATTTTACATTTGACTTGAGGTAAAACTAAGCAATTAAGATCAGAAAAACACACACCAGTAAAAAACTTTCCGCAAGCCATAGTATACAAATCTCTATTAATTTCAGAGAATATTAAGAAAACCCAATTGAAATATGGGTTTAATCTAAATCAAAAGAAACAATCTGTATATAAAAAAAACAACTAAAATCAAGATCAGAAAAGAAAAAAAAGGGTTATTGAAGAAGAAAACCTTAGCTAGGTCAAACTCCATGAGATCAAAACTCATTAACCTTCTTCTCTTGATTACAGCACTACAAGGTGACAGGGAATTTTCGATTCTCGTCAGCGAAAATAACCTCTGAACTTATGAAATCCCTAACGCAATAATTTATAAACGACCGAACTTTTAACTCTTAACTCTAGTTAAAAATTTAACTTTGGTTAAGGGGCAATAATTAGAAAAAAATTAAAAAACTCAGCCGATAAAATCGAATATTTTGAACCGGTCGTATTTATTACTTTTTATAAAAAGTGGTTGATTCGTACACTTACGAGAAAAAAAGGGATTCTAATACATTTTTCTTGTTAATAAGGATTTTTTTTCTTTTTTAGGATGTATTAACGCGTAGCTAAAAACATGAGTAGAATTTGGAAGTGTTTATCTACAGTCTAGCTAACCAAAATACTTTTGATTACATAATTTTATGGCTTAATTACTCATTCATTCTCTGATTTGTCCTAATGTTTTACAGACTACCGGATCTTCAAACACGCGAAAGTATCAACTTTACCTATGGCAGTGTCAGCAGCTAATGTTTAAGTCTTATTTCTAGTTCTTTCTTCTTTTTTTCAACCTTTTGGTAATTTCAGAAGATAATTTGCTATATATATATATATATGGAATTTGCTCTTTTTATAAACTCTCAAAATTATAAGTATGTTTTCTTTTTATAACAATGAGGATTTAAAGCTGCTTTTATTAATCCGGTTATTTGTTTTTAGAAACACTAACATCCCGTTCGGTTGGAAGAATTGAAATCCTAGGAATTCAATTATGGAATAATCCAATTTTTGGAATTCAATTCTAAGGAATTGAATTCAAATCCAAAAAATTAGTGTTTCATTGAGGTATACTTTTGTTATTACCCCGGAATCCAATTTCATTGCACTATTGGACTAGTGCAATAAAAATCTATTATTTTAGAAGGAATGAGATTCCTAGGAATCAAAAATCTTAATTATATAGAGTTAATTTATCCCGTTTGGTTCAAATAATTAGACGTATTCCCTAAAAGTTGGATACCTAACTTTTAATTCCTTGAACCGAATGGGATATAAGTGGAGTATGCTTCTCAATACTAATTATAATTTTGTAATTGTCTTATTTATTTAAAAGTGAACTGGGAAGTGGAGGAACCGATCAGAAGGTAAAACATATGAGAGGAGGCACTTCCATTGGCGTTATTTTGAAAAACCACAATGCTATTATACTGGCAGCAGACAGACAGCTGGTAAACGAGATGATTTATATGAAGGATAAGGAAGGAACAATTGTTGACACCCAATATGTAAAAGGTATAAATATTTTGATTCCTTTAAGAATGCATCTGTTGATAACTTACAGGGCCAGATACGCCATTACCGTGCACACTCACAGGTTGTAATTGATAAATTTAAAACTGATTTTTGTATTTGTATTTAATTTTGCAAAATTAAGCATTGTAGATTCAAAAGAGGTTTCCAAAGTACAAATCTTAAAAGATAAATTTGGATGCTCCAGTGTGGGTTTGGGAAATGGTCCTGACGGCGTCGTCAAGTGGCTGAAAGATCTAGGAGCCAAGGTTAGTTGTTTATTGTAATCACATGCCTACTATCTTAGAGCGTAGCATTAAATAAACTTCGGTCTTCTATGTTTTTCGCCTATTTGTATGCAATGCGATGCCATCACAAGATCAGTGAGTTTGGAGATTTAATGATGGATGGATTTGCTTTTTCAAACTAATGGATGAAACTTATAAGAAGCTCAAAAATTAGCTTAGTTTAGGACGAAGGCAATACTAGGAAAATTGAAGCACTTGTTGGCTTGTTGCTTTTTATGTACTGGGGGCATGCTGAGTTTGCTTGTGGGTTCTTCTGCATAACAGAGAAACGATTTGATGACATCAACTTCGATTTCATGCTAACGTTAATATAACGTTATTTGATTATTACCAAATCTATGTCGACTAACATTTATGTTTACTTGTAATTGTAATTAATGTTGCAATCTAATTTTTGTGGTTTCGGAAACTCCGAGGATCCATCAGGCAAAAACAGAATCCACAATAGTGGAATGCCGTCAAATCCTTGAAGATTATCGTCTGCGAATGTTTGACTAGAAAAAAGACAAGGAAACTGTTGAAATTCTGTTAGCCGGGTGGGATACAAACAACGAGGTATCCATCAATTATTTGCTTATTCAACTGTTGAATAATGTAGAGATGTTCAAATTTCTCATCTTATATTTTGGTTTCTTTCAGCCACACCTATATGTATTCCATAACGCCGGAAATACACCAGTAAAATCGGGATATAGCATCGGTAAAGGCAGAAATACTGCATTGACGTCTGTTGATTACAACAAGTAAGATTTTTTTTACCATTAATTTTCTATCCATTAAGTTTGAAGTCACTTAATTTGTTGGTTTTGATTTAATATTGTTTTTTCTTAAAAATTGTCTAGGATTGAAAACTCAAGTTTAGATGAAGCAGTGGAACTAGTTCAGCGTGCCATTTTTGACGCCTACTTATCAGACGATACTACCGGCGTTGGTGTTGACGGTAATGTGATTGTATTTGTTGAAATTTTAGTTAAGATTTATTTAAACATCTACTACCTCACTTAATCACCATGGCAGTTTTGGTCATATGTCCGAACTCCAAACCTCAGTTTGCCGATTATATAACGATGGATCAATTAAGGGGTAATTTTGGATCCGAAACAACCGGCATGGAGGCCTTTTTGAAGAGAAAGAAAGAACGCTCGGAGAAAGAACGCTCGGAAATTCGGTAAGTTACTGCTTTAGATTCTCTGTATTTACCAAGTAAAATCTTATCATTTAAAATTCACAATGTCAACAGTCAACTTAAATATTTTGTTTTTTCTACATAGGAAAGGGAGGGGTTTACTTCCTCTGCAAGACACTGATTGGATAATCCCACTGTTTACCAAAAAAAACAAAAAGATAACCCCACTACCATCTCACAGCATGTGGTGGCTTAGATCTTTTATTTAGAATTCATAACAAGTGAGATAATTAAATAAAGTGATATCCTTAATACATAAAAACTCTTCCGATATTATTATTTATAAATAAAAATTATTTAAAATTAAATTAAAATAAAATTTTAATTTTTTATAATGTTTAGATTTAATTTTTATTATTTTTAAAAATATTATTTTTACTC
Source organism: Papaver californicum (assembly GCA_023531435.1). NCBI lineage: Eukaryota > Viridiplantae > Streptophyta > Magnoliopsida > Ranunculales > Papaveraceae > Papaver > Papaver californicum. The sequence continues at coordinate 4,235,428 of JAJJMC010003557.1, forward strand.
TCATTTTTTATCCATCGAATTTTTTTTTTTTTTTTTCTTTTTTCTTCCGCCTCCTTCCACCACCATCACCACCACCAGCAATAGTAGCTATGCCGCCACTAAACCAGTGAGAAAAGATAGATCGGCAACAACATCATCTCTGTCTTCTCCACTAACACCTCTTTTTTTTTTTTTTTACTTTTGTGTTCACCAACAGTAGCTCTGCCACTCATATCTATCACTAACAACACATTGTCTCCTCCACCAACACCACCAACACCTCCTTTCTTTCTATGTCCATATTTACATCAACAACACCTCCTCCTCCCCCATCGCCTCCTCCTCCTTATCTTTTTTCCTCACCACTACATGTTCATATCCGCCACCAACAACACCTCCTCCTTCTATCCTCTACAAACATCGCCAACACCTCCAGATCATCATCGTTGAAAATCATCATCAAAAAATAATGATACATCATCGTTGGAGATTTTAGAGTTTTGTGTTGGTGAAATGTCAGAAAAATGATGAAACTAAATTTGGTTTCATCAAATTTTATAAAAACTAAAACAATGCTGAAACCAATTTTTGTGTTGGTGAAATGTCAGAAAAATGATGAAACGAAATTTGGTTTCATCAAATTTTACAAAAACTAAAGAACGCTTAAACCAATTTTTGTGTTGGTGAAATGTCATAAAAAATATGAAACCAAATTTGGTTTCATCAAATTTTACAAAAACTGAACAACATTGAAACCAATTTTTGTGTTGGTTAAATGTCAGAAAAATGATGAACCCAAATCTGGTTTCATCAAATTTTACAAAAACTAAACAACGTTGAAACCAATTTTTTTGTTGGTGAAAAAAATAAGTTTTGTTAAAACCAATTTTGGTTTCATCTGATTTTTGCTTACTTTTTATCGTGAAACCAAAGTTTAATGGTTACGTTTATGTTGAAACCAAATTTGGTTTTAACTAAATTTTTCCTAGTTTATTCAATTTGGTGCATTTGGTTTCTTCGTTGAGGTTGTATTGGTGAAATGAAAATTTTATGTTGAAACCAAATTTGGTTTCATCATTTTTCTGCCTAATTTTTATCGTTGAAACTAATGTTGCTGGTTGGTGATGGTGATTGGTGCTGGGTATTGGTGGTGGTGGTCGATGGTAGTGGTGGTGGTTGGTAGCGATGCTGGTTGGAGGTGCTCGTTGGTGGTGGTGGTTGGTGGTGCTCGTTGGTGGTGGTGGTTGGTGGTGCTGCTAGTTGGTGGTTGTTGGTTATGTTGCTTCTGGCGGGGTGGCGTTGGCTGATGGTGCTGCTAGTTGGTGGTTGTGTTGTTGCTGGTGGTGGTGGCGCTGACTGGTAGTGGGGTGGAGCTATTGATTGGTGGTGGTGAAACCAGAGAGAAATAGTGAAAGAGAGAGAAACGTTTTTTTTTTTTAAATCTAGATCTGGAATTTGGTTTTCACATGGGGTGGGGTGGATTTGTTAGGTTTCTTAGGCGTAATATAACTCATAAGGGTATTTTAGACAGATTATCAAATGAGGTTTTTATGGATAATTTGTTTTGTTGGAATTTTTGTATATAAATGGTGACAGCTTTACGGTTATAACTCACAGACTATTTATAAAATTACAATCCCCACCACGTAATAGTGCACCTACACGTCTTCGTCGACGTTGTTTTTCGACTGGAAGATCATTAGTAGTATATTATATAACACGATTGGTAGAATGGAGTCCGACTTTGTACACCCTGTTATAATTGGGGTGCACACTCCTCCCATCTTTACTGGTATCTTATTTGACGGACTTATATTTCCTTTTTATGTTTTATTTTTTATATCAAAACAACTACTAATATTTTCTGTTTTATGACTCATCTTCTTTATCTGTCTAGTTTTCACTTTCTCCGTGATCCCTCTGTTCATCCTAGTTAATTTTAATGAAAGAAAAAACAACGGGAAGTGATTATTCATTTTTTATGTTCAATTTAATCAATTTTTACCATCATAAAAATCCCTATCATTAGTAAAACAAATGATTATTGGTTCTGTAATGTGAACGAATTATTGAATCAAAGTAAAAAAACAATCACACAAGTTATGATGATATCTGAGGTAATAAATGTCATGCAAATATAATAATGGAATTTAAGTAAGATTTTCCCTTATTTGAACAAATTTGGGCTTATTAAATTTTGAAGGTTTTATATCGACGGATTTTCGTGTTTTTTTTTTTTTGTTAAGATTATAATGGATTAGTTATAGAATTGGTAGGTTATCAATCAATCAATCAATAATAATCATAGAGTTGGTTCATATTTGATGCTAATTCTGATAAATTACTATTTGATTGTTTGCTATATTTGTGGCTTAAATTGGGAATTTGTGGGCTTTGGTTATATTTGTGTAATCATCAAATTGATTTCAGAAACCCATCCGTTTTGAAACTATGGCTTAAATTTAACCAGATTTTAGTAACTTCTCAATTTAAGTTTACTAAAATCTTTGTTCGTTTCTATTTTTTCTTCTATAGCTATGCGATCTTCAATCTTTTATCGTCCATGAAGAAAGGTGTAAGAGATGAAGAAGCAGAAAAATATGAAGAAGATGAAAGAAGAAAAGAGAAGAAAGAGAAAAAACAGTGACTTCGTAACTTGTGTTTTCTTTTCTCGAATAAAATTTTGATAAAATTTTTTTTCCGAAAATATAGAAACTCTCCGTAAAACACAGGTTACACAACAAATGAAGAGGGGAGGAATGTGCACCCATGGGTGCACGAAGTTGCAATCGGTGGAATGTACTAAATTGTGGCTAAAATTCTTAGGAAATAGGATTAACAATTCAATCTTTTGTTTGGCAAGAGCATTAGAAGGTAGTATGTGGTATCCATTTTGTGAAAATATATCCAGAGATCCCAAATATGAATTCTCTCTTTTAGAAACCTATAATTAAGATGGTATGTATCTAAAACTTATAACGTATAAGATTATCATAAAAAATTAAAAAGACTAGTGGTGCTCAAGTTCATCATCCCAGAAAGTTACTAGTATTGTTGATAGGATTATGGATTACCATATATAAATAAATTATAATCGCACGGTGTCTACAATGCAGACAACGACAAGTACGGGTCGAACCCATAGGGAACGGAAAAATACTGCAATCAATATCTCAATTAAACTAATCAAAAATAAAAAAATTGGATTTTTCAGAATAAAGTTGAAACAAGGAAAATAAATTAAACTAATAAAATAAATCAAATGGGAGAAGCAGTAACCAGGTTTTTCAGTATCCACCACTATTTATATTCAATTACTGAAATGAAACATAATTCTTAAATATTCATTTATTGTCTGTTCTATCGACATCACCTATTATATGTATTAGAGTCGCAAATTTTGTTGGGACGCCCTAAGCATGACGCATCAAAAGTCCTAATTCTCATGTATACACCATCTAATTGCGTTAGCGAGAAAATAATACGAAACTAATTATAGGTTCATGATAGACACATTTTAGTGTCTAAATTGCACCTTAGTTTCTATTAAGTTAGTATTTGATTTTGCAAATATTACGTGTTTTTATGCTTTTGCAGGTACATTAGAAGAATAAAGATTTGTGGAAAAATCGGCTCAAAAAGTGTTAAATGCAACCGGGAAAATGGATTAAGGCACCCACACTTTGGATTGGGGGCACCCTTGGATCGAGCTGAGTTGGATCGGGCCAACTTAGCGGGTCAACTCGGATGGATCGGGCTGACTCATCGGAAGTTCCTGGACAGTTCCTGTTTCAACTGTACACTCAAAATCCACGAGATTTTCGAGTTGTTTTGCGCCTCCAAGCACCCCACAAGCTAGAAGAGATTGATACAAGACTAAACACACCAAGAAACAGCAATTTTAGCTGGAAAAATAGCCCCAAATCCGAATTTGGCCGGAAAAAGGGAGTTATACTTTGATTCGGATTTGGGAGGATTTGGATGTGTTTTAAAGAGTTCTATTAGGTTTAGAACTCTCCCAAGGGTTTCCAAAGCCTATATATACCAAGAGATGCCAAGAAAAATGGAGGGAGAAGCCTAGAGATCGATTTGCGGAGTCACCGGAGTTTGACCGGAACTGGACAGCGATCCGGTCACCGCCGGTGCTGTTCTTCATCTACCACCGCCTGAGAAGACAACACAGCAACATCCACAAGTGTTGCTGATTCAAACTGCTCCTGTTGCCTTAGCTTTTAAACCTTTGTTGCTTAGAACCCTTTCTGTAACGGCTGAACCCTGTTCTTTGACATTTATATACGTATCTGTTCAGCTGTTGCACTATTCTTTCACCTTGTAATCAACTTTTTGAGCAATGAAAAGATCTTTTGAGCAAGTTTTCTTCACCATGAGCTAAGTTTATTTACTGGGATGATGGAGGAGGTTTTTCTCTCAATTTTATGTGGTAAGTCTATTTTTAATTAATTATTTACAATTCTTTACTTGTTAAAATTGCATAGTTTCGAAATAGAAAAACGGTTTTCATTCAGTAGTGGTGTTTTTGTTTGATGGGTCATGCTGGGTTGACAACCTCTGATGTCCCATGCTTGTGATTTACCTCTACTTGTTAGCATAAAACCTATTTTGGTAATATTTGAGTTTAATTTATTTAAAAGAATTGCATGATTAATCACATAAATTGTTAGAAATAACTGAATCTTGATTCCTGGTTTTCTCTATATGTTCTAAAAATCATCTCTAGTTTATTTTCCTGATTTTTAATTAATTAG
>JAJJMC010003557.1:4245172-4272558 GCA_023531435.1 Papaver californicum
AATTAGTTTTAATTAGTTTAGAAAATTGTATTAGAGTTTTTTTTAATACTGTAATTTTTCTTTTATTTTCGGACACTTTTTAGACTTTCTTTTGGACATTTTGGACATTTTATTATTTTTAAACCCTACGGAAGGGTAGTTTTAAATATCAAACTGTGTGCAGAGAAGGACGACAATTACGATATTGTCTCGGCCCCTCGGGTTCGCACACTATTGAAAAGGATATTAGTGGCCCGAGTCGACTTCAACGGTTCATCGCCCGTCTAGTACGGGAGGTAAACTTCGACCAACTCACGAATCTCCTGTCAGTGGGTTTTCTGGATGCCTTTGTATGCATATATGCTGAGGACTGAATACGGACTTTATTTTCAAATCATAATAGTCTATTACCAAATAATTTAATTTAATTGGTCTAGTACTAAAAGTGGTTTCAACATAAAACCCTAGTTTCAAAACAATTAGAACATGGAGATGGATTTCTTAAAACCCATAAAAATAATAAGAAAATAGAGAAAGAAAATTAAACCGATCTTGTAACGAGAACAACGTATTCCGGATATCTTCTCCGTCCGCCACCAACAACTATCTCCCTCTCTACTGTTTCCGTCTGTCGTACATAAACTTCCCCTCTTTAGCTTTCTCTCCTTTACAGAACCTAAAATCCTAAAGAGAAAACCTCTTCTCTCCATTTTACCAAACCTCTCTTCCTTTTGTCAGACGTCAGGTCTCTCGGTCATGGAGCCTCTCCCCATCCGTCCTTTCTCCAACCCAACTTCTAAAAGGACCCCTTCTCTTTCTTTTCACTATTCTTTTTATACATCCACCTAAAATCTAAGCCTTTATTTTATAGGTCTAAATTCCCGACCACCAACTCCCTGCCTAGCAACTTCACCCGAATCAGGTAAGGGCATCTTTTTGACTTTACGTTGACTTATTCCATTTATGAAAATGATGCTACTATAGATTTGATGTCATCATAATATACACACTTCCCTGACGTGTATGTGATGTCTTTAGTATAAATAGATTTGGACATGATCTTGTTTAGTTGGACAACTATGATTGGCACCTCCAACATATTCTTTCCTTAACTGTTTTCATTCTCTCTTATTTCTTCGTAATTGCATGCATCATGCGATCTTAATAAAGTTGGTGGGCCACCGTCCGTTATAAGAGTTTGTTTTTTGGATGAGTTGCACAAGTTCGCGGCTTTAGTAGAAGAGATAAAATGCCATTTAGCCGATTTAACTGTAACTTTGGATTTTATATATACCACATATCAAGCAATAAAATAATAAAATTAATACATAATTAAAATACTAGCAAATTAAATTAGGCGATAAATATGTTTAAGTTATGCCCATATCAAATACCCACAAACCTATATTTTGCTAGTCCTCGAGCAAAACTAATCTAAGGAATAAAATAAATCCTAACTCACTTTCGCAAGAATCGCGACTACATTTAGCATATGTAATAAGCCTTTAAACCCCTAAGTGGCCTTAGCGGACGAGTTTTGTCTCGTGAGGGTTTACAAGAGGTATACCCACAAAACTTTCACTCCAAATTTTAGCTACCTGTGAACGATTGAGGATAGACACTAAACAAGCTATTTAGTTGGCATACTAAATTCTTCGGCTGTATGAATCATTACCCTGTATGAATCCAATTGTGTTACACGAGTTTTCACTCAGCGTACTAAAATTCATATAAGAATGCAAAACTCTACTCAAATAATCATTGAACATCCAAAATTGGATATAATTCACATTGCTCAAAATCAATCAAATTCAAACACAAAGATAGATTAGAAGATGAAAACAGAAGTAATGGATGATACATATGTTGACTAAGGTGAACGATGTTTCCCAAAATATTAGTATAAAGTCCGGCTCGGATGCTCCTATTTTTATTATTATTATTTATATACAGTTTTTTCTTTTTTTTTTTTATGAATCTAAGCGCATGCGCCTTTTCAGCAGATTACATGATAGTTCCCATGGATCCTGCATTCCACGCTTGCTTAGGCGACGGATACAGGGAGAACACACACATATTGCTATTAAAGTGTCAATTTTTTTTTATTTTTTTTTTGACAAAATTAAATTCTAATACATCCGAGCTACGACCTCATATGGCAATACTAGGGCCCCACCAAATCAATTAGAGAAACATAAAATTGCAAAAGTAAAAATAGAAAGTGATATGATTATGATAATTCTGAGATATGCTTGTTCAATTATTATCATGTTATTTCTAACACCTGAGTACATTCAGATATGAATACACCATTTAGTTGGGCACACCAATTCCTATAGATAAGAGCTATGTTTCCATCTACCTAGAATGATTAGTGTCATCCTGAATAATTCATAAGTTTCTAAATTTCGGAGTTTCTTTATTGGCATCAATTTTCGGAAACTCTACCCTCAAACCTAAATTTAACATTGTCCTCAATGTTTCAAACCGTGGAACCTAAAATAGTATGCAATAAATATAAATAGGAGAAACAAATGTAGATCAAAGAGAAGGGATTGGAACGTCTCACCTGATTGACGCAAGAAACACAGTATTCTCTGTAACACACATCAAACGATAGTAATAACAAAGAACACTAAAAAGAAAAATAAACAAAAAGCTTAAAAGAAAATAAAAACAAGAAAATCAACCTATTGGATATGTACAGAAAGAATCCCCATATACTAATAACCTGAAAATTTAGGGATCAACCCAAAATACAATAATTACAAATGACAGTTTCACACATATATTATGGCAACACGGAGACACTGAAACTATCAAAAACAATGGATTACCCCCAAAACAAGTTTTTACTACACTTGGAAGCGCGTAAAGAACAAAATACGGGGATATTATTGGGGAAGTATTGATTGGTTCATGCACAGTGTCAGGAATAGGCAAGTCCTCTTCTGGGTATTTGGATGCAAAGTGATCCAACAGAACTTGAGAAGCACACAATTCTAACCCTATATTAGGTAACCTTTGGAAGTATAGGGGTTTAGAAACAAACTCTAAGTCGTTAAACTTAATTAGAGTTTCCTCGGAATTAACACATATATCATTACCAGGTTTACGTTGTCATTTTCCATAATCCAAAACGGGTACAGAATCTAACAACGCATTAACTTCTTCATAATACCTATCCTCATCGTAGTAGGCTCCAAAACGGGCTAAGCAAGTCTCTAACGGATAAGTAACACTATTGGTGCTAGAATAAATCATGCAAACAGACTCCATATATACAAAAGAAAATAAAAATAAAAATAAATAATTGCTTATAATTGGAACGGAAGAGTTCAAAGAACTCAACTAAGTATTTTCCCACTCCGAAAAGCAGTATTAGTACCTCGTATCAACATTCACAATTTAGGGTAATGAGCGTCCAACTTGTCCAAATCGTTCAATATATAACTCGCAAGCAAAAAACCCGTGAGTATTTTGCAGCAGACGAATTTTGTTGAGTTAGACGACCAGGAGCAACCCCAAAGGTACCTAAAATAAAATTCTAAGACACAAAATTAGTCAAAAAGAACTAAAATCCTAATAAAGAAATATATATATATATATATACAAATTAAAAAAAAACCTAAACTATGATTAGAAAATCAAAAATACTAATTACAATATTCCACAACCGCTCCCCGGTAGGGCGCCAAAAATTGATAGGATTTTGGATTACCCTATATAAATAAACCGCAATCGCACGGTGTCTACAATGCAGACAACAACAAGTACGGGTCGAACCCACGGGGAACGGAAAAATACTGCAATCAATATCTCAATTAAATTAATCAGAAATAAAAAAATTGGATTTTTCAGAATAAAGTTGAAACAAGGAAAATAAACTAAACTAATAAAATAAATCAAATGGGAGAAGCAGTAACCAGGGTTTTCAGTATCCACCACTATTTATATTCAATTACTGAAATGAAACATAATTCCTAAATATTCATTTATTGTCTGTTCTACCGACATCACCTATTATATGTATTAGAGTCGCAAATTTTGCTGGGACGCCCTAAGCATGACGCATCAAAAGTCCTAAGTCTCATGCATACACCATCTAATTGCGTTAGCGAGAAAATAATTCGAAACTAATTGTAGGTTCACAAATAATATCTGGCTCTTCAAAGCATACCTCATCTAAGGATTTAACCAAAGCATGAAATATCTAATAAGTAGGCAAACATATTTGTTATCATATTAATTCTGATCATAGGTTACTGTACTGTACAGAACCGGTGAAGCAACAACTATTTTTCTATAAATCAATAAACGATTTCAAGAATTAATTATATTCAAATCATAATAGTTTATTACCAAATAATTCAATTTAATTGGTCTAGTACTAAAAGTGGTTTCAACATAAAACCCTAGTTTCAAAACAATTAGAACATGGAGATGGATTTCTTAAAACCCATAAAAATAATTAAGAAAATAGAGAAAGAAAATTAAACCGATCTTGTAACGAGAACATCGGATTCCGGATGTCTTCTTCGTCCGCCACCAACAACTATCTCCCTCTCTACTGTTTCCGTCTTTCGTACATAAACTTCCCCTCTTTAGCTTTCTCTCCTTTGCTGAACCTAAAAGCCTAAAGAGAAAACCTCTTCTCTCCACTTCACCAAATCTCTCTTCCTTTTGTCAGACGTCAGGTCTCTCGGTCAGGGAGATTCTCCCCAGTCGTCATTTCTTCAACCCAACTTCTAAAATGACCCATTCTCTTTCTTTTCACTATTCTTTTTATACCTCCACCTAAACTCCAAGTCTTTGTTTTATAGGTCTAAATTCCCGACCACCAACTCTCTGCCTAGCAACTTCACCCGAATCAGGTAAGGGCATCTTTTTGACTTTACGTTGACTTATTCCATTTATGAAAATGATGCTACTATAGATTTGATGTCATCATAATATACACACTTCCATTACGTGTATGTGATGTCTTTAGTATAAATAGATTTGGACAGGATCTTGTTTAGTTGGACAACTATGATTGGCACCTCCAACATATTCTTTCCTTAACTGTTTTCATTCTCTCTTATTTCTTCGTAATTGCATGCATCATGCGATCTTAATAAAGTTGGTGGGCCACCGTCCGTTATAAGAGTTATGTTTTTGGATGAGTTGCACAAGTTCGCGGCTTTAGTTGAAGAGATAAAATGCCATTTAGCCGATTTAACTGTAACTTCGGATTTTATATATACCACATATCAAGCAATAAAACAATAAAATTTATACACAATTAAAATACTAGCAAATTAAATTAGGCGATAAATATGTTTAAATTATGCCCATATCAATTGTCTAATCAAAATTTAGTTGACATGATCGAGTTCCAAGATATGTACCAATTTGAAAGAGTATCTTTAATAATTTTCCGCTCTTCTAATTCTTCTGTTTACCAACTTGTAACTAATATTCATACTCTCTCTGTCATAAAAGATAATTTTTTTGAAAATTACATACATGAAGAATTATACAACAAAAACAAAAGGAAAAGAGAACATCCTAACAATTTCTTAGAAGTAGAAGGTGAAACTGTAAAACATAATATATTTGGTAATTGATTTGTAAAGAGAGAGAAACATCATAAACCTTCTTTTCTCGACAAACAAAATCTACCAAATTTTCTCTCTATAACTTGTCCTTGCTGAATTCTCTTCTCTCTATTTCCTTGTTAAATAATCATACTCTCGCTTTCAACGATTCCTTTTCCTAAAGCTCTAGCTAACATTTTATCTTTCAAGTCTCCAAGCAAAGGATTTTTGATCATATTTTCTTCATCTCAAATCCAAAATAATGATGAAAGTTCATCCACTTCCAAACAATCATTTTGAATAAATACCGCACCTCAACAATGGAAGATATTAAAAAAAATCAATTAATTAAAACAAAAACATACGATTAACGGAGATAAAAATCGGCTATTAAAGAATAAGGTTAAGTTTTTCCAAAAGAGAATATGATTTTGTTGTTTAGCATTTTCGGTAAAAAATGTACCTACAAAATAATTAGAACAAAATCAATACTCAGAGCAAAATAAACAAAGCGAAGAAAAAATCATATAAAAAAAAGAAGGATATTATGAAGAAAAAAAATAGAGGAATGAGAATATAATTAGGGTTTTAATTATTTATTTTTTGGTTTTATATTTTATTAATAGGAATTCATCACCCGCGTATAAAATGAGGCAAAGGTATCTTATTTTCTATTAGCTTAAATTTTTTTTAGTGATTTTCTATTGGTCTAAATATTCTGCGTGCAAAGGCTTTCATGTAGTTTTAAATTATGTCCCATGATTTTCTTGTTGGTCGAATTTCTCTCAAAGTGGGGTCAGAAGATATAGAATTCGAGCTTTGTTCAGCTTTTAACCATAATAGAGGAAAACAGAGGAAAATCTGAAACTATATATACAATTTTGGTTGACTTTGTATTTTAAGGGTTAATTGGATTTTAGTACTTGGATTTTGTCCAACATTAGAGTTTGGTATAACTTTTGACCAACTTAGAATTTGGTACATGAAATTCATGTTGACTCACATTGACTCTTGACTTGTGTTTAATATTTATTAAAACTTTATATAAAATCGAATTATCAATGAATTTACTATTATACCCTTTCATCTTCGATGAGAAAGATCTTTCATCTTTCAATATCATCTCTGGTTCAATTGTTTTGTCAAACACCCTGTGTGCATTCTTTGATCTAGGAATATGACTTTTTCAAATCCTTATTTCATCTCTTTCCCTGCAAAACATGATTTCAAAGCAACCCATCTCAATTCGGCATTCAAAATCCCTCCTTCCATATTTCAATTCCATCTTCTCTTCCACATCTCAGCTTCATCACGACAACAACATCTTAATCCCTAATTTTTCTCGGCTTCACTCTGTTATACACAAAACAAATTCATACCCATTTTTGTTTCCTATCAACAACAGCACCACCTTATCCTATCTGATTCACAGCTATAGCAAACACCTCTTCACTTTCCATTTCCGTTGGTAGTCTTATCTTCTCAAACAATCCACCAACACTATGGTTATACAATCACAAACCCTTTGTTTCTAACAGAGCAATAATTTCTTACTTGGGTTTCTCACAGCAACACAACTCAACAACGAACCCTAATTTTCTTCCATGTTTCTTCTTGCCAATTTTAGTTCCTGCAATTTCCGGCCAACTATCTCAATATCATCTCTGCTTCATCTATCAATTACCAGCTTATCTTCTCTACTGAATCTTCTATCTACTTCATAATAACAACAACAGTTCTTTCTCGTTTCTTCCCTGATTCAAATCAAATTAGAACCCTAGCTCTTAGATTCGAGCCAACAATGACCCAAACTCTGTATCTTTTTTACTCCAACAACAAACCCTATTTTTAAGCAAACCTATAAATCCCCAAATCTGTTCTGTAGAATCAAATCAACACCAAGATTAAGTAAAACTCATCATGTGTAATAGAGAAACACCACTATTAACATCAATTTCAAATCGAAGATGGGTTGGCAATATAAAGTGAGAAGATGGTTCTGATATGATTGTGAGAAGTTGTGATGGTGGTAGTGAGAAGGTGGTAGAGAAAGTGATGGTGATGGTGGTGGTGGTGATGACCTGACGGGTTTGGTCTGTTTGGAGAAGAAGAAAATATAGAAAGTATTAGGGTTAGTAGATTATAATTAGGTAAATATTAGTAAAGTAAAGGGTGTGATGGTAAATCAATTATTAATTATATTTTATATATAATTTTTAATAAATTCTTAACAGAAGTCAAGATTTAACTGAGTCAACGTTATTTTCAGATACCAAACTCTAAATTGATCAAAGATTAGACCAAACTTTAATGTTGAACAACATCCAATACCAAAATCCAATCAACTCGTATTTTAATAGATATAACATGGTTAAATACCCTTCCTCTTATTTTATTAATGAATTTATTCCAAAAAAAATTACCAATTTAATCAGTATTTTTATTATACGCTGTTTATTTGTTTCCGCTTAGATATTTTCTCTTATTTTTGTTTTCCTAATTTTTCACGACCTGTTATTTCCTTAAATAATTCTTCTCAAATATTTATTTTCGGCCGCTTCTTCTATCTTCTTGCTTTCATTTCTGTCATTTAACATATTTCTGTCATTTAACATAGTAAAAGACATCATTACGAAGGGATTCGATTATTTCACAGGTTTCCAACCTGAACAAAATTTTGAATTTACCGTTATTTCGTTTTATTCTAAAAATAATATTTATTATGTTTTTGCCCATTGATCTGTGAACTACGAACTTTTTCAAATAAAACATATAATTTTCATCCCAATTTATAATGTAAAAGATCAAACTAGACGATCCAACTATCCAACCAGAGTGTGGATAGTTATAAAATAGTAAAGGTGAAATACTAGGTTTGTCCTTAATTTTTGGGGCTGGAAAAGTTCAGCGCTAAGGTTATGTTCGTTTTCTGAAGGTTCAGTACAACTTTTGTGTATACCCGATTGCTCTATTTTTAGGTGGTATTAATTGGTCTACTGGAAGAACTACTATGGTATATATACAAATATTCAACCATTGTGGGAAGGAATATTGTACAAAAAGATAAAATTGTAAATTAAAAAAAAAAATAACATGTAAAATAAAATTAGATGTATATGCCAATGGTTACTGTGGTACATTTATTTTTTAATTTCAACTACTTCAAGGATCCAGAACCTCGGACAAGAGAATCACAGATAGTTGCCCAAAATCCGCTTTCTCCACAAAATTATTTCCTGTCATCGCTTGTCTTGAACCAAATGCATTACACACTAACCATGCTAATGGTTACATTCGCAGTTTGTTAAGTGGAACAACTGTGGTGGATGGTGACCAACCATTTTTTTTTGCCATTCCAGTATGTGTTTTCTACGTATTTCACGCCGACAATTTATGAACTTCTAATGACTATGTATGATTTAAGTTAGTGCATCCCCTGGACTGAAGAACCCGTTTCTAAGTGTAGATGGATGATATGATCTTTGACCCAAGACAACTAAATGTTCATTTTTAAGTAGTTTAAATATAAAGAAACTATAATTGATCCTCTACCACATGTTTAGGTGTTTCGAAAAGAAAACAGTACTTTCGTGCATGCCTGCAACTGATTGTGCAGTCTGAATCTACAATAACATTACTATAATCTATATGTTGGATCTGCAATAATAAAAATACTAAACAGGAGAAATTGTTAAGGTTAATGAAATCTCTGAATTGATATATACACAATGGACAGAGCCACCTGCTCAGCAAATTGTCCTTAATACAAGAGTCCACGGGTACTCCTCAAGAATGAGAGATGATATACCCCCACAACGGAGATGTGTCCAGGATAGAATTCCCCGTTATGACTTGTATAAGCACAATACAAATCACCATCAAGAACTTAACAGCAATATAGTTACGGAAGGAAAATAAACAAACAATGCGCAAAACAAAAAAGAAAGAGGGGAAAAGAAGTCAGGATAGTAGCTGCTTCTGATGTAAGTTGAAATAAAGAAATTTGTTTTCTTTTATAGGCAGAAGAAGATATTAGTTTTAATGGCTATTGATTGAAATTCAATTCCGTGCATGGAGCACGGGCATAATGTTTAAAAAGGAATTAAAACGGGCAAATTTATTCATTCTTAAATTCAATTCAAATCTTACCGGGTCAGATGCCACCCCACATTAAAAACAAAATTTAATTTAGTTTTAAATTCTTTAAGGAAATAATTTAAAATATTTGTCCAAAAAGATAAGTCTTGGTTGACCCACGCCCACGCCCGAGCCCGACCTGACCCGACGGACGGCGGCGACGTGCGTGCTTCGGTGCGAAGCACCGCGCGTGTGTGAAATGTATGGTTGCACCAACTAGCCCATAGCCTTAGTCCTCTCCCAACCACAAATGAGTCTAAACCCCTAAGGGGCCTCCCTTAGATGCAAATTTCTAAGTAATATGGAGCGGAAATATCTTTAGTTTCTCCAATGTGGGACTAAAGGTTCATTCACAAAAGTAAAAATGTGCTAGTTTTCCTTAGTGACCCCTTGGTCCTAAGCCCATTTATCAAGGACCAAGAACAAAACATGTATTAACTCCCATTTTCTCTAACAATCTGATAGACACATTTTAGTGTCTAAATTGCACCTTTGTTTCTATTAAGTTAGTATTCGATTTTGCAAATATTACGTGTTTTTATGCTTTTGTAGGTACATTAGAAGAATAAAGATTTGTGGAAAAATTGGCTCAAAAAGTAATAAAGGCACCCAAGGACAAGTGTTATTGGCAACCCAAGAATGGATAAGGGACGCCCTAGGATCGGCCGAGTCAACCCAGCGAGTCAACCCGGCGAGTCAACCCAGCGAGCCAGCGAGTCAACTCAGCCGAGTCGCCGATCCAACTCATCGGGATCTCCTGTTTCAAACAGGAAAAGAAATTGAAGTTGTTTTCATAGAATTTTTGGGACCCAATCGCAAGACACATCCAATACACGTTCAAAACAATCGAGAAACAGAAGAAAATCCCGGGAAATCAGCTCGGAAAAGCATGTATTTGGCCGGATTCCTGTTTCAATTGGGAAAAGGATTTGCGAGTTGTTTTAGAGAGTTCTATTAGGTTTAGAACTCTCTCTAGGGTTTGTAAACCCTATATAATCGAAGAAAAACTAGGAGAAAAGCCTAGAGATCACTTCCGGCAACTTCCGGTCACCGCCGAACACCTGCTGGTTCATCGCCGGCACTGTTCTTAATCGGAGAAGAAAGAGCAGCAACATCTGCATTCGTTGCTGTTGCACCGTTACAGCTCTGCTCCTGTTGCCTTAGATTTTAAACACTCCTGTTGCTTAAAGCTTTGTGTAACGGCTGAACCCTGTTCTGTGACATTTATAAAGGTATCTGTTCAGCTGTTACACCATTATTCAACCTTGTAATCGATATTTTGAGCAATAAAGAGATCTTTTGAGCAAGTTTTCTCCACCATGAGCTAAGTCTATTTACTGGGATGATGGATAAGGTAATTTTCTCAATTTTATGTGATTTAATTATTTTCTAATAATTATTTATAATTCTTTTGTTATTAGAATTGCATAGGTTTAAATAGTGAAAACGGTTTTCTTTCAACAGTTGTGCTTTTGCCTGATGGATTATGCTTGGTTAATTAATTTTGATAGTCCATGCTTGTGATTTACCTCTGTTTGTTAGCATAACGAAACCAATTTTGGCAATTACTTGCGCTTCAATTAATTTAAAAAGAATTATCTGTTGTTAGAATTACCTGATTCTTGATTCCTGGTCCTTTTAAAATTATTCAAAAATCATCTTTAGGTTATTTAGTCTTTTTCATACTCCTGGAATTTTCTAGAGTTAATTAAAATCATTATTTTCTAAAATCATTACCTTTACAAGTTCGAGAAACGATCACCTTATTTACCACTTTCAAAACTACATCACAATCCCCCACATGAATGAAAACCCAATGAAAATCATAAATCAGAAAGCGAAAAATACCACTATAGGCAATAGGTGTCCATAAGGTCTTGAACCTTTGCTTAGTGAGAAATTACCGGAACTACTTGATGGATAGTGAACACGATGTCTTGAACTGACATTGTTTGGTGTAGTTCATTAATAACTTCCACGCTTGATATCACTCTAGGTGCTGTCAAGTTCGTGCCGTTGTGTCCATTTTGGCCCTGGACGTATCCCGTTTCTCAGAATTCTCTAGAAAATCAGCTCAATTCTCATAGGAAACGGCCTACTTCCACATTCATATAGGTGAGTTCCATCACGAGTGTTTACTGCTACACCCCTTTTCAATCTTAAATTGAAACTACAAAACTCATTAAGACTTAATAAAAAGTCATCCTTCACATGCAGTCAAACTCTCACGTCTACACCATAGGGAAGGGACAGAGAATAAAATTCTCTGATAGTGTTTCCTTTAACCCACCATAAATTAGTTGTCTCATTCAAAACCTTGATCTTGGGATCTCCAGTCAACAAGGTTGAGTATCCTTCATGGTAAGTTTATTTAATGAGCTTAAGCCCCATCCCCCTCGATGCATTACTCACTATCTCCTTGGAAAAACCTTTCGTCAAAGGGTCCGCGATATTCTCCTTAGACCTCACAAAGTCAACAGAAATAACGCCAGTTGAGATTAGTTGTTTTAGGGAATTGTGTCTTTTACGAATGTGTATAGACTTCCCATTGTAGTTGTTGTTTTTAGCATTAGCTATTGCAGCTTGACTATCACAATGTATAGATATAGCTGGCACAGGCCTATGCCAGAAAGGAATGTTTTCTAAAAAGCATCTTAGCCAGGCGGCTTCCTTTCCTGTTTTATCTAACGCAATAAACTCTGATTCCATAGTGGATCGAGCTATACATGTCTTTTTGGAACTCTTCCAAGATACAGACCCACAACCTAGAGTGAAAACGTATCCACTCGTAGACTTAGACTCCTTTGAGTCTGATATCCAGTTTGCATCACAAAATCCTTCAAGGACTGCAGTGTATCTCTCATAAATTTAAAAAAAAGTTCAAAGTGTACTTCAAGTACCTTAACACTCTAATAAGTGCATCCCAATGCTCCTGCCCTGGATTACAGGTATACCTACTCAACCTACTCACAGCATAAGCAATGTACGGTCTCGTACAATTCATCAAATACATCAGACTTCCTATAACACGTGAGTATTCAAGTTGTGAAACTCCATTACGCTTATTGTTTTTGAGTCTACAACAAGGATCATACGGAGTACAAGCAGGTTTACAATCAAACTGATTATATTTTTTAAGCACAGATTCAACATAATGAGATTGACTAAGACTATATCCATTAGAATTTCTTCTAATCTTCATCCCTAAGATCATATCAACGGGCCCTAAGTATTTCATGTCAAAGTTTTCATTTAGCATGTTCTTTGTGGAATTAATTACATCCATGTTTGTACCAAGTATAAGCATATCATCAACATACAAGCATACAATCACACAGGCACCATTCACAAGCTTAGTATAAACACACTTGTCAGATTCATTGATTTTAAAACCACTAGAAATCATTACATGATCAAATTTTTCATGCCACTGTTTAGGTGCTTGTTTCAAACCATACAAAGATTTTTTCAGTTTACAAACTTTGTTTTCACAACCTTTCACTACAAATCCCTCAGGTTGGTCCATATAAATTTCTTCATCTAATTCACCATTTAGAAAAGTTTTTTTTACATCCATTTGATGTATCTCTAAGTTATGAATGACAGCAATAGCAATTAACATCCTAATGGAAGTAATTCTCGTAACAGGTGAATAAGTATCAAAGAAATCTACACCTTCTTTCTGTTTATAGCCTTTAGATACTTATCTAGCTTTGTATTTTTCCACAGTTCCATCTACCTTACGTTTCCTTTTGAAGATCCATTTACAACCTATGGGTTTACAACCTCTTTTACACCCTAGAGGTAAATCTACAATCTCCCAAGTACCATTCGGTATAATGGAATCCAGGAGCTTCAGAAGAAGTCATGGCTTCTCTATAAGTCCGTGGATCAGTCTCAGGTAAGCATGTTATGAAGTCTAGCCCAAAATATTTTTCAGTTCTAAGCTTTTTACCTCTTCTAGGCTCAAATTCAAATTCACCTTCCTCTAAAGGTAATGTCTGACTATTCGAAGGGACATCTAGGGGATCAACACATATCATGCGAGAATCAGATTTCAATGGAAAAATATTTTAAAAAAACACAGCATCCCTAGATTCCATAATAGTATTTACACCAATTTCAGAAATTTCAGAACTTACAACCATAAATTTATATGCAGTAGTATGTTCAGGATACCATATGAAGACACAGTCAACAGTTTTGGGTCCTATCTTGGTTCTCTTAGGTGGAGGAATGAAAACCCTTAACCAAACACCCCCACACTTTAAAGTATGCATAAGAAGGTTGTCTACCTTTCCATAACTCATATGCAGTTTTGTCTGACCCTTTAAAGGGTACTCTGTTCAAGACATAGCAAGATGAGAGGACGACCTCCCCCCACAAGTTTGCAAGTAGTCCTGAACTAATTAACATGGCATTCATCATCTCCTTAAGGGTTCGGTTCTTCCGTTCAACAACACCATTAGATTGTGGTGAATAAAGAGGGGTTACTTCGTGTATAATGCCGTGTTCTTGCAAAAATTTCCTATAGGAATTACATACTCACCACTATGGTCAGACCTAACAGTTTTAATGGTAGCACTCATTTGGTTTTCAACTTCTAGTTTATACATCTTAAAGGCTTCTAAGGCATCATCCTTACCTTTAAGTAAATATATATGACAGTACCTCGTACAATCATCTATAAAAGTGACAAACCATTTCTTACCTCCTCTAGTTTGAACTGATTTCATGTCAGCTAGGTCTGAATGAATTAATTCTAAGGGTTTAGAATTTCTCTGAATATTTTTTCTAAAAGGTTTTTTAGCATATTTTGATTCTACACATACTTCATATTTATGTTCATTATCCAAACTAAATTTGGGTATGCGTCCTATGCTAGCCAGTTTATGCATTGACTTATAATTTACATGTCCAAGTCTACCATGCCAAACATTCAATGACACACAAACATAAGCAGAAGAATCAATTTTATTCATTTCATCAGAGGTTACATTCACTTTGTAGAGACCCTCAGTCTTATAACCCTTTCTTACATAATCCTTACCCTTAGTAACAATAAATTTCCCAGATTCAAAAGCAAGTTTAAAACCCTTATCATCTAAAACACCACAAGATACAAGATTTTTGCAGATGTCGCGAACATGAAGAACTTCATTCAATATGAGAGTCTTGCCAGAAGTGAGCTTTATCCCAACTTTTCCTTTTCCTGCAACCTGTGCTGCAGATGAGTTTCCCATGTACAGTTTCTCCCCTTCCCCTACCTTCTGATAGGAGGTGAACATATCTCTGTTTCCACAGACATGCTTGGTAGCACCAGAGTCTACACACCAGTCTCTCACATTTTGGTTACCAAATTGACTTCAGACACCGAGCCAGAAAACTCGGCTTTGTTGTTTTCAACCAAATTAGCATTGTTTTTCTTATTATTAACGTCCTTACATTTTCTACAGTGCATTTCCATATGGCCAAGAGTTCCACAAACATAACAGGCACCTTTAATTTTACCAATGCCAGATTTGGGTTTCTGAAATATACATTTCTTGTGATGACCAGGCTTAGGGTTGCGTTTGCTGATGTCGCCCCTTTCAGTATTGGAAGACTTGTGTTAAATTACATGAGCCTTGTTGGACATGTCCCTTGCAGAAGATACGTTCTTGTCTTTGGAACACAATAATTCTTCCACTTGAATCTTCTTACCCAAATCAACCATACTGACTTCACCAGTTTCATGTCCCAATCTACGTTTGTATTCAGACTAGGAAGACAGTAATTTCTCAATCACAGCAGACACTTGAAAAGTTTCATCAATCACCATACCTTCAGCAAGAATTTCATTGATAATACGCTGAAGTTCAAGGAATTGATCAACCACAGATTTATCATTTGACATTTTGTATTCCAGGAACCTAGCTACCAAAAATTTCTTACTTCCAGCAGTTTCAGCTTGGTATTTTGCCCCTTAAGCATCCCATAAATCAAAAGCAGAAAAGTTATCTTTTGCATTATAAAATCATACAGTGCATCTTCTAAACAATTCAGAATATGATTTTTTTCCATATAGTTCTTTCTAACCCAACTTTCCAACTCCCTTTCATTTCCAGCATCATTCAAACCCTAATCAAAAGATTTCAGAACTAATTCATCTAACATATAAAAACTCAGAAAGAACAACATCTTTGATTGCCATCTTTTGAAATCTTTGCCACTGAATTTTTCTGGTATGTCAACATCATTTTTACCCATTGTTACAGAAGAATATTATTGTGTTAAGATTGTTGGATCTGCAACAATAAAAATACTAAACATAAGAAGTTGTTAAGGTTAATAAAATATTTGAATTGATATACACACAATGGACAAAGCCACCTGCTCAAAAAATTATCCTTAACACAATAGTCTGCGGGTACTCCTCAAGAATGAGAGATGATATACCCCAACAACGGAGATGTGTCCAGGATAGAACTGCCCGTTATGACTTGTATAAGCACAAACATAATGTTTAAAACGGAATTAAAACGGGCAAATTTATTCAATCTTAAATTCAATTCACATCTCGCCGGGTCAAACGCCCCCCCTCCCACATTAAAAATAAAATTTAATTTAGTTTTAAATTCTTTAAGGAAATAATTTAAAATATTTTTCTAAAAAATAAGTCTTGGTTGACCCACACCCACACCCGAGCCCGACCGATCGGTCGGACGGCGGCGGCGTGAAGCACCGCGCGTGTGTGAAATGTATGGTTGCACCAACTAGCCCATAGCCTTAGTCCTCTCCCATCCACAAAAGAGTCTAAACCCCTAAGGGGCCTCCCTTAGATGCAAATTTCTAAGTAATATGGAGAGGAAACATCTTTAATTTCTCCAATGTGGGACTAAAGGTTCATTCACAAAAGTGAAAATGTGCTAGTTTTCCTTAGTGACCCATTGGTCCTAAGCCCATTTATCCAAGACCAAGAACAAAACATGTATTAACTCAAGCCCATTTTCTCTAACACTATATTCGTCACCAGCTTCCCCGTCATCTTGGTTGTCTTCATATCATCTCTGGAAATCTTCATTGTTTATTTGCATATGAACATGTTTTTTTTTTAAAAAAATTTATCAAAGAGATGTAACTTAATCACACCTAATTAAAACACAGAATTTATGTTATAACTAGTGATAATTACAATTATTACATCATAATTAGGTGATATTTGTAGATTTCTCTAACTAGAATTTCGGGTATATATAATGATAATTACATTTATCACAACTGAAACAAGTGATAGTTGCAGATTCCAGTTTTCAATTTTCAATCACCTTAAATAAATATCAAGTAACCAGTGGAAAAATAAAATTATCCCCAATGTTTGTCTCATATAGTATAATTAAGAGGATAAATGGCATAAAAAGAATCCAATAACTATCAAGAACAACACTTTGGTTGGGTGTCTTAGCAGCATAACAACCAGACAATGACGATGATTTTTCTAACATAAGTTTTTATAAATTCTTATGTGTGCCCAATTTGGTTACTGAAAACAAAAAATTCATTGAGTCATTATGTTAAACTCTTGCATTATGATGGTTATTCTGTTTGCGTACTTACTTAACTTGCTCATACTTTCAGTCTACTTATTCAACTCGGTCTTCCTTGGTCCATAACATAACAAACAAAGACTAAGATAATCCAACCAATCAATTTTTGTTTGTTATGAATTAAGCAAATCATACAAAACTTATAAAAACAAACCAAAACACACATAAATAATCAGCATGAATGGGTGGTAATTTAATTTATCATTCATAACCCCAAGAACGGCAAGATCAGTACTTATGGGGGATAATTGCATGTAGCACCGTTAAATCTGGAAACAACAAAAAAAACACAAAAGACATCATTTACTGACCTTAAAACGATGTGATAGATAGATGTTTTGTTGATCACGGATCATCGTCTGTGATAATCAAAAAAATTTCTTTGTTTCGCTGACCTTACTAAAGAGATTAGTTAGGTGAAAATGGGGTTTTTGGTGAATAATTGAAAAAAGATCCGTAGATGGTGAATTTTTGGCTTGGGATAAAATCGTAAAATTATCCTCTGCCCATTAATAAAAAAATAGAAATATTCGTGCATATTTTCTAATTTTGCATCAAGATAATGAGTATTGTACTTCTGCATACATTTTGTGATAGAATTAAGAAATACAATCTCTATGAATAGCTACGGGGGTTCTACGTTGATCCGGTAGCCTTCCTAAATATGTAAAATATTTACGCCATGACGAACTAGTATCAAGTCATATAAATTTCCATGGCTGAATGTCTTGAACTCGTCTCAAATGTGCATCAATGATTGAATATGAATCAATATGTTATTATACGTAAGAAAGTGACATGCATGTATGACCGAGCCCGAGGATGCACTTTAACTCATTGTCCGAACCTCGAAAAAGTGCCAACAACCACAAAGCTAAGGCCAAGAAATAATGCTAGCGTCAGCCTATGACGCTGCAACAATCAGTGCCAGCCTATGACGTGAACTAACAAAGTCATCCTATGACGTTGTGGACAATCAGCGCCAACCTATGAAGTTGTGAACTATCAGTGCCATCCTATGACACTTGCGAACTATCAGCGCCAGCCTATAGCGCTGCGAATATTATTAATGCCAGCCTATGACGCTCGTGAAAATGGCAACGCCATCCTATGACGCTGCAAAAACCAGTATCGCCAACCTATGACGCTCAACTATTAGTGCCAGCCTATGGCACTCATGCTAACTAGTGTCAGCCTATGTGGCTAATGATGCTAGCCTATGTTGGTGCTAGCTCTGACCTAATGCTAGCACATATTTTGTCCTTGAGAATTTTTACATAATCGTGATTCCAAACATTTCCAAATTTGCGCCATGATACTTCTAAGCTAGTACATGACTGTTAAACTTACAATTTTACTGAACTTAGAACTGGCTAGTCTATTTAAACAACTTAGTGAACTGAGCAGCTTACCTCACTAATTTAGCAGATCCTTGACCTGACTTGACCAAAATAATAGCAGTCCATGACTCCACTATTTTTTACGAGATATCAAATACAACATATGGGGGGATTCTCATTGGGATATGGTCTGGCGGTCTACGTCATCGTGCGTTGTGCCAACACATCCACGATAAGAAGGTAATAAGTAGTAGGATACTTAGGAGCAGTTGAGAGGATTAGGAGTAGTGGTCATACAGTCCTCCTAATTTGTAGGACATGGCTCCACTACAATCTCAATGATCATCAATTCTCCATCTCTTCGTAACTTCCACCACGTACAAGAAATTAGTGTGTCCACTACATACTATAAATAGATGACTTCATCTATTCGACAAGGGTAAAAATAAGGATCTATCCCAGAGATAATCCAGTCCTATACTACACACTACCATTTTCATCATACAATGATTTTCTCAAACTTTTTTGTTTCCCTCCCCTAAGATCAACCCATCATCTCTTGTGACCGAAGCATGACGTGAACGACCATCTCTTGGTTTAGGCTCGTCATGTTCGATTTTGATCTCTCGAACCTACTGAAAGTACTCTTTTGCAGTACATTTGTTTTCACCATAAAACAAACTCTAAAAGATGTAGATAATACTTGAGGATCAAAATTGATTTTGGGTCTTTTATGATCAACACAATAAGTAATCGAGACTAAGAAGTTGAACCTGTATAAGATATATCACAGCGTGAAAACTGATGACAAGGTTTATTTAAGGGATTTTTTACTTTTCACGGTTGTATTTTTTCCGATTTCCTTATTAGAAGGAAGGTTATTTTTATAATTGATACTGCTAAAACTAATTATGGGTTCTAACTAGTATCTTAATTGTGGGTTTTTGGTATATGAAAAAAATAAAATGGGCTAGAATAAAAATTTCCTTACCCGTTTATGCGTCTTTTTTTATGGGATATTTGTCCTTTGGTACCCAGGTTTTGACCAGAATCTTAGCTTGGTACCCAGTTTTTTTGAAATTAAGGGTTGGTACCTGGACCAACTGTTAACTAGTAAAGACCAATTGTTGACTATTTTTAGTTTCAATAAAAAACCCAACCAGATATCTCTATACTATCTTATTATTTTTGTTTGTATTATCTTCCCTATCAAAAATACATTTTCCCTAGACTCCTAGTGTTGGGCACAATAATAAAAAATACAAATAAAATCAAATAAACAAAAGTAATTGATACTTAGCTCCTTAATGGAAGTGATTTGTCGAAACAGATGAGCTCCTCATATCTCCGCAACAACAATATGGTATGCAACAAAACTTTAGAAAAATAGAGTGAGTCACGTGTTCAACATGCTGTCCTTAAGACATTAGCACCCGACTACACTCAAAAGTGATGCTATAGCCTCCACAGGGCGGATATCTCCAGGATAAAACACTCTATTACCCTTAAGAAAATATCGAAAACTTGAGAAGATAATAACAAGTTATTATTCATGTGGTCTCTCCAAAAATATGGAGAAACCTTTTTCCCTTTTTTATTATACCAAAATAGGTTGAGAAAAGTTTGTTTATACAATAACCTAGTACAACTTAAGAAGAAGATTTCCCCGATGTGGGACTAATAAGTTTATATAGTCTCTTAAAACAACTTAAGATTGAAAACTCCCCGATGTGGGACTCATATTTTTTTCATTCACAAAAGAAAACAATAATTTATTTATTTTCTTAAAACCTTAAAATTCATATTTTATATATTGTTTTCCAACAATCCCCCACATGAATGAAAATCTCAGTAAAACATGAAAACATATATAGATCTTGGTAAATCAACACCACAATCCCACGACCGTGCGTGCTGAAGTCATACTATCCATTCCAACGTCCTCTCCATCACACAAAAGTGTGTTGACCCCAGGGTCATACTATTGATTGCATAAATCATAATAGTATAGAGAGCCTTCATCTTTAGTTTCCCATATATAGTGGGACTAAAGGTTTCGTTCACCAAAGTGAAAATTAGCCAGTGATCCCTTAGTGACCCTTAGATCCTAAGTATCAGTAGTACCAAGACCATAAGAACAACAACATAAAACTCATTTTCTCAAAATGAATTAAATCTCGATGAAAAATAAAAAAATCACATAAAACGCAGAAAATACCATTTTAGGAAGAGGTGTCCATGATGTCTTGAAATCATATATAACCCAACTTCTAAACGTTATGTCTTGAACTGCTAGCGTTTGATGTAATTCGCGATAACAACCGCGCATGATATCTCCAAGGTTGCTGCCAAGCTCGTGCCGTTGTGCTCATTTTGGCCCTGAGCAAATATCCCGTTTCTCAGAATGCTCTAGAGAATCAGCTCATATTCTCATAGGAAGCGACCCACTTCCTCATTCAGATAGGTGAGTTCTATCATGAGTGTTACTACTACACCCCACTTCAATCTTAAATTCAAACTATAAAATTCATTAAGACTTCTTAAAAGTCATCCTTCACATGCAACCACACTATCACAGCAATGCACCATAGGGAGGGGCAGAGAATGTAATTCTCTTGATAGTGCCAACCTTTAATTAACATAAATTAGTTATCTCATTGAACCTTGATCTTGGGATCTCCAGTCACTAAGGTTGAGTTTCCTTCATGGTAATTTTATTTCTTGAGCTTAAACCCCATCCCCCTTGATGCAATAACAAACTATCCCTCTAGATTATCATTTCGTAAAAGGATCCACTGATTTTTCTCTTGACTTCACTAAGTCTACAAAAATCACTTCATTAGAGAGTAGTTGTCTTACCGAATTAACCTTCTCCGAGTTTGTCTAGACTTTTCCATTGCTCATTTACTTTAGACTCACATGGTAAATTGAGCTATAGCAGTGGTGGCCACAAGCTTCGGTCATAGAGGAATACCCAACAAAAGGGTTTTAGTGATAGACACATTTTTGTGTCTAAATTACACTCGATTATCTATTTTGAAAGTGTTCGTTTTTGTACTTATTATGTCTTTTTATGTCTTTGTAGGTACTTTCGAGAAATAAATATTTGTGAAAAATTCGGCTCAAAAAGTTGTTAAAAAGGAACCCATCAAAAGTGATTAAGGCACCCACGTTTAGGATTGGGGGCACCCCCTTTTAATTTCAAAAACTTGATTTTGGCGGGAAACCATTTTGTTACGGGAAGAAAGCTCCTGGATGCTCATGTACGTGATTTTGGGAGAGTTGGGTAATTAAAATTCACCCAAAGAGAAGTAATCAACTAGAATATCTTAAACACACGTCACAAACGTGTTTTAACCGAAAAGATTGGACACGGGAATGAATTTGGCCGGAAAATGGGAGTTTCACTAGGTTTCGGATAATAAGAAATTTGAGATGTTGGACGCGTTTTAGGAGTTCTAATCAACTTAGAAGACTCCCTAGGGTTTGCTTACCCTATATATATCAAAGAAAAGCCAAGAAATCGGGGGGAGAAGCCACAGAGAATCGTCGAAAAGTTGACAGAAAACCAAGTTTTCTGCTGCTGCCGAAGAGGAAGAACAGCTGAAGAACATAAGGCGCCAGCGAACCGTCGTTCAGTCTGTCCCTGTTCAGTCGCTGCTTCAACAGTTGTTCTTCTACTACACTTTACGTTCGATCTTTTCTCCTGTTCTATTTTCTCTCTGCTGTAACATTCTAAACCCTTCACTGTAACACCTATAAGCGTATCAAAACGTCTGTGTTACTTTTTTTCAATCATTGTAAGCACTTTTTGAGCAATGCAAGATTATTTTGAGTGTGTTTCCATTACAATGAGCTAATCACCATTACTAGGGCGACAAAGGAAGCTATTTTTCCAATAATTAAGTGGTATGTCTATTTTATTTATATTTTCTTTACAATTCTTTTATTATTAATTGCTTGATTAAAATTGAAAAAATGTTTTTTCTTAAATAGTTGTGTTCTCTTTTGATGAGTCATGCTGGGTTGACTGCTTTTGATGTCTCATGCTTACGATTTACAATTATACTTTTAAAAACCTATTTTTGGCATATTTAGATTAAATTGAGCATAGAATTGTTAGGCATATCACAGAAGTATTGGTGAATGGTCGAATCTTAAACCCTAGTTTTCTTCCATCTATTTTTAAAATCAAATCTGTTTAATCTTATTTATTTTTAGTAATTAAAAATTAGGTCTAGAAATTAAATCTTCACAAGTCCGAGAATCGAATCTATTTTACCACTATATTAAAACCACATCAATTTTTGACGCCGCCGACGCGGACTTGTTTTTAGGTTTAGAGTTTTAGATTTATTTTTAGGTTTTTAGTTTTATTATTTTACTTTGTTCTATTTTACGTTTCTTTTGGTATTTCTCTTTTTGCTACAGGTTGGATTTTGGATCGAAAAGCAAGTGAGACAAAGACTTGGAATTAAAGCTAAAGACTTGGAGTTAAAAGTTAAAGCTTAAAGAACGAAAAAGAAGACGAAGATTTTTATTAATTAGATTTTATTTTATTTTAGATTTTATTTGTTTTTTTTAGAAAATTGTATTAGGAATTTGTATTATTTCTGTAATTTTTCTTTTATTTTTGACACTTTTTGGACATTATTTTTGGGACTTTGAACACTTTATTTATTTTTAAACCCTACGGAAGGGTATTATTAAATATAAACTGCTACAGGGAAGGACGACAATTACGATATTGTCTCGGCCCCTTGGGTTCGTACACTGACACAGGAGTCGGTGACCCGAGTCGACTACAACTGATTCATCCGCCGTCTGGTACGGGAGGTAAGACTCGATCAAACCACGAATCCTCTGCAAGTGGGTTTACTGTATTCCTTCGTATGCATATATGTTGAGGAATTGAATACGGTTTTACTTTTCTAGTAAAGGGAAAGAACTGGCCATACAAGATAAGGACTCGGATTTCATCACCGTTTCCTTCTTGCCCGCTTTAGCAACACGTTACCAAACGCGAACCTAAACCTTAAAATTTTGACTAGAAAGAGACCGATAGGGTAACGAGCTTATAGGAAACTCGTTCAAAAGAACTGTACTGGTTACTTTATTAGCCTAACTCGAAGTTCATGAAGATTATTTTAAGTTGATTAGAGTCGCCTTGTAACCCAGGGAAAAGTGCAAAAGAGACAGGGTTATCAAAGCTCCTTAGAGATTATCCTGTTTCTCCTCGACTTAGTCTAATTCGGATTATTCTAAGAGGTATGCTAAAACTGTAACTAGTTGCCTTTGAAGGAATAAAAGCTGGTCTAGAAACAATCTAAGTGGAACCATCATGCTTTTTGTTTGCTAGATTCAATAGGTTTGATTTGGTTGAGTCGTCCTTGCTTGTGTATGTTTAGAACCCCTTCCGGTAGGATTTATTTTTAGAGTTTATTTTTCTATATATTAGGAAGTTTTTGTTAGAAAATGTCGAACTGGTATTATGAGGACCAATACAATGAATATCCGACTGAATTTCAAACTAGACATTATCCAACTATCATCATGGTATGGATAGTAGTCGGGACCACCACCAACCTTTTAGAGGTTACTTCCCATACCAAGGTGATCCCAATTACTATTCATACATACACTCGTCTTATGAACATAAAAATAAGCAAAATTCGAGTTCTTTGTCTTGGAGGGATGCCCTAGAGCAGTTGCAACCTAGTACTCATCATGAACCTATTCCACCTCTAGAAAAATCACTCAAGAAGTTATCTGATGTAACACATGAATTTAAATTAAGTGGGGGGGGGGGGGGGGGCACAATTAGTAGTCCAACTTTTTCTCTAGAAGAATACCTTAAAGAATCCCTTAAGCAGATAGCTGAGAATACAAGGCAGTTGAGAGTATAAATAGTTTCGTACTAAGTACGAATGAAATTTTTGCAAAGAATATTGCTCAAAATAATCTTAATTTCCAATATAGTGCTACCCTTGATAGTTATTCACCTAGTCAAGAGGACAAGGATAGAATTGGTAACACTACTTATTTAGACGAGGTTCAAACATCTTCATATTATTATGATGATGAGGATAGTGTTGATGAAGAACTTGAAATATACAGGCAGAGTGATCAGGAAATTGTCACTCCAATTATGCTTCATGATGATAATGTTATTTCTGGTTCAAATTCAAATAATTTTAATGATTATTCACCTATTCAAAAGGAAAAGGATTTGACTAAAGATACCACTGTTTTAGACGATATATAATTTTCTTGTTTAGAAGCCTATAATGGTTTAGAGGAACGAGTTTATCCTGAGACTAGTGATTTAAAGTCTAACGATTCGAAGACAATAGTCTCTGACGAAGATGATAGACTCGTAGAGATTTTAAATATGAGTGAGGATGCACCACCAGATTATAACCTAGAAGAAGCAATTGACTATTTTCGGGAATCTGACGATCTAGAAATTAGGGAAATTGTGATTAGTCTATCTAGAGACACTGAAAACTCTAAGTTTGGGGGTGACTATCATTCTCCCTGTGTTTTACCTTTAACTCTTAGAAAGATCCCTAACTTGGGACTTGATATATGCACCTCTACCATTTTACAAGATTATCTTCAAACTAT
The DNA here is from genome assembly GCA_023531435.1 of Papaver californicum. Lineage (NCBI taxonomy): Eukaryota > Viridiplantae > Streptophyta > Magnoliopsida > Ranunculales > Papaveraceae > Papaver > Papaver californicum. The sequence goes on from JAJJMC010003557.1 coordinate 4,270,421, forward strand.
ATTCCCTGAGCCTGTTGATGTCCAGAAAGAAGTTCAGTTGTTAGATACCCATCCTCTGGTCGATGTGGTTTATCTAGGAAATAATACCAAGATTGACTTTGTTTTCCCACCAAAATATTTTCTTCCATATGTGGGAACGTTAGAATTTCAAATGTGTTAGTTATTCAGTTTTGAGACTAAGCCTAATTACTTTAGGAAATTAGAATCGACACATTTGCTTAAGAATGACCACCTTCATAGTAGTCAATTGTGTGAGTCAAATGAGTCAAATCTGATTGACTTTAAGGATCCACAATTATTCAGGTTATTGTTATGTGCTTCTAAGTTTGAGTTATTCCAGACTCTACAACCTGATTCTTTTAATCCTGCCTACGAGGAAATCCATCCCATGAAAATATTTTATCTAGACACTTTTTGTAGAGCCTAAACCTGAACCACAACTAGAAGTAGTTGTTGTAAACAGAAAACTAGATAAGGGTGTGCTCAGTTTGTTCATTTTCTTGGCCTGTTGCCGTTTCCTCTTATTTGTGATATCACTATTTGATTCAGACGACCCACAGTTGTTCCGACTATTGCTATATGATTTTATGAGGTGACCATCTTTCTTAGTCTGGCTGAAGACTTTAAACTTAACACTTCTTGGGAGGTAACCCATGCTCATGAAACAGGTAATATCTTTCCTGAACTCTTTTCCTTCGATCGGTAACAGTTTCTCCTTGTTCATATTTTTAATCATTCATCTTTAGGGCAACTGCAACGGTTGGACTATCCTAAATACCAAAGAGTAAAAAAATTTGGTCGTTTTTCATTTTAAACACAACGGTTTTGTGAGTAAATATGATCGCACGTCCTTTTAATTAGACGTCTGTTATAAAACGTTATTGTAAATGAACGTTAGGTGACACAAACGTTTCTTTAGTGGGACGTATGTTGTTGGGCGCACATTTTGATGAGCGTTTCATATTCTGGAACCAGACGCACTTATAAATGAACGTTGCATACTCATACGCTTCCTTAATCAAACGTATGTTTAAGCGTCCACACTAATGGAAGTTTAGTGATATATGTTGTGCCTAAAAGACGCCTGAATGCCAGAAGCCCCTTTATAATAGCGCTTAGTATTGAAACGTCCACCAACATAAGCGTGAGCTGAGTTTCACATTCACCTAAAAAAGCGTAATGAAGCGCGTCCCCCAGTGTGAGCGTTAATAAGACTGGTGCTCCGGCGCTCTCCTAAGAAAGTGCCTGTTATCCGACGTCTTTTTAATAGAACGTATGATATACGAACGTTATTTCAGTAGAACGTTTTAACCAGACGCTCATTTGGCTTGCGTTTCTTCTGCCAGCGTTCTCCTAGTGAAGCGTTACTTCATACGCATTCTTTTGTGAGTGTCTCATCAAACGTTTTTCATCCACTGCGTCCGTGTTTCAAAACGCTTTCATAAGGATTTGGTGGGGCCCAATATCGAATTGTTATCGCCGCTAGGATGAAATAGAATGTTTGAGATCAAGCCCGATTGTTGCTTTATTCGAAGAAAAAAAAACAATATTGACACTTTGATAACAATATGTGTGTGTTCTCCCTGTCTCCGTCGCCTAAGCAAGCTTGGACCGCAGGATCCATGGGAACTATCATGTAAGATGCTGATAAGAACCATGTGCTTGGATTCAATTTGATCCAATCATGTTGTCAATATATTTATCGTTTTATTTTTAATAAATCAATCGCTGGGACCCTTGTATATACCAGTTGAGTCGATATTAGTATTAGGTTTAAGACCATGTATCTCAATCTATTAGGATTCATCCTGGCACTGACCTTCAGACAGATATGGGAAACACCGTTCACCTAAGTCAACATGTGCAACCTTCATATTTTCCATGTCCATCTTCTAAATCTTTTCATGTGATTGAACTGTGATAGATTCTGAGTTTTGTGGTTGAACGATTATCTGAGTAGAGCTCTTTGTCTTATATATGAATTTTAGTATGCTTGAGTAAACACTCGTGTACAACAATTGGACTCATATAGGGTAATGATTCCCATAGCCGAAGAATTGAGTAAGCCAACTAAATAGCTTGTTTAGTGTCTGATAGGTGCATAATTCACACATATAAAGTAGTTTTTCCTGAACCTT
>JAJJMC010003557.1:4282558-4305359 GCA_023531435.1 Papaver californicum
TTTAGAGAATAAGAACTCGATTATTTTGGTTGAATACGACACGACCAGTGTCTATCCTTAATCATTCACAAGTCCCTAAAATTTGGAGTACAGGTTTTGTGGGTATACCTCTTGTAAACCCTCACGAGACAAAACTCGTCCACTAGGGACACCTAGGGGTTTAAAGGCTTATTACATATGCTAAATGTGGTCGTGATTCCTGCCAAAGTGAGTTAGGATTTTATTTTATAGATTAGATTTGCTTGAGGACTAGCAAATAGTAAGTTTGGGGGTATTTGATAGACACATTTTTTTGTTTAAATTACACTCGATTATCTATTTTGAAAGTGTTCGTTTTTGTACTTATTATGTCTTTTTATGTTTTTGTAGGTATTTTTGAGAAATAAATATTTGTGGAAAATTCGACTCAAAAAGTTGTTAAAGGCTTCCATCAAAAGTGATTAAGGCACCCATGTTTAGGATTGGGGGCACCCCCTTTTAATTTTAAAAACTTGATTTTAGCGGGAAACCATTTTGTTACGGGAAGAAAGCTCTTGGATGCTCATGTACGTGATTTTGGGAGAGTTGGGAATTAAAATTCACCCAAAGAGAAGTAATCAACTAGAATATCTTAAACACACGTCACAAACGTATTTTAACCGAAAAGATTGGACACGGGAATGAATTTGGCCGAAAAATGGGAGTTTCACTAGGTTTCGGATAATAAGAAATTTGAGATTGAGTTGGACGCATTTTAGGAGTTCTGATCAACTTAGAAGACTCCCTAGGGTTTGCTTACCCTATATATATCAAAGAAAAGCCAAGAAATCGGGGGGGAGAAGCCACAGAGAATCGCCGAAAAGTTGACAGAAAACCAAGTTTTCTGCTGCTGCCGAGAGGAAGAACAGCTGAAGAACATAAGGCGCCAGTGAACCGTCGTTCAGTCTGTCCCTGTTCAGTCGCTGCTTCAACAGTTGTTCTTCTACTACACTTTACGTTCGATCTTTTCTCCTATTCCATTTTCTCTCTGCTGTAACACTCTGAACCCTTCACCGTAACGCTATAAGCGTATCAAAACGTCTGTGTTACTTCTTTTTAATCATTGTAAGCACTTTTTAAGCAATGAAAGATTATTTTGAGTGTGTTTCCATTACAATGAGCTAATCACCATTACTGGGGCGACAGAGGAAGCTATTTTTCCAATAATTAAGTGGTATGTCTATTTTCTCTATATTTTCTTTACAATTCTTTTATTATTAATTGCTTGATTAAAATTGAAAAAATGGTTTTTCTTAAATAGTTGTGTTCTCTTTTGATGAGTCATGCTGGGTTGACTGCTTTTGATGTCTCATGCTTACGATTTACAATTATTCTTTTAAAAACCTATTTTAGGCATATTTAGATTAAATTGAGCATAGAATTGTTAGGCATATCACAGAAGTATTGGTGAATAGTCGAATCTTAAACCCTAGTTTTCTTCCATCTATTTTTAAAACCAAATCTGTTTAATCTTATTTATTTTTAGTAATTAAAAATTAGGTCTAGAAATTAAATCTTCACAAGTCAGTAAAGTAAAGTCTGATGAAAATATGGCAGACTTATTTACTAAGTCATTGCCTAAGTCTACATTTGAAAACCATGTGAGAAATATATGACTAAAGAGATTGTCCGAACTTCCGTGATTACATGTGAAAAGTTATAAGACTAAAGAAATTGTCCGAAGCTCGTGATTGCATAAGTAAGACTAAAGGAATTGTCTGAAGCTCGTGATTGCATGAATAATACTTAAGGAATTGTCTGAACTCCCAAACCTGCTTTGGACTAAAGTAATTGTCCTACATCAGTGGGAGTGGTATGTTGAACTCTTTTCCCCCTCACCGAGGTTACTTTTTCCCACAGGGTTTTGTTGCTCGACAAGGTTTTTAATGAGTCAACAATAATACCAACAATGCAATTCATGAAGAGATGTCGACATCAGGGGGATCATCTAAAGATACAATGATTGATATCAAAAGCGTGTTGAACTCTTTTCCTTCACCGAGGTTACTTTTTCCCACAGGGTTTTCGATTACTCGACAAGGTTTTTAATGAGATAACAATAATACAAGGAATGCAATTCACGAAGATATATCAACATCAGGGGGAGCATCAAATGATACCATGATTGACAACAAGATGTGTTGAAATCTTTTCCTTCATCGAGGTTATTTTTTCCCACAGGGTTTTGTTACTCGATAAGGTTTTTAATGAGACAACAATAGCACCAGAAATATAACTTCTCGGTTGAGGTTATTCTTCTCCTTCTAAGTGTTCGGGTTTTTCTGCCAAGTGTTTTTCCTGAGACAGCTCTACAAAAGATAAAAGTATTGACAATTGACACAATTCCTGAAGCTCAAATATCGTCTTTCTCCTTCGACCAGTTTTTGCCTCATCGGACTTTTCTAGCAGGTTTTGACAAAGCAATGAGTTTATAATGGTGGTCATCCAAGGGGTAGTGTTGTAGTAAAGTTTTCATATAGTGGATGACCACTCCATACACTTGTCTAAGTGCATGAGCGCATATTCTCATGTTGTACACATGTAGTACTTCTCCTTCCCCTTTGGCAACACTTATCTATCACATGCTTTCTTCCCAATGTATTTAAAGTGTAAAAAACAAAAGACATAATAATAAAACTCTATGATTATTGTTCTTCTTCTAATTTTGTTTCTTCCTACTTTGTTTGTTTAATGCTTGTCCATTTAGCTCACCCTTTAACACGTTGTCCTTGTGAGAAAATATCGGTTATTATTCGATGAGAGAGTGGGGGACCCACTTCATCTTTTCATCATTACAATGCTAGAAGAGCCCCTACCAACCATTGAATCTTCCTCTTGACGGAAGAATACTCGAGATATTTCAGTGTCAACATTGAATCTTCATTATAGATTGGTAATCAAAAATCTTACCAAACAACAAAAAAAAAACCTAAAAACTGTTTCTCTCGTAAGGGGTGAGACCCAACTCGAATGGACCCTGCTAGTTTTGAAAAGCAGATTCAAATATGAGAAGAACGGTTTTCAGGTTTTTTATTTTTTTTTTCTTTTTCTTCCGTTCGTCTAGAATAACTTGTTGGTAATAGCTAACCTCAGATAAGGCGGATGTGCTTTCACTGACTCATTACCGCTCACGTGTCCGAATCTTGAATTGTCCAACAGGCGCATGTTCGAAAAATATCCAAATCCATACGTGTAAATAGTTCGTGTAAGAACAAGATCGAATTTGAACACTAAGAGAGAGAGAGAGAGAATGAAACGAGATGAGTGATGAGAAATAAAACTCTTCAGAAACAACACAAATCCCAATTTGAAATCTCATTTCACCGTCCAGCTCTTCACCATCAAACAAACCCCATCATCGTCTCTCTAGGCGATTCAGTTCTCAGGTTTCTTTCTTTCTTTATTACTTTCTTCCTTTTAATGTTTTTCATTTTTCTTTTATTTTTCTTTGAATGTGTTTATGAAAAATAAATTTAGGGCTGTTTCTTTATATGTTCTTGAACTATCATTATATAACTTAAGTTGATTATATAATTTCTATTTTTCTTTCTTCTTATTGTTACGTTGAAATGCATAAACCCTTTGGATGATATAACTTTATATTGATTTGGATTCATGTCTTAAGAATTTGGGGAATGTTGATGTTTCTTATTGCGTTAGAATAGATCAAGTTCTGTTAATTTCCTTTCTTGTGATTATTTAGAGCCGTTATTGGTATTTTAGGTTCATGGAAGGTTTTATGTTTTGATTACTAACTTGATTTGAGGAGAAATTGTTATTTGGGAAATCGTGATTAAACCCGTACGGTACAATGCTTAGTAATCAAAGAAATGTTCTGGGTTTTGCATTTTTCTTAATTATAACTTGCATAATTACAATACTAGAACATTTTGAATGGAAAGCGGAGAAATCTTGATGTCTGCCACCTTATGTTGTTTTAGGCTATTCATTAATATAAACCATCAGTCCCCGTATGTATATGCACAAGTTCGAAAATGATCCCTGTGATTGATTATAGGATTTTAACTGGGTATATACAGTTTTTAAAATAAGAAATCTAATTAATTAGGTGGAGCTCTTCTTTTGCTGTTTTCGGTTTGCTTTTGGTTTCTCAAGTACCAAAGCAGGTAGAACCGAAACCATTTAAAAATAAGTGGTTTCTTACCTGTACACATTACCCAGAAATTTGAAATTACAACCTAGAATCTGGTTCCTGTTAGTTTTGATTTATAGGTAACCGGCTGCCTAGATTTTTAGTTCCAGATATAGGTGGCTATACTTCTAAAACTGCATCTACTACGTAATATAGTTAAACTAGCTGATGGTTGTTTGACTTGAATCTTGCTTTGATTTGCATTTTGGAATTATAGTGATATCTTTTACTTTTCTTTATCCTTTGCATCATAGCAGAAATTTTACTTTTACAGCATTTGGTGGGACTTCTTCTTGAGATTTTCTTGAGATGGATGTCGTTCACCCAGGAGCAGTGTTGCAGCAACTTGACCACAAACCAAGTTTGATAGGCAGTAGTTTGGATTCAAAATTCTCTTCACAGTGGTCTGCAGTTGATTACATTTCTGCTCCAAGAGTTGTTAGAAAGACAGCATACAAATCTTCACCAAGTGCTAAATCTAAAGACAGTTCAAAATGTGGATTCACGAAGCAGCCTTGTGACGATGTTACTGAAGTTTCCAGATATATAATATTGGATGCCTCTGGATCAAAGGTTGCACCCAAACCAAGTCATGATCTTGTAGTTATAGATAATTCAGCTCAAAAGTTAAAAAAGAAGAGGAACAAAAAGAAGGGAAGAAATTCAAAGATGTCAGAAATTGTGTCTGCTGAGACTCGACCAACTGAATGTGCTGAAGACATTACTAGAGCATCTTCTCGATCACCTAAAAAAAGGGGTAGTGAAAAGGATGATATAACCAAAACAGATGACAGGTGCCCCTCTGATCTTACTGGGAGTAGTGTACTGTCCGAGTATGATGTTTGGAATTGTAACAATGACGATGCCCTTTTCTCCGGAAGGTATTTAAATGGAGTCAAGCAAGGGGAGGAGGGGCTGAAGCATATTGATAAGAAAATCTTTACACAATGTGATGATCGTTGCAGCAAAGACATCAAAGAGAATATATCTGTTGCATGCATGTCCCAGAACAAGTCATATAGAGGTGATGCAAACAAATTTAATCGCCAGTCCACTAGTTATAGAAATAGTCATGCAGTTGCTTCAAATAAATGTTTTAATATGATGTCTCAACCTGGTATAGCAGATAAACCTGGGTGGGACTACAATATCCGGATTGAAAAGGAAATTCGCCACCCCACCTGGCAGGACAACAGGAAAAGTTTCAGGGATGCATCCACACGCTGGGTGAAGGTCTTTTCTGCTGGACCTGATATTGCTGGTAAAGGAGTTGAGACGGTAAATAATAAGCAGAAAATCTCTGGTAGCACGCATTTCAATGAGTCTCCGCGAGGGAGTTCTCAGAGGATCCATGGTGGTCTCTGTCAGTTCGACTCTGGATCAGCACAAGATGACTGTGGGAGGAACTTGGACTGGAGGAAGTTCAAAGGAACACAGAATCATTCTTTGAAGCGCAAGATCATCAACAATAGAAAGCTGAATATTGGTGGATATAACTCTGCTGTTCCAGGTCAATCATCGTCCCGTGCCATCCATTCATATAACTCGATGAAGATTTCAACGAATGAACAAGTATTAGAGGGAACTTCACCCATTTCCTTAGAAGATGGTCAGAGAGATCGTGCTCGCTTAGATATCAACCTATCTGCCGAAGATAACATAAGGAGTTGCTTGCCTCAGGTGAGTTCGCAGCAGTGGATTCCAATCTGCACAAAGAATTCAACTACAATGAAAAACTCTGGTTCCTTTGGTGCTTGTAATGATATAAAGATCACTTCAAATTCACGGGAGGAGGAAACTAAAGTCCAAGTGGAAGAGAATAAAGTTAATGGTAGTGAATCTGTTTCTACAGTTGATCCTGGAATGATATGCTTGATAACTAGTCAAGAAATACCCACTGTGATGCCCATCAAAAACGACTTGGCAGAGTTCCATTATAAGTCCAACAGATCTGAAGAGAGTCACAGCAGTGGAAATGTTGGGGATTATGTCAAACAGGTTGTTCAAGCAACAAAAGCACCCTTGTTGAGCATTGGTTCGCAATTTAGATTGAAAGCACTAGATGCTGCTTACAGAGTACAAATGGCATCTGAAAGTGTTCAACATGAAACTGGAAGTCCCCTTGCTGAGTTTGAGAGAGTTATCTATTCTGCCGCTCCTGTCATTTCCCCTGCATTTTCTGTGCAAGATTGTAGTTTTTGTGTGAGAAATCAGCTCTCTCATAGTTCCCTTTGCAAGCATCAGATTCCCAATATTCCGTTGAGCGCTATTTGGAATTGGTATGAGAAACCAGGTAGTTATGGCCTGGAAGTGATGGCATATGATCATAGAAATTCAAAGGGGGTTGATATTAGTTCAGTTTCATTCACTGCTCATTTTGTTCCATTTCTTTCATCAGTTCAGCTCTTTGGCCATTCTCATATGTGTCGATGTAGCCATGTACAACATGATTTTGAATTGCAAGTAAAAGGAGATGGTAAAGGATGTTCATCATCTTTGAAGAGTTCTATGAATAAACCCTGTCCAGGAACCGTTGAGCCTAGTCATTCTAAAGGGGAATCCTTTTTAGTTGAATCAGGAGCAGAGCCAGTGAGATCACCAGGCATCTGTCCTGCACCTGTAACTGACTCTGCTAACTTATCTTCTACTTCTATACCTACATGCTCAGATAATATGGAACTGTTATTTGAATTTTTTGAAACTGACGGGCCACAACTACGAAAGCCACTCTATGATAAGTAAGTATCTGCTATATACGTACGGAGATGGTTAGACTAATTTTATTTTTGTTTTGTGACCTAAGAAAAAGTATTCTAATAATCTTCAGTGGATAAAATGCAGAGTAATGGAGCTAGTAAAAGGTGGCACTTCAAATCATAAAGTGTTCGGTGATCCATCCAATCTTGAATGTATGAACTTGCATGATCTCCATCCGGCATCTTGGTGAGAGACAAGGCATATTGTAATTGATGATGAGCACTTATGTTGCTATGAGTCGGATAATCTTTTGTTTTTTCTTATGTCTGGGTTCTTTGATTGGTTAGGTATTCAGTGGCTTGGTATCCAATATATAGAATTCCAGAAGGGAAATTCCGTGCATCATTTCTTACATACCATTCATTAGGATATCTAGTTCAAAGATGCTTGATAGACTCCGAATGGAATGAGCAGTCCTCGATTGTCTCTCCTGTGCTGGGATTGGAAAGCTACAACACACACGTAAGAAACACCTTTACATCTTTATTAGCATATGGTGTCGTCTCTCACCTTCACAGTATAGTACTATTTATGCGGAAGTGGTAATTGAGGTAGTCCGAAGCACCCCTTTCTGTCTCAATTCACTTCTATCATCCAAGCTTGTAGGTTTATATAGTAGTGCTCCAGTAATTGTGATTTCTCTTCCAACATAATTAAGTTCTGTTTTCCAATATTATCATATCATGTGACTTGTATTTGCAGGGTGAATGCTGGTTCTGTCCTAGTAAGCCTATTGAAAATTCCAAAGCAAATGCGATTTTCAACAGTTCAGATATTCTGAAAGTTAGATTGAAAACACTGGAGGAAACTGCATTACTGTTTGCCCGAGGTTCCATTTACAAGGATCGTGTTATATCCACCAACCAGCAGCTGGATTATGAGTTCTTCCGGGGACGGAAACGGTGAAGTGTTCTCTGTTGAGCTCTCTCACCAACGATGCATTTCCTTCCTAGATAAAAGCTTGTTATGTGTGTTTTTGCAAGTGCTGCTTCATACACTGTAAACATCGGTGCATATTGCGCTTGCTTGTGAATTGATTACTGTGGTATAATCTAGTGTAAATTCCAGTTACAGACGAGTTATATGCAGAATTAGGATTAAGTTCCAGTTTGACAGACGGCTGGAAAGAAATGAAGATAGTTAATAGATAGCTTGCAAGCTGACAGTTGCTTATATCTTTATATATGTTCCTGTAAAACTTTTAAAGTAGATTTTCACTGTAAATTTGTAGTTATATACTAGAATGGAATGTTTTGATGTAAACCTAGATTTTTTATATATAATCCTTGAGATCCTTGAGATCCTTGAAATGTTTGTACTTGGTATCTGTACAGATTGCAGTTATCTCTTGTATTAATTCTGCTTCATTTTGTTGGAACGAATGAGCAAAAAAGAAGAAGTAAAAGACGAGGATAACTAGTAGACTTCACAACATCTTTTGTACAAAATGGTAGGCTGATCAGCTGAAGCATTCATACAATAGGCAAACATGCATTACCGGTATAGTGGTAGCCAAATGAAGTTTTGCAGTTACTTGTCGGGTTTTTTCCAAAGAAACGAAATTACAGTTCTTAGGCTTCTATATACTTCCATTTTATTGGACTCTTCATTTTAAGACTTTGAACTCGTTGATGAGATGGTGCTCTTGGCATGAGAAGACGTTGATGATGTCGTGTTGCTTAGTTCATGTGAATTTCCGTTCGAGGATTCTGAGAAGAAAAACACGTTATCCTGGTTTTCCACAAGAACATGGAGAGACCTCGGGATTGGAGGTGCATTCACCTCCGAAACCCCTTCAAGTATCTGAACTACCTGACCCATGGAAGGCCTATGAGCTTCGTCATCTTGAATGCACCAACAAGCAACTCTACAAGCTCTAGTTAGCTCTTGAATGTCTGCATTACCTTCCAACCTGTTGTCCAGTAGGCTAATGATATCTTCACCTTCATGCATTTTGGTCGCTGCCCAAGTAGGGAAAAATCTAATTTTCTCGTCATTATGCTCTGCGTTTCTTTTTCCAGAGATAATTTCAAACAGCATCATACCATAGCTGTAGACGTCAGCTTTTGGAGTGATGGCTACTCCTGAAATCCATTCCGGTGCAAGGTACCCTCTAGTTCCTCTCATGGTGGTTAGGACTCGGCTGAAATCTCGACCGACAAGCTTCGCAAGCCCAAAATCTGCTACTTTAGGACAGCATTCAGCATCCAAGAGGATATTTTCAGGCTTGATATCACAATGAATGATGCAATCTCTGCATTTTTCATGGAGATAAGCCAATCCCCTCGCAGTTCCAAGTGCTATCTGATATCTAGTCTTCCAATCTAGAACCATGGGGTCATTTTGATGAAAAAGATTAGCATCCAAAGATCCCTTTGCCATGAAATCATAGACCAATAATCTTTTAGCTCCTTCAGAGCAAAACCCACGTAAGCGAACAAGATTTACATGCTGAATTGTACCGATAGTGCTCACCTCTGACCTGAATTGCTTCTCTCCTTGACTGAGACCTTCAAGTTTTTTCACGGCTATGGCAGTAGAGTCAGATAAGGCCCCTTTGAAGACAGAGCCAAAGCCTCCACCACCCAACTTCTGTGAGAAGTTCTTTGTCGCACTCTGCAATTCCCTGTATGCAAATGCCACCAATGTACCATCGACTGTCTTTGATTTTCCAACTGATCTTTTCGATCTACATATTAACACTAGTACAAGACCGAGTGCCAAAATTGCTACGACCCCCGCAATTGCACCCACCACAGGAACTTTAAATGATTTCTTGTTTCTCTTGCCGTCAGCCGCGGAAATTGGAATTTCAGATGCTGCACGTTTGAGATAGAGGCTTCCTGCTCCTCCATCCGATTGTTGTTTGACATTCAACATAACTCCATTCCATAAATTACACCCTGAATCAGTGTAAGCATAAGCATTGCAAGAACATGTTCCCTCACAAGCTGATTTGCATTCTTCCACGCTATTGACTTGTGCAGATTGAGGATTATCAGGCAAATTCGAGGTTGGCATTGACGAAAAACCATCTGTATTTCTACACTGCAAAGACGTATTCCTAACACATCCACCAGTTGAATCCTGGAGATTCCAATCTGCAGGAGATCGTTCAACAAAACCTGGCAAACATTCACACTTCAAAGTATCCTGGTTACAGTTGCCAAAAGCTCCACAGATACCATAAACATCACATAATTGTTTCGGTTGAGACCAAAACAAATTCCACCTTTTCGTTGTATTCGACCATGTAAATTGCTTGATTTGGCCAGAAAGATCCATAACAAATCTAGAAATAATAGAATTGTTGTAAAGTGAATAAGTGAAATAACTCTCATTTTCATTTGAAATGTAACTAAAATTGTAAATATAGTTTAATCTCATCTCAGGAACCAAAGTAAAAGTCCTTGACTGTTGATTCCATTCCCCACTTGTCCAAACTTGTATGGACTTATTCCATCTTATAAGATACTGACTTGTCCCATTTGGGTCTAATTCTAGGTTGAATATTCCTGGAGCTGGATCTTCTAGATTTCTCCATGAAGCAAGTAACTGAGTTTCCTTGGTTCTTTTATTCAACCCAAGTTTCCCACCAGGTAACCAAGTATCAGTTGGATAATCAAAACTCTGCCAAATGACAACAGATGGATTAGACCCATCTCTTAAGACAAGATTTCCATCATCACCAAGAACTGCTTCAGTTGCATTCAGAGTATTTGAAGCTGAATTAGTAGACCAAATTGGTGATTTATCAGTTTGATTAATAATAACCAAATCGCCATTTCCCAAAAGTGTTAACTTTGAAGTAGAGGGATCACTCACAGGTTTATCTCTATTAGCAACCCAAACAACAGTCTGAAGTGAGACTTTTTTGTACCATATACCAATGTAATGATTCTGAGAATTACCTGGACTGAAGAAACCCAATACAAAATTATCATCTTTTGATGTAATAGTTTCACCTCCAGTTAGAGAATCACCTAAAGAGATTGTATCAGCTGCAAAAACTGTAACATGGGTTTTGAATGATAAGAAGAGAAAACAGAGAAGAGAGGGAAGAAACAATGGATTTTTTCTTTGATTATTCATTTGTCTAGTATAGATGAACAAAGCTGAGCAAAACACACCCGGATATTCAAACTCCCCGGATACCAGGGGAAGAAGAAGAAGTCATAAATGTATTCAACTATAAAGAAAAGTGGGTCTTCTATTTATGGTGACTGGTGGGGACGAGGAACAAGAACAACTAGTGTTTTAGAGGTACTGCCTATGCGGTCAATATCAGCCGTAAGCGGTAAATATCGGCCGTTACGGTTGTGATAACGGCAATATTTAAGGTATCGTTTTAAGAGCGCGACGAATCTTTAAATATCTTCGTATTGACTGATACGACCGAGATTAACTTGATACTTAAGGTATATGCTTGTTATTTAATCTAGATTTTTGGAACTTTAAACTTAAAATTATAATATACTAATATGATTTTTTCTTAAAGTATGGTTGTTAAAATTTTTGGTAATAAATCAACAAAAATATAGTTAATTATTGACATTCACATGTATAAAATTTGGATATAAGATTTGGGACTCCCGATATTTGATCTCCCCGAGATATTGTTATCAAGGTGTCAAGGTCCCGACCGAGATGAGACCGAGATCCGAAATTAACTACATTGGTTACAGCTTAGAATTATAGTTTTTCTTGACTAGTTTGAATCAGTAATCAAATTCACTTCTGAAAATGGAACATTGAATGCTAAACTCTATCTTCTTTCTTTTATGTCCGCTGGTCTTGTTAAGTTAACCACGTCTCCATACGGGCTTGTTTTTGGTAAGACCATGTCTACCTATTTCTAAAATAAATTCATAGATCTTTTAATTTATTTTACTTTTAAATTCACAATCGATGAATTTTTCTGAGGATGATGTTAAAATTATAGTGGCCGGTTTAAAACACAACAACAAACTTATGTTCGGGTGTTACACTAGCTAGAAGATGAGTCAGATGAAGATCGAGAACTGACCAACACTATGATACTGAGAGAATCATCGGGGCAGATTCCAAGAGCTCCGGAGCCAAGAGAAGTATTTACAAGAAGATATGCGTTTTGGGGGTGGGATGAATACCACCAGAAGCTGATGCACGGTGTATTGGATCATGATTTATATAGATAAAAATAGATTATAGTTTTGCCTGAATCTAGTGGATATATAAGGTTTCTTAAAAGAATCCTGAATTGTTGTAGATATATAATTTTGGATACAATAGATTGAACTTGGATTAATTTAGATTTTTATATATTGAAATATATTTCTAAACACCAAATAATACTTCTCAAAATAAAAATTACAGTACATAAAAAAACAAAAGTGCGTCGTAAAAGTTTTCATATTTCATGCCAAATGAAAAAATTTGAAGAGGTAATTTAACAAGGGAAACATATGGAGATGAATGTGAGAAAATATGATAATTATATAGGAGAGCTATTTTTTAAAAAAGAAACTCAAGACTAGCATCATCTTATAAATCCATGGGAGAGAATGCTTTGTTTTAATGGAAAAACATTGCATATCGTGATTTAAAAAAATAATATAGTATATAACTTTTCTTGGGAATTCATGAAACTCTCATGTTTTTGGTTGATATTGATAGAAGATAATATTATACATATTTTGCCTAAAATTATCCATAAGAATCCTTATATATGTCGGACCCTCTACTATCTTAATAAATATTAAGTAAATTGAATACCTGGGATATTTGTGGAATCTTAAAAAATTTAATTTGAATACCATGGATATTTAGGGATTCTTTATGAATCCTAATTGAATACCTAGGTGTTTTTAGGATTCCTAACTATCCTTATAACTCCCAATCCAATACACCTAATGTCGATTGCGTATTCTCTGATCAAGATTTATAACCTCGATTCCGCATGCTTCATCATTTATTGTTGAAGATTCTTGAAGAGCTTTGTTCAATTCCTGCTGGATGCACGCCAATGGGAACGTCGGGTACAACCTGAATTTAATTATCAGTTTGATGCATTGAATATTAAATCTCATAGTCCAGAACAAAAGGTCACCTCGGCCCTAAGGATTTCAGGTTACGGTCGTCCAGCGGATTCTAACGATGAGTATCTTCGTATGGGGAAAAAAACTTCATACAAGTATCTTTCATTGTTTTTTGAAACTATGATTAACCATTTTGGTCTGACTTATTTACGAAAACCAACAAAGGAAGATGTTAGAGAAATATTTAAGAAAAACCATGCTAGTGGCTTTTCATGAATGCTTGGTAGTCTTGACTGCGTGAATTGGGTGTGGCGGGGATGTCCTATTTATTGGGCCGGTCAACATAAAGGTCATTACCCAAAACCAACTGTTATTTAGAAACTTCCGATACTTAAGATTGTTAGATATGGCATACTTTTTTTGGTCTGCCAGGTTCACAAAATAACATAAATGTTCTGCACAAGTCGCCACTTTTTGAAGACGTCAAGTATGAAATTTTCCCCTAGGTAAGGTTTAATATCAATGGGAATCATTACACCCACATGTATTATCTTATTGATGGAATCTATCCTAAATGGTATACCTTAGTTCAAGCGTACCGTCAGCCCCCCACAGGCGATCTGGGTCGCTCAATTAGGTATTTTAATAACCGCCAAATGGCTTTGATAAAGGATGTGGAACGGGATTTTGGAATTATAAAGCGGAAGTTCGCAATCATTTGTGGACCATACCGTGATTTAAGTGCTCGTAAAATGCATAAGACTATGCTGACGTGCATAATTATACATAACATGGTAATTCAGGAAACCCGTCGTAATAATAATTGGACTAGCCGCCCTGATGAAGACTTGAGGTTGGAGGTTCAACCAGCAAGAGGGATACCTGCAAGGAACTATTTCACAAATGACTAATTATATTCGGAACGTAAATTTATATGACACATTACGACAAGACTTGATTGCCAATCTTTGGGACGAGTTTGGAAGATCGGACAACTGTACTTGAAGTTATGTTTGTTTTATTTTGTTTAAAGCACTTTTAATTTGTTGTTTAAAGTTAATTATAAATAATTTATTATTTGAAGTTTTTAATTTATATACTAATTTCAAATAATGAATAAACTAATTTCAAATAACTTATTACAAGTTTTTATTTATTGTAATATTTATTTGGATTTAAAACATACCATATGGATGTCGTAGAGTGCAACGACTATTTTTATAACCGTTGGCGATAAACACTTGAACGAGCGACAAAGATTTAGCCTCCAACGACTATCAATTCATCCCCTATATATAGTTTCACCTTTTCTCAAGATAAATCACACCTCCAATATATATTCTCACTCTAATCTCACTCTAATTTTCTGAAATATGGTTCCACCTAAGTTTACTCGGAAAGAAGATTTATCCCTTTGCAGAAACTACGTAGTGTGTTATCCGGCCAGGAGTGCGAACGACGATAAAATAATTTACTGAGTCAGAGTTATTGGATGAGCATTTATGAAAACTTTTGTGCTGACACCGGTAACCTTATAACCGTAATATAGTAACGTTGTTTCTACGATTTCAATAAATAAATAAACAAGTAGCATAATTTATAACTTTATTTCAGATTGTCAATCGATATCACTTAGAGGTGAAACCGATGATGAGATTTCAGGGAATGGTGGATAAAAAGAAAGAATTTCAAATCCGAAGCTTGTTTCCACATCCTTAAGGAGTTCTTCATAACCCGTTTGAATTATTAATTTATTTACACTGAAAATTAATTTCCACTTTCTTAATGTAATGTGTATTTAAAATAATGAAAAAACTATAACTTCACTGAACATATAATTTTATTTCAACTACCTAACTATTATATCTTAATAATGCTTCAAAAAATAAATAATTACATCTTAATTATTAAACTATTAAACTAATTAGCTATTACATTAACCAAGAAATTCAACCTCATCATTTCCTTCTTCATCAATTGGGTTTTGAGGTTGCAATTATTCTTGTACCACCTTCCTTTTTAACTTGTCACATTTTATTTTCCACATAAAATTTTGATCCTCATTCGTTATTGAGGTATCCGCATAAAGAATCTTACGCTTGTCATAATGGCTAATAAGTTACTCTTGAGAAAAACGACTTTTTCTCAACTCCCTATTCACGACCTTCAGGTCAACAAATCTCTGTTTCTCGGTTGTCCGTTGATGATTCATAAACTCGATCATGTTAAAACTTTTGGACACTTTTTGGACTAAATTTCTGGCTAAATTTTGTTGTGTTCTCCCTAAAATTTTCCGTTTGTTGTTATAAGATGCATTGAGATTGAAATTAGGATGTGGATTTCCTAGGTTATCTGGTGAAAAAAATGGTGAATTGGGACTTGAATTTGGTGTAGAGGTAGAAGGAGTATATGGTGATATTTCAGGAACTTGATGCATATTTGTTAAAAGCAATTGATTATATTTGAGCAGCACTTTTAAGATATTATAACAAGTTTTATGTTCAAACTGTACGTCATTTTTGTGGCGCCATTCCGACCGACAATTTCGATCCTGTAATTTACAAAAACAAATATATTAAAAATAATACAAATTTATTTATTTAAAAAAATAAATATTTAATATAATTTACCAGATCCATTTCGATATACAAGTTGAAGAGGAGCGGTCGAAATCGAGAATTACGCATCTAGGGTTTGCTTTATTGCTTTTCTTCTTATATTTAATTCAATTTGTGAACTCCAAAACTATGAGTAGATAAACTTTTATTTGATTGGGAGGATTTCAAAACTCCGTAACATGAGTTATTAATCAAATTTTGCAAGTTAATCTTTTGATAAAACTTGTTTGTTGATTTGCCTTTTATCGTTTTATGACCATGAGATGTTTGCAATTTATCCAAGTGCACAACTGGGTATCTTGTATGAAACAATAACGCTATTGGAGAGAATTCTAATCCGTAATTGTTAGAGTAATCTCTACATAAGTAGTGGAAAATTATTTATTGCGAAGGGATTTTGTGGACAATAGTGTGTAAAGGATAACCCTAGGTTAATATGTCGAACTTATGAGCATGTGGATAGGAGCAACTTGATTCACAAATATTAATACAATTGAGTGAATTACACCTGGAGAGCCTATTTTGGGTGGTTCACTTGATTAGAATCCACTAGAGAACTTATTCTATGCGGTGAAATTAGGAATCCAAGATTAGTTGAACTTTTAAATTGTCTTTAAGTTGTTAACAATCGAAGTTTATTAAAGGTTAAACTTGTATGATTGATAATATCTTTTTTCGGTAACATAAAATGATTCCTTGATCGATTCTTTCTCATAATTTTCTTACAAAATACAATTTTTCAGATTAACTAAATCACAATAATTTTAGTTAAAGCCACTTTAAAAAAAACTTTTGCTCAATTCCTCCCTTGTGACCGAAGCTACTTATCAATATACTACTTATTAGTGTAAGAAAAGTAGAGAAATATTATTTGTGAGTTTGACACCTCAATATATAACAATTCACCTGACCTCGCATTAAGTGATAATCGTGGAGTAATGGTGAAATGGAGATGTTCCCCACTTTGTTTGAGGATGACCGGATGGTTGCACACTCACCAATCCTCTACTCAACCATCAATCGAACATTCCAGACATTTCTTTTAAATGGGTGCATTGCTGCACCACACGTCATAAACTCTAATACCCTAGTGAATATTCCATCATATTGTGACATCTTTGATGCCTCGTATGATTTTTAGTACAAAATACTTCTTAGTGTGAAGTCGAGTCGTGACTTTCTTAGTCAAGTTGACTTATGACTTGCATGCCTGGCTAGACATGAATGATGAGTCTTGACGAGTCTCACAAGACTAGTGAGACTTGTGAGGAGCATGAAGACTAAAAATAAATATGTACTTCTTAGGGCCTCATATCAAGACTCTAATATGCTCAGGTGAGAAGTGGGAGTTCAAATGCACCAACTAGCATTGACATGCTTAAGTGAAATAGGTGATGTCAGATGCATGCGTAGAATTGTGACTGGCACAAAATCGAATAGATTTTGTGACTGACACAAATTGACTTGATATGCAGACATAGCCATGATATGAGAGGTGTCAGCGCGATGTATACTAGGCTGGTGCTGGCTTATGCCAGCACCGAGAGGGAAGGCTGGAGTTGGCCTATGCCGTCACTGAGAGAAATCTAGGAAGACTGACGCTGGCCTATGCTAGCACCGAAAGGGAAAGCCAGGAAAATATAGCGTTGGCATATGCCAGCACCGAAAGGGAAAGTTGGCGCGAAGTTGGTTATACTTGTACCACGGGCACTCCGCTCTCACTTGGTGCTTCCGTCCCTAGTCTCTTATGGAACGTTATCGACATTTTGTGCATATAGTTCAAGAGATGAATACACACTTGTTTTATCGACTAAAGAAAATTCATAGAGTTCTGCTGAGAATAGCCATGAATTAGTATAGTTGTCAAGTTAATTGATATGGAATTAATGAATAGACTTCAAGTACTGAAAGTTTATGTCAATATTGTAACTACAGTAATAGATGAGGATCTGAGTATTGATATATGGAACAAGTTCAAGGAATTCAGTAATGGAACTGTTGCAACTTAGAACAGGTTCAGTGTTACTCTATACTGGTTGATATCCATCCAAGAGCTCTGGTATCCGTTCAGGAACAAGAATATGTTCTGGATGTATATTTGTATAGTCAGAGAACATCTGGAGGGAATTGCAACCAACACCAGTGGTATTCTGAGGAAAATATTGCTATATAATAGTGGTCAATTTATCTAGGATCTTTCCAATCAATGTAGATTTAATACAGATGTTATATATATATACACACACACATATGCATAAAATATTAAAAGTTCATTTAGGTGAAGCTGTTATATTTCTGCTACTGGGCATATATATATATATATATATATATATATATATATATAGAGAGAGAGAAGAGAGAGAAAAAAAAGAGACATGGATGGACACCTATCATAACTCGGTATATTCCTAAGAATCTTTGCAGAATAAAAATATACTAAAGTTCAGTATTTCTTATATCCGAATCAGAAACATATTTTTTACGATTTTAACCTTATCAAAAAACCCACCATCTACAACTGTTCAAAGGAAAATAATAGTTTTTTTTCGAGAAATATCAAACTGTACCATTATGTTTCTCCAAAATGAATGACACTGTCAAACTTCAGTAGCAACATGAAACCTTTTTCTCATTAGTATCTACAGTCTCATGGCTAAGGATATCTGGTTCCCTCTTCTTTTGGAGGCCATACATGTTCAAGTATTCTGCAATGGATTAAATAAAGGACCAAGCATAATACTCTTATACTACTTTCGAGCGTCCACAATCGTTGGACTAAAAGACGGACCAAACCCAAATTTGGTCTTTGGTCCGTCAAAACCCATGCGCAATGGTGCGATCATAAATGAGTTATGGTATGGATTTTTCACTGTTCAGGATCAAAAATGATCCCATAAATGGACCGAACCCAAATATGGTGGAGCATTCACCTAGACCTGCGCCCCTTGCCACGCATTACGCTGGGTTACAATCTGGTGACAGGTGTTTATCAAGACGTGCGTCTCATCATACGGGCGTGAACCAAATGTCCGCCCCATCAGGCATTCATCCAAGAGGACGCCCATCAGGCGTAAAGCCAGACGCACGACTGAAATCAAGCGTTTAGGCTGGAATAATGCATGTATTGAGCGTTCGGATGGATTAACGCCTGTAATGGGCGTGCGCGTAAAACTGCGCCTGTATATACGGCGTTCAGCTAGATTAACGCTTACTAAGATACAATGTATGTTTTATTCATTTACCATTATGCGTTTAAGTAGGCACATGCCTAATGTATATTGAAGTTCATTGACTGTTTAAGCGTGCATGGTAAAATGTTAATGTTAATTCAAATGTCCGCTCAATGTATATTAACGCTTATCTCTTTCATCAAATGTTAATTTAAACATAATTCAAATGTTCATTGATTGTTTTCTTATTTAGACGGGCGTGGTAAATTATGAACGCCAGATGCATTTCATGTCAAATTACTCATCAGGCGTTCATCCAGCCCTCCGCCTGGTGAGATGGGCGTTCGGCTAAGGAAACGCCTGATGCTTCAAGCGGATGCCTAAGCGTGCGCCCGTCTCAGCTGAAACACGTACCATCTGCACGTGTTAGAAAAATGACGGGCGTCTGACTATGATTCCGCCCCATCAGGCGTTCGGCTAAGAGAGCGCCTGTCTCTGAGGCGTGCATTTAGGGGTGTGTCTATCAACAGGCGTTCTTTTGGGTTACACCTCCCATCGAGCGTTCACCAAATGTCTGCCCCACCCAAATGTATTCATAGGCATATGCCCGTTTCAACAAACGTATATCTAGACGTGCGCCCAACTACAGACGTTAGCTTAGACAACCGTCCGATCAATTTTTACTCGTACACCGTTAAGTTTCAGGCGGACCAAAGAGTAAAATATTTACTCTTTTATCGTTTGGTATACTCGTCCCACTGTGGACGCTCTTAATTAATTATCATTTTTCCATCATAACCATAACAAAAAGTGACAGATTTGGAAGCGTGAATGCATATAACATTTTTCAAAAATATGCTAATCCCTTAAGCATTAATTATTGCATCAATATATAACATCGTTAGTCCTTCTCTTGATTCCAGTTTTAATTCATTAAGAAAGAACACTTATAACTTGTATCGGACTATGCCCACTTCTAACCGGAAAAAACTAGATTTTAAAGCAACTTTTGATAATGTAGGAAAGGTAGCAGGTTGGAAAGTGATTAAATACGCAAATACCACCAACTTCCGTTTAATCTAAAAAAGGAAAAAGGAACCCTAAGGTGTAATACGAATAGAGAAATAAAAGAAGATATATCACACCATCAAATCAAATCTCCAATATGCTTCTGCTAGGGGTGCATAAAAGTCGGTTCGACTCGGTTCTTGGTAGAATCTTGTACCCGTATCTCTTTATGGTCGGTTCTCTACTCGTGTACCTGTACCCTCTACCTCGGTTCGATTTTTGTACCCTTACCCTCGGTTCAGTCGGTTCTGGTCGGTTCTTGTACTTGTACTTTTTTTTTTCTTACAATGGGAAGGGCTTACAACAGAAGTCATTGGCTGACAAAGGTTTAGACAAAGTCTTTGCATCAGAGTTGATGACACGATGCTCTTCGAGTGCTAGTTCATTCGTAACTGTTAACAATGATTCTTTTCGCCGTAATTGCTACCAGCAACCATGAGCGTATACATACTTTTGTACCATGAATACATTTATGCATGTAAGATTGGGGCGACAATACATATCATCACATTCAAGTCATAACATTAAAATGTAAGTAGGGATTAAGTAATAAGTAGATAACATTTTTTGAATCCCCTGTGTCGCAAGACCTGTTTAGTCAGAGCATCAGATACCTCAGGCATAGAACATTCGGAACCATACACAACAAAGAAAAATCAACTAAACAAGATCATGAAACCACATTTAACTCATTTTTCACAAGGAAAAGGATACATCTTCAAAATCCAATCAAATACATTATATAATGATGGATGGAAACAACAATCAGAGAACTTCGAAGACCATTAGGTTTGTAGATGATTCAACATGAATTTCATATACATAATCTCATCATCTTGCTCGCCTTTAAAAAGGTAAACTGGAAGATGCTAAAGGTCTGGAGACTTGAGCACTATAGTCTCATACCTTCATAACCAAATTCAAGTGGTAAGAAACAAAAGCTAAATACATTAGTAAATTATGTTATAATGTAAGCAGGGATTAAGTAACAAGTGGACGACAAAATCTCCTGTATCGTAAGATTCTGAACTACACAAAATTTAACTGCACGATTTTAGTTTTTGTCTGCAACTAGCTTAGTTTATGTCATATGTTGAAACAGAACATACTTGATCCAGTCTCATCGAAATAGGATATGCTAGAACAACAAACGGCTGAGATTAAAACAACCTTAAAAGATCAACGTCTAGTATAGCTCGGTTCCTTGGGTCCGGTACAAGTCGGTTCTGGGGTAGTACCTGTACCTTGTACCCGGTTGTACTCGGTTCCCATTTTTTATACCTGTACCATGTACCATCTGTTCGGTTCTTTTGGGGTACGGTCCTGTCGGTTCCAGTCCGGTTCTTCGGTTCCGGTCGGTTCCTGTGCAACCCTACTTCTACTAATTATATAGATAAAGAATAATAATGAGGAAAAATTAAAAGCAAATTAAAAGCAAGTAACACGTATTTTATTAGCAAGAAAACTACCAACTAGAAAAAAAATCCTGAAGTCTAGTCCAAAATAAATAACCACTAGATAAAAAAGATTACACTTAAATACTTCGTCTACCGGTCAAGTTACCACATTAAACTGGAAAGTAATCCGTGATATGCACCGGGTGGTTCCATTTATTATTTTTGCTCGTACTTTTTAATAGGGTGTTTTGAATATATCATTTTTATCTCACCCAGGTAACAACAAATTAAACAAAGGGTTTAAATTTTTTAGTTTATTGGTTATATAACCCATATTTTCCATTTTCTGGGTGTATAATACTTTTAAAATAAGATATTGTTGAAATAGCCAAGATTCTATAAAGAAACTAATTTGTTTGTCTTTTAGTAAACTCATATTTATAGACAGACTAAAATACCCTCCTAAGCAAAGATTCAACGACGGAGTCCAACACATTCTCAATACAAGCATCCTAAACAGAAGAAATGCAAAACAAGAACATAAACCCCATTAACAACATCAACAATTCAAAAAATCAGTCCATTTTCCGTCAAAACAACCGCAGATCTTTCAGAGAGTCCACTATTGAAGAGGCTCGTCGGTATGGTTTTGATGGTGTTAATCTGGGTTGGGAGTTCCCCTATGGCGAAGACGCCATGAACTATCTTGCCTCTGTCTATACTGAATTGCGTGTGGCAGTTGATCAGGAAGCTATTCGAACGGGCAGAACAAAGCTTGGGATTAGTGCATCTGTTTTCTTTGCTCCTGACTTGTGTTTAATGTCATCCAAATGCACCCAATATACTGCTGCAGCCATAATAGCCATAGCATCTAATATTTGATAGTCTGTGAACTTCCATGGAGGAATTTTCTTAGAGATTTCTTGCTCATGTGGTGTATAAAAAGGTTTGGTTGAGTCACAAACAATGTTAGGAAGGTTGGGTCGATCTCAGGAAGCTAAAAAAATCGGAAAAAATCAATTCAGATTTTTTTTTTGCTGCTGCTGATGAAGAACACGAGAAGAACAGAGAAAAGGCAACGGTTTCTTCAACCCATCAGCAACGTTGTTCTTCATCTTTGCAACGTTTATCTTTAGCTACAACGGTTTCTTCAACCAATCAGCAACGTTGTTCTTCAGCTTTGCAACGTTTATTTTCAGTTGCAACGGTTCTTCAACCAATCAACAACGTTTATTTTCAGCTTTGCAACGTTTATCTTCAGCTTTATTGTAACAGTTAATTTGTAACTCCAAAAAAACGTTGCAGATTTCCTGTTTTTTTATTTTTATCATTTTTCTTCTTCTCAAACACTTTTGAGCCATGTACCGATTTTTTGAGAGTGTTTTGAACATGATGATGCTAGTTTCATACTAGTATAAACATGGATGAAAACACATTCAAGTTAGGATGCAACCAGTTTCATCCTAGCTATTATTCGAATATGTTTTTTCAATTTTATTTTAAACCAGAATGCAACCAGTTTCATCCTAGCTATTATTCGAATATTTTTTTTTCAATTTTATTTTAAACCAGAATGCAACCAGTTTCATCCTAGCTATTATTC